>JAYESA010000015.1:15967249-16532369 GCA_036927795.1 Iris macrosiphon | reverse complement strand
GACGTAATGGGGAAATCCGTACATGTAGAAAAGAGATTCGATGTGACATCAACTTTTCAATAGAAGTGGAAAAGATGTTGCCAATATGCTGATCAAAAGAACAGGTTCCTTTCTTGACTTTCCAAAGCTGTCCCCAATTACATTTATTTGCAATTGTACTCTCCCCGACGGTCGTATTCGGATCCATGTGGTGGATCCAGACAGCTTTTCTCTCTGATATTAATTTTTGTCTGTATAATTCTGATGAACTTGGACTCTTAGTATTTGGTCTGACTTATTATTATTATTATTATTATTTAGTTTTAGGATTGTGATGAACTTGGACTTAGTCTTTTGTGTGAGTTTTTTTTTTTTTTTTTTCAATTTTTCAATTTGTCTTTCAAAAAAATTGGATAATATCATTTTTCACTATATGGCATCTGGAGAAATGACAGATTTTAACCAAAAAAAATAATTTTATATTAGTGCTAATATTAATATTAATTTAATGTTAAAATTAGTCATGTCATCTGTCATGTCAGTTGTCATGTTAGCTATCACATAATGGAAGATGGCATCATTCAAATACTTTTTGTGACAAATATCATTTTTTTTGGCTAAATTATAACTTGATACCCATAACTATTCAAATTGTTTAACATGATGCCCTCAACTTTGATAGATAATAACTTGATATCCTAAAAAAATTAAAGACGAAATTATCCCTACCTCCTCCCCCCCCCCCCCCCTCCCCTCCTCCGGTGACTACCCTGACCTCGCCCCCGCCCGCCCAAAACTGCACCCCCACGCCCCCGTCGCTCAGACCCCTTCTCTCTTCGCGCGCTAGAGAGGGGAGGGAGGGGGGAGGAGGTTGTGCAACCTGGACGGAGCAGCCGCCGGGAGTGGGAAAGGAGGGGTGGAGGCAACTGCGAGGGGTTGTGGGCGGCCGAAGGGGGGGGGGGGGGGTGGCAGCTGGGGGTGGGGGGGGGGGGGAGGAATACTTTTGTCATATTTTTATTTTCAGGTATCAAGTTGAAAATATTAGTTGCGAGAGGGTATTAAGTTAGTAACTATCAAAATTGATGGTATCAAGTTGAAAAACTCGAATAGTTGAGGGTATCAAGTTACAATTTAGTCATTTTTTGAATTATTTAGTTGTAGGGTTTCAAATAAGATTTAAATTTTCTATTAAAATTTTTATATTGTTTAGAAGAGGATTTAGGTCTCATTCTAACGGTTGGCTTGAACTAATAAAATTTGAATATTGCACGACTAACACTAAACTCAATTTTTAAATATTATGAAAACCTAAACGAGATCTAACCGTATGTCCAGGTTAACCGTCAACGAGGTTCAAATTTCCTTCTAGACAATATGAAAACCTAAATATAATTTTTTATTGGATGCGTTTCAGAAGCGTTTGTCAACCCACCTAAGATAACCAACAAATCTACGAACACCAAGTACAAACAGAGACAAGTATATGGCGGTGACTTCACCTTGACAAATTCCAACCTTTATAACTCAGATGAAATTACAAGATTGCAAAAAATTAATGTTGAAACACTTTGTCCTAATAGGTTTAACCCACTCACCACACTAAAGAAGAAACAACAAAGATTACAATGAAATCACTCACCAACCCGTAGCAATTTTTCTAACCGAAGTTGACGACTCCTCGATTAGATCATTTCTTCCTTCTGTCTTGGATAGCGAAGAACCCTTAGAGCAAAGCACAGACTTTCTCTTAGATTTTCTGTGGACGAGCACCCCGAATCTCCACTTTGTGCCTCCATCCTCCCCCTATATTTATAGAATAAGAAATCATATTTTAGGTCATAATAGAAATTTCTAAATAGGAAACCCTAAAATAAGAATCCTATTATACCTAAAATAGTCCAACACCAATTATGGATATCCAAATATGTGTCAGATTAAATATTTTGATACAAATTTGAAATCAAATCAAATCTTACATTTAATGTACATTTTTAAATTATATAAAATTAAATCTTTGACAATATTTGGACTCCAAAATTTACCAAATTCAGACTTGACTCCAACAATTGATTGTTGGATTGTATCTCGTTTTTGGTTGAGCGCTCAAAGGAGGGTGACGATGGAGTTGGTAATTTAGTCCCACATCGGATATGAGGTGGGATTATGAGGTGTAGATAATTGGGATTGGTTCAGACATTACATGTAAATTTCCTTTTAAGGCATATGGACCCAATCCAATATCGCACCTCATGGGCCAACTCCGGTTCGGATCACAGTTCACGTCCAATAAGTTGTATCAGAACCAGGTTACGAGACTGGTTTGAGCGGCTCTAATTGGTTCGAGACAGATGGTGTTGAACATTCATGGATTATATGGGCTCTTCTCAAGGTGGAGTAGGAACATCAACTACATGAATTGGCTTTAACGATGGATTATATGGGCTCTTCTCAAGGTGGAGTAGGAACATCAACTACATGAATTGGCTTTAACGATGGATCTGACGAGTTCAAGGTGGAGCAAGACGTTGTGGTTGACACACAATGATGATATAAATGAACTTGCCAGGTTTGGTTCTGTTGTCGAACGGATCGAGATGACAATATGTTGGATCTCCTGGGTGCTCGGTTAGCGGAAAGGAACAAAAGGTAGCCGGAGTGCGCTAAGGTTGTTCGGTTAGTGGGAACGAACAAAGGTAGCCGAGGTGTGCTAAGGGTGCTCAGCTAGCGGAAACGAGCAAATGATAGTCGGGATGTGCTAAGGTTGTTCGGCTAGCGAAAACGAGCTAAGGTGAAAATTGTTTGATTGTATCTCATTTCTAGTTGAGCGTTCAAATTAAGAAGGGTGACAATGAAGTTGATAATTTACTCCCACATCGAATATGAGGTGGGATTGCGAGATGTAGATAATTATGATTAGTTCATGTCTTACATGAGAATTTTCTTTAAAGACATATAGGCCCAATTCAATATCGTATCTCATGGGCCAACTCCGATTCGAATCACATCGTATTTCCAACAATATTGAATGTCATACGTTGATCCTAAAACTTAATAACAAATTTTTTTCTTCAAGTTATTCATGTAATTTTCCCTTCCAAGGGATCACTGTACTCAGCCTAATGACAGAGGTTAAGATGGAATCCTAGGTCCTAAAATGTTAGACACAGAACTAGTCTGAACAGTTCCTATTTTCACCAAATTCCTAGCTCCTAATAAAGGGGGATCGAGATTCTGCTATAAAGTATTTCTGAATATTTTTGATCAATATAAATTAGTTTTTTAACTATCAATTTTTTTGTAAAATTTTATAACAATTTATAAGATTTAAAAAAGATAGATCTAAATACTACTATTTCAAAAATTTAAAGATGATCAAAATTTACTACTACTTTTTTGTACTTTATGGTTCCATATACCACTTTAATCGTATTGGCCCCTTGATTTGCCCATCTCCACTCTTCCCGGACTTTCTTCGGATTGTGCCCATAGCACTAGAGAGTCGAGAGCAAGGAGACCTCTCCTCTCTCTCTCTTTTATTTATATATATATATATATATATATATATATATATATATATATATATATATATATATATATATATATGCAGCTAGCCATCTGCAGATTCTTTCACCACGTCGAGACTATCTCCGTCAGTACTATTACTGCCATGCAGAGACACAAGTTCAAAAGCACAATATGAAAAGATTCCTTTGCGACTGCTTGCACTGGCCACTCACAAAAGGAGCTTCTGAACAATTGATGGCCACGAGGAATTCAAATTTCCATGAATTGTTTGTAAATTATAAGATATTTTTAAAGTACCGAATATAAATAGTTATGTAGAATTTAATTTTAAGTAGTGATTTTTAATCTAATTAAATTCATATTTGATAACGAATAAATTTTTTTTTACAAGAATAAATAAATAAAATAATTAAAAAAAAATCTATCGATTTGGGGTGTTTATAAAATAACCCAAAATTGCATTACAACGATTTTGGAAGGATTTTGAGCTGATCAAAATCAATACCTCATAAAAATTATCAAGCAGATATTTTCATAAACGGTCGGTTCAAAATTATTCCAAAATTGATAAAAATATCGTTACCAAGCAGACCCTAATATTTGGTCCGCAAAAACGTACCTCCAATTGCCCCGCACCGATTGGCTCCGACCTTCCTTCTGTAGCGTGAGAGCTGCCACAACTAATGGACGGCCGTCTCGTGGCCTACAGACCAATGACGTTCACAAAAACTGTGGACAACGTAGCATCGTTCATCATCTGTTGCGTTTATAAGTGTTGCGGCTGTTTGGTTCTGATTCATAGTTAGCATAGCTTAAACCATATATAGAGTTTCTTCTCAAGCGGGTCAGATATAATAGATTTATCGTATGAGAATGTGGTATTCAAATTATTTGACATTGAATAAATGGCTGAATAAATGTTGAACTCAAAATTCCATCACGATCTTAGCATCATATGCCTGCGTTTACGAGGGTTGCAACTGTTTGGTTCTTCTTCTGATTTGATGATTCATATAGTTAACATAGCTAAAACTATATGTGGAGTTTCTTCTCAAGCTTGGGGTCAGATTTGAATTTGTTGTATGAGAATGTGCTAGTAAAACTATTTGGCTTTGAATAAATGGCTGGGGCTGGTTTTTGCACTAGTTCATAGTTTTATGTACATCTGATGATGTGTGCATTCTTAGTTTATATATGGAGTCCGGCCGACGGTAAGTCGGACAAGTCCTCGAACTTGGTAACTCTTATGGTTAGAACAACCTCTGGTCTATAAGTATCCACCTCTCCGTCAATAGAACCTCCGTAGTCTACTCCATATCCTCAATGTCAGTTGAACTAGCAATTCCTGGCAATCCTAATCTTTATTAATTCTAAAATTTTGAGCTCCCATTGGAAAGACCTCGAGTAGCCTAGGATTAAGGAGAAGAACTCTGAATCCGGGCTCCATGTTGTTGCTAGAAACTGAGACGTCCACTCCAAAAGTTGATATCAGTTTCATATTTATAGTTTTCAATTTAATTGTATCTTTTGACATATATTTTTTTTTGAGTCAAGAGATAAGAACAACCAAATTTAACTTCGACTAGGACAATCTCTCTCTCCGGATCGGTCCTGTATGGAGTTCCCTGTGATGTAAGCCATCAGGTGTACATTTTGAATTATTCACCGTCCATTGGAGTTTTCAAATTCCTTCCTCAGTCGTTGTTTTTCTCAATAAAAATTGATTTGTCTTCGATAATTCTAGTTGTTTCCTTTTTCAACATTAATACTTTTCCTATGACAGGAGCCCAGAGAGAGAGAGAGAGAGAGAGAGAGAATAATTGTTGTCGATTATTCGACATGTCAATGGCCGATCTCAAGTTGCGTATTGGGTCGGACCGATTCGATCCGTGGTCTAGTTTGATCGGGTTTGATCGGATTCGGATCGATCCAAAACTAACCCGATGAAGAGAGCGGACCGGGCCGGGCCGGACGGATTAGCAACTGATCCAGTCTGGAACCGTGTCCCGGTCCACGGTGGACCAGGCCGAACCGGTTTGAGTCCGATCCGGTTCACGATCGAACCGGGCGGCCCAATTTATTTTTTATTTACGTTTATTTTGTATATATTTTATATATAATCTATATGATATAACTTATATGTTAATAAATTTAAGTTAAAATTTATATTTTTTTTACAAAGTTAATTTTGTATAATTTAAAAATTTTATTCAAGTTAAAATTTATAGGTTTTTTGTTACTAAGTTATTTTTGTATAATTTAAAATCTATATGATATAATCTATATTTTATTTGATTTTTTATCTCAATATTTATATAACTTTAAGTATAAGTTAAAATCTAAATATATAGAAGTTGAAATAAATTAAGTAAAAAAAAATAGAAACTTGTAAATAATATTTTATTTGCGTAAAGGTTGTAAAAAAATGTACATGTCTTTTAAAAAAAAATCGCCGTCCATCGTCCGTCTTTCGTTGAAGTTTATTGGTCAGCTCCTCCTTCAGTAGCGTCATCCATAGTAAGAGATTGAAAGTCCAGCTTTGAAATATCGACACTTTCATCTCTTGAGTCTTGAGTTCTTTTTTCAGCATGTGTTCAATCATGAACGCAGACACACGCTTCCAAAATATCTGGCAGCAGTCGACTCCTCTTCTTGCTTAGCATCCTTGAACATTCCCTAAAACAAGATTCCGATGCTACCGTGGACACCGGGACAGTTAGAATATCACGTACTATAGAAGAAAGTACATGATAAATTTTTCGTATCTCTTCCACCATTCTAAAATTGAATAATAAGATGAAGAGTCATCTTCATCTTCTTCATAAGAATTTAGATATAAGGACAATTCTTTAGTGGGTTGGAAATAATTTTTTTTTTCCTTTGTATTACACTTTTAGCATATGATAATTTAGATAAAATCAGAGCTACTACCTTGAACGGTTGTACCGGGTCGGTTGGATACAACTATTTCTTCATAGAAAGCAATTAAACTATCTAAAACATGCTTAATTTCTACTTTCAAGGTACCTACGTCAACTCTCATATTATCTTCAAATTCGTCTAATAAAATAAATACACCATCTAATTTAATCTTGGGATCAAAAATCGAAGCCAAACAATATAGAAGAGATATATTATCCCAATTTTTTTAAATTTGACTTCCATTTTGGAAACCACATAATCAAAACCAGGGACATTTCTATATCTAGAAAATAAATGAGATATGTTAAGAATTTCTGTTAAAGCTAAAGGAGAAGTTGGATAATAAACTCTAGATAGAATGGTTGTAGCATTGTAAAATAATTCTAAAAATTCAAAAATAGAAGTATCAATTAACTAATCATTCTCCGTTACTTGATAATCAAAACTAGGATTAACATTACAATAATGTGTAATAACATCTTTAAACTTCATGGAAGATTTCAACATTAAATAAGTAGAATTCTATCTATGTGGTGCATCCTTAACAAATCGCCTAAAAGTAACACCATATTGTGTACATAAATTTTAAAAGCTTGTCGTCTACTTGAAGAAGTGTTCAAACTCTGTAAACAGAATCTAACATTTTCTAAATTTAGTTGAAAGAATTCAAGACATTCTTGTACAGTCAAATTAATAATATGACAATCACATCTAACATTAAAAAGTCTACCTTCTAACATAGACGTAAATTATGTTTTCAAAACATTAATAGAAGAAGTGTTATTACTAGCATTATAAAAAAAAATCAAAAATATTTTATTGTGAATAACATATTCATGCACAAATTGTATTATAGCGCCACCGATTACAGCGTCGATATGTGAAAATTCTAAATGCCTTAGACAAATGATGCATTTTTGCAACATCCATCTTGGATCTATATAATGTGCCGTGATACAAATATAAGCATAATTTTGCTTAGTAGTCCATATATCAAAAGTTAGAGATAATTTACTAACATGCATAAAACGTTCTTTCAAAACAGCCTTATCTTTTTGAAAAAATTTCAGATCCCCTGATCTAGTAGTAGATCTAGAAACTTTAGTAAAACAAGGATCAAGGGTATTACTTGCATAGTTATAATAAAAATTACTCTCACAAAATGTAAATGGTTGTTCATCACAAATAATATATCTTGCTAACTCAGTCTTGTTACGAGCATCATAATAAGTAAAGTTACCTATAGAAGATCCTTGACCACCGGTACTTAGTTGTGTTTGTCTAGCCTGCAGTTTGTCTTTGCCATAACAACTTTCGTAGTGTATTTTTAAAGTGTCTGTGCCATCATTTTTTTTATTTGTAAACCCGATTACATTCTGTAGCTTTAGGTATTGGTTTTTGATCTTTTGGATTGCGTTCTTCACATCCAATTGATACAACTGCCACCTATAGTTTGCTGCAAGGGAGACCAGGGTTCTCACAGTGCTCATCTTGGCTACTGGAGCAAACGTCTCATCATAGTCGATGCTATAGGATTGAGTGTATCCTTTTGCAATCAACCTTGCCTTGTACCGCTCTACTTTACCTTCTGGCATCTCCTTTACTGTGAAGAGCCATTTGATCCCACTGCTTTCTTCCCTTTAGGCAACGGAACAAGCTCCCATGTCCCATTTCTTTCGAGTGCCCCAAGTTCTTCCAACATTACAGCTCTCCACCTTGGATCTTGTCACGCCCCAGTCCCAAAATATCGAGGGACTAGCCACGTGGCAATGGCCAGCATCATACTCTAATGGGCAAACCCAATTTAATAGACCCATCAAGGTGTACTTAAGCTGTAAAAAGTCTAATAACATGTCACAATCTAATCTCATCCATGGAAGGTAAATATGATCAATATCAGCAAAATCAAATATAACTGTCATCAAGTCACTATAAAGTAAATCGGGGAACAACCCGATAATAAGTTTGGTACACTGCTTCAACAGACCAGAAACAAAAGAGTCTAGTAATAGCAAATACTGAGTATAGATAACAGATACTCAGGAGAAATCCTCGGCCATCACCTCGTCCTCGGGAATCGGTTCAACTCCAGTGTCTGCTCTTGCACCTGCTTCTGCTCCTGCCCCGTATATCTCGGGATATAATTTCTCTGCTAAACCTAGGGACATAATCCGGAATCCAGGTCCTCATGGGACATAGCAAGGTACAAAATAACTCAAGCCAAAATAAATACAGTGCAATAATGAATGAACCAATAGTGTAGACTATGTAACCATCAATATAAAATGCAAGTAAGAGCATCACTAGTACTCAGGCTGAGACCGCTACAAGCTCTGTGTCGGAGAGCCGGTAGCAATAATATCACGTAATATGCCTAGCTCTGATGTAGAGTCTACGACCTCACAATAATAACTACATATATAAAATCAGCCTGTAGCCTGTGTGTCTCTTCCCACCCAATGTAATCACACGTCTCATGTCCACAACGTCTCATGTCCATGTCACGCAAGATCATAACTAATGCAGCAAGTCATATGATAGCTATGAATATAATATCTATGTCATTAATCCTGTAGCCTATACAGAATCACCATAAATATCTCAGGAAGATTCTGTCTCATGAATAGTGTCATGTGTCCTGAGGTATGACGTACTTGATAAGGCAAGTACGAGAATGTATAGGGTTTCGATATCCATCTCTAGGTGACGTTACACAACTCCGCGTACGGTGTTGACACCCGAATATTATTCGGATGCTAAGTAATATCACACGGTCCTAGGTTAAGCAGATACAACATATAAATAATCAAGGAATAATATGTAGCAATTATTGCAAGATTGGCAAGGTACACTTGCCTAGGGTTTGGATACCAACAGCTGCACCGGTATCAGCGAAATCTACAGGTACTCCTCCAAATGCTGTAATAATCATCACCATCAGGTTCAGAAGATATAAAATAGCTAGAATTGCCTGTCCATAAGTCCAAATTGGACACAGGGGCAAATGTGACAGTTTCTGGTCAAAGCGGGGTCCACATGTGGCCCGCTTCGTACCGAAATCGTGCCAGAGATAATGTTCTCCAAATTTATCAAACTTAGTGTCTACAAGTCCAGAACGACGATATGAACCAAATAGAATGCCCAGAACTGGATTCCGATGAGCCGATCACAAAATCGCCCGTCAAGTGGAGTCGTGGGGCCCACGATACGCGATTTTGTCAACGTTCTCAAAATCGAACCAAACTTGGGTCACAGGACCAGCGTATTGCTACTAGTCCGATGGCGTAAGTTTTATTTCGATACGATAAGCGTACACGAAGTTACAATGAGTTCTAGGACAGGGCCGATACGGAGTGTTGTCGACGGATACGCGTTAATTCCGGTGTGCACGCACATCCAAATCAACTTTCACGACATCCCACACGTCCGTATTAACGGCGTGCACCTTTCGGTGAAGTCCGAACACGACCAAGTTGTCCCGTTTAGCGTGGAGCACCCAGTTCCGGGAAAAATCAGGGTATTTATTTTCTTGATTTTGCGTCACAGTTTGCGATCGCCACAGAACGCGATACACAGAACAAGCTGCACGGGTATCGAGAGGGTCATACAGTCTACGCGTTATAGCAGACGAAACAAAAAATGGGACAGTGAGAAGAGAGAAACAGTCACCTGAACAGGACTCCGAAGATGACTGAAATCACGTTCTCGCGGGGTGGCGTGTCACTCAGCCGACGGGGCTGCTAGGATTTTTGGTCGTCGTGGAGTTGCCGGGGAGGAACGGCCGAGGCTCAGCGGAGCTGGAGGTAGCCGAAGGAGCTCATCGGAGGGAACTCGGCGTCGGGCTGGGTCGAGGTGGCAGCGGAGGTGGGTGATGGCGGTAGGTCCGCTGGGAGAAGGGAATCAGCGCTGACGGAGGCGGAGCTGGAGGGGAGACGTGGTGGTGAGTGGTGGTGGCAGAGAAGAAGTCGCCGGCACTGGGGGAGCTCGGCAGAGGACGATGTGGGGGTGGCCGGTCAGGCAGCGGTGGCTGATGGAGATGGCTGTGGAGGTGTTTGGGGGTTTTATAGGAAGCGGACGAGAGATGGACGATCGGCGGTTGCAGGAGGTGGATCGGCGCGGAGGCGTTGGGGGAAGGAGAAGGGTGGCTGCAGGGGAACGATCGCGGGGGAGGCGGAGCGCCACGGCTGCGGGACTGAAATCGTCGGGGAAGACGATCGGGTGCGGCGGCTGGAAATCGAACGGCTACTGTAGCAATAGTGGGTTCGGATCGGGTCGAGTTTTGGGACCGGATCCGACCCGATCCGATAGGTAATAGGTTCGGGTCGGGTCAGTGGGTCGGGTCGGCTAACGGGTCCGAATCTGACCCAATAAGGATTGGATCCGGTTCGGGTTGGTTCAGGATTCGGTTCAGGGTTTAAACCGGTTGGTTCAATCCGGTTCAGGTTGGTTTATTTTGGTTTAATAAATAACTTAGTTTTTTGGTCTTTAAAAATGGTTCTAGGGTCCAATAAATTTCAGAAAAATTACCCTATGTCTAATATTTTATTTTACACCCAAAAATATTATTTTAATAATATTTTAATATCTATTAAAAATATTTAAAATTATTTAATATCAAAATATCTTAATTTTAATTAGTTAAAAAATTTAGAAAAATTTCGAAAATTTGTTTTTAAAATCCTGAAAAATCTGGGGGTTTACAATCTACCCCCCTTAAGAGGATTGCGTCCTCGCAATCAAAGAATTAACTACTAAAGAAAATTAAAGCATGGTAACTAAAAGAAATGTTTAGTTTATGTCTACATCTTCGAACAGATGAGGATAACGCTGGCGTATGATATCCTCTCGCTCCCAGGTAGACTCGTCGAGAGAATGATGTTTCCAAAATACTCGAACCAGTCTAATCGTCTGACCCCACAATGTCTTCTCACTGATGTCGAGTTTTCCAACTGGCTGCTCTTCATATCTCAAGCTAGGGCCCACAGCAATCTCAGAATGATCGACTACATGGCTTGGGTCAGTCACGTACCTCCTTAGCTTTGAGATATGGAATACATTATGCACTCCCTCTAAAGATGGAGGTAATGCAAGACGATACGCCACCTCATCAATGCACTCCAGAATATCAAATGACCCAATGTACCTAGGGCTCAGCTTGCCTCTGCTCCCAAATTGAATAGTACCTCGAGTAAGTGAGATCCTCAAGAATACGTGCTCTCCTTCTTTGAACTCCAAAGGTCGTTTGTGTGTATCAGCCCAATGCTTCTGTCTGTCCTGAGCTGCACGAAGATGATTCTGAATTTGCTTTACCTTCTCAACAGTCTGCATCACCAACTCTGGACCCAGTATTTGGCGCTCACCAACGTCACTCCAACATATCAGTGATTTGCACTTTCTGTCGTACAAAGCCTCGAATGGTGCCATCTGGATGCTTGCCTGGTAGCTGTTATTATAAGAGAACTCCACCAAGTGCAAATGATCTTCCCATGACCCTCCAAAGTCTAACATACACGATCGCAGCATATCCTCCAAGATCTGAATTGTGCGCTCAGATTGACCATCTGCCTTGGATGGTAAGCAGTGCTGAACTTGAGTTGGGTGCCAAGACTTTCTTGCATGCTTCGTCAAAAATGGAATGTAAATCTTGAGTCACGATCTGACATAATACTACCCGGTACTCCATGTAATCTTACGATTTATCGTATGTACATGTCGGCTAGTACTTCCGTGGACTGTCCAACTCTAAACGGCAAAAAATGTGCCGATTTAGTAAGTCGATCCACTATAACCCATACTGCATCTTTTCCACTGGGGCTTCTTGAAAATCCTGTAACAAAATCCATAGTGATATGTTTCCACTTCCATTCTAGTATAGTAAGCGGCTGTAACATACCAACAGTTCTTTGATGCTCGGCCTTAACTTGCTGGCAGACCAAACATTTCGCCACAAACCGTGCAATCTTCCTCTTCATTCCATGCCACCAATAATACTGCCTCAAATCTTGGTACGTCTTCGTTCCTCCCGGATGAATAGAGTACATGGAGCTATGTGCTTCAGTCATTAACTCATGTCTCAATTCCCTATTCAGAACATATAGGCGATTTCTGAACCTTAATGTCCCATCCTCATGTATGCGAAGTCCCATCTGCATGCCTGCTTCCGTCTTCTCTTTAAGTCTTCGAAATCTAGCATAGGTGGGCAATGCCGCCTTAATCCTCTCCACAAGTAAAGAATTAACTTTAAGATTCGCCAACAAGCCACTTTGTCTTGGTAAAACAATCTCTATCTGGAGCTCCTGTAGATCCTTTAATAGCTGGGGCTGCATCGTCAAGAAATAAGCCGTGGGCTTCCTGCTGAGTGCGTCTGCTATGACATTCGCCTTGTCCGGATGGTACTGCAAATCTATATCAAAGTCGACCATCAACTCAAGCCAACGTCTTTGTCTCATATTGAGCTCCTTCTGAGTATATACATACTTCAGACTCTTGTGATCAGTAAAGATTTCTACCTTCTCTCCATAAAGATAGTGCCTCCATATCTCCAGTGCAAATATTACTGCAGCTAGCTCAAGATCGTACGTTGGGTAGTTCTTCTCATGGACCTTCCGCTGTCTCGATGCATAAGCAATAACTTTGCCATGTTGCATCAAAATACATCCTAGTCCACTACCTGACGCATCACTATAAACAACAAAGCCTTCCGATCCTGAAGGAAGAGTCAAGACCGGTGCTGTTGTTAATTGCCTCTTCAATTCTTTAAAGGACTTCTGACAATCTTTCGTCCATGCAAACTCCTGGTCCTTACGCGTCAACCGTGTCATAGGCTCCACAATCCTTGAGAAATTTTCTACGAACCTCCAGTAATATCCAGCAAGTCCGAGAAAACTTCTCACTTCTGCAACTGATGTAGGTGTAGGCCAAGTTTCTATTGCAGCAACATTCTCTGGATCAACTGAAAGTCCTTCTTCTGAGATGATATATCCCAGAAAAGGCATCTTATCCATACAAAACTCATATTTACTGAGTTTGACATACAGCTTCTCCTGCCTCAGCGTCTCTAGCACGATTCTGAGATGCTCCTCGTGCTCTTTGTGGCTCTTGGAATATACTAAGATATCATCAATAAACACAACCACGAACTTGTCCAATTACTGATGAAAAACTCTATTTATCAAACTCATGAACACAGCTGGCGCGTTGGTTAAACCAAACGGCATAACTAAGAACTCATAGTGTCCATACTTGGTCCTGAAGGTTGTCTTCGGTATATCCTCCTTCCTCACTCTAATCTGGTGATAATCAGATCTAAGGTCAATCTTCGAGAATACCCTAGCACCACTCAATTGATCGAATAAGTCATCAATGCGTGGCAAGGGATACCGGTTCTTAATGGTTACAACGTTCAGTGCCCTGTAGTCAATACTTAGGCGTACTGTCCCATCCTTCTTCGGCACAAATAATATGGGTGCTCCCCAAGGTAAAATACTGGGCCGAATAAAACCCTTCTCCAGAAGATCATCAACTTGCTCCTTCAATTCCACCAACTCCTTAGGTGCTAGCCGGTACATTGATGAAGTGATAGGCTCTACTCCTGGAGTCAAGTCTATTGTGAATTCTATTTCCTGATCAGGTGGTAAACCTAGAAGATCATCAGGAAATACGTCCACAAATTCTGATATAACTCTTGGGTAACCTGACTCCCCTTCTACAGATAGTACCCTAAGAGTAGACTGAACATCTTGCTCTATAGCTCCCCGAAGAAACTCAAACTCTGGATGTCCAGGCGGTCTAAATATAACTCGTATAAGCCGACAATCTAGGGTCGCATGGTACTGACTTAACCAATCCATACCAAGTACAACATCATAATCTGACATAGAAAAGAGCAGAAATTGAGCTCGCATCTCTCTTCCACAGACTACTAATGAACAAGATCTACAAATGTCACTAAATGGGATAATTTGACCTCTAGTAAGAATTCTCTTAGTCTTCGGAAGTGGTGCGGTAGCTACTCTATGTGTGGCTACGAAGCTAGCAACTATGAATGAATACGATGTTCCAGAATCAAATAAAGCTACAGCAGGTAATGAAGCTACTAATATAGTACCTGCTATAACCTCTCCTGCAGTAGCTTTCTCCTCAGCAGCCAATGCAAATGCTTGTCCTCGTCCCTGAGCTGGACCTCTCTGCTGACGAGCCTGCTGGAATAGTGCTGCCTGTGGTGCCAATGTCGGTCTCTGCTGATACCCTCCTGGAGCTGGTGGTCTGACTCCTCCAACTCCCGTCTGTGGTGCTCCCAATATTGGATAAGCTGGCCTAGGTGCTGGTAAAGCTGGTCGATTTACCGTTGATGCTCCCTCTCGGCGCTCATAGCAGTCCTTGGCTGGATGCTGGTTGGATCCGCAAATCAGACATAGTCCCAACTTGCGTCTACACTCCCTCTCGATGTGGCCTACCTTGCCACAGTAGTGACAAGTAGGAAGGGATAGGGCTCTTGGTGCTGCTCTCTGAGGTAGATTCCTCTGGGGTTGCTTTGCAGACTCCCCTTGTGATGCTCTGGATGGTGCTGATGTGAATGGCCGCTTCAGACTTGACTCCCTCCTAGTGACGTGCTCCATGCGTCGTGCTGCAGCAAGGACGTCTGTGTATAATGTAGGTGCAATATATCCGATCAACCTCTGGATCTCAAACCTGAGTCCGTCGAAGAACTTCTCCGCCTTCTCTTCTTTTGTAGGAATTAGAGAAGGGGCGAAGTGACTCAGTCGAATGAACTCAGCATTGTACTCTTCCACCGACATATTGTCTTGAATAAGGCGGTTGAACTTGTCTCAAAGTTCCGATCGAGCAATAGCTGGGATATACATCTCCTGGAAGAGTCTGGAGAACTCTTCCCAAGTGACTCGGTCATGTCCGAGCCTCCTCACTTCAGATAGCCACCAATGGTATGCATTGTCCGTCAACTACATCCTGACGGCAGTCATCTATCTCTCCCTCGAAAGTTCAGCTGCTTCCAACTGGTGTTGTGTGTTCGTGAGCCACTCGTGAACTTCAGTTGGCCCCTCATTGCCAGAAACGGTACGGGGCTTCAGCTGACGAAAATCAGTGATAGATCCCGCCGTTGGTCGCCTAGCTGGTGGGTTCGCCTGCTCCAATGTGGTTACTAGACTGTTTCTCAAGTACTCCGCCTCATGACGCTGAGCCTCTTGTTGAACCTGTTGTTGGGCTTGCATCATGGCATAAAATATTTGAAACATATGCTGCCCGTCCATGGCTTGCCCTGGTGGAAAAACAGGCATCGGCGGAGTGAACTGTGGCGGAGGTGGGATGTCATCACGCTGGAACCTTGAGGCATGCTGATTGGCTTGACTGCTTCAGTGAGTGGAGGGATCTCCACTCAATGGCGTCACTCCAACTTCTTCGTGGGTGACTACAGCATCTTGCGGTGATCCTGCAGGAGTCTCGTCGTTTGCTCGTGGATCCATTACTCTGCATCCAAAATAAACTATAAGAGGCGCACAGAGAAATCAAGGCAGGATGCATGTCAAGAATTTTAATTCGAATCCGATATAGAGATCAAGAACGATTTAATCAAGTGGATGAGATCCTATAACTTATCCTATTCTTTATTGCAGGCTTGCTCGGTCCCTAAGTTGAAATCGAACAATTTAGTCGTTGACCTGCATTGGCCACCACAAAAACCATGTCACGTCCCAGTCCCAAAATATCGAGGGATTAGCCACGTGGCAATGGCCAACAACACACTCTAATGGGAAAACCCAATTTAATGGAACCATCAATGTGTACTTAAGCTGTAAAAAGTCTAATAACATGTCACAATCTAATCTCATCCATGGAAGGTAAATATGATCAATATCAGCAAAATCAAATATAACTGTCATCAAGTCATAGGTTAAGCAGATACAACATATGCTGTAATAATCATAGGTTAAGCAGATACAACATATAAATAATCAAGGAATAATATGTAGCAATTACTGTAAGATTGGCAAGGTACACTTGCTTGAGATTTGGATACCAACAGCTACTCCGGTATCAGCAGAATCTGCAGGTACTCCTCCAAATGCTGTAATAATCATTATCATCAGGTTCAGAAGATATCAAATAGCTAGAATTGCATGTCCATAAGTCCAATTTGGATATAGGGGCAAAAGTGACAGTTTCTGGTCAAAGCGGGGTCCACTTGTGGCCCGTTTCGTACCGAAAATGTGCCAGAGACAATGTTCTCCAAATTCGTTAAACTTAGTGTCTACAAGTCCAGAACGACGATACGAATCCAACGGAATATCCAGAACTGGATTCCGATGAGCCGATCACAAAATCGCCCGTCAAGTGGAGCCGTAGGGCCCACGATACGTGATTTTGTCAACGTTCTCAGAATCGAACCAAACTTGGGTCACAGGACCAGCGTATTGCTATGAGTCCGATGGCGTAAGTTTCGTTTCGATACGATGAGCGTACACGAAGATACAACAAGTTCCAGAACAGGGCCAATACAGGGTGTTGTCAACGGATACGCGTTGGTTTCGGTGTGCACGCACATCCAAATCAACTTCTGCGAAATTCCACACGTCCGTATTAATGGCGTGCACCTTTCGGTAAAGTTTGCACACGACCAAGTCGTCCCATTTAGCGGGACGCACCCAGTTCCAGGAAAAATTAGGGTATTTATTTTCCTGATTTTGCGTCGCAGTTTGCGATCGCCACAGGACGCGATACCCCGAACAAGTTGTACGGGTATCGAGAGGGTCATACAGTCTACGCATTACAGTAGACAGAATAAAAAATAGGACAGTGAGGAGAGAGAAACAGTCACCTGAACAGGACTCCGAAGATGACTGAAATCACGTTCTCGCGGGGTGGTGCGTCACTCCGTCGGCGGGGCTGCTAGGGTTTTTGGTCGTCGTGGAGTTGCTAAGGAGGAACGACCGAGGCTCGACGGAGCTGGAGACGGCCGGAGGAGCTCGTCGGAGGGAACTCGGTGTTGGGCTGGGTCGAGGTGGCAGCGGAGGTGGGTGATGGAGGTGGGTCGGCTGGGAGAAGGGAATCGGCGCTGACGGAGGCGGAGCTGGAGGGGAGACGTGGTGGTGAGTGGTGGTGGCAGAGAAGAAGTCGCCGGCGCTGGGGGAGCTCGACGAAGGACGGTGTGGGGGTGGCCAGAGAGGCAGCAGTGGCTGATGGAGATGGCGGTAGCTATGGAGGTGTTTGGGGGTTTTATAAGAGGCGGAAGGGAGGTGGACGATCGACAGTTGCGGGAGGTGGAGCGGCACGGAGGCGTTAGGGGAAGGAGAAGGGCGGCTGCGGGGGAACGATCGCGGAGGAGGCAGAGCACCACGACGACGAGACTGAAACCTCCGGAGAAGACGATCGGGTGTAGCGGCTGGAAATCGAACGACTACTGTAGCAGTAGCGGGTTCGGGTCGGGTCGGGTTTTGGGCCCGGATCCGACCCGATAGGTAATAGGTTCGGGTCGGGTCAGTTGGTCGGGTCGGCTAACGGGTCCGGATCTCACCCAATAAGGATTGGGTCCGGTTCTGGTTGGTTCAGGATTCGGTTCAGGGTTTAAACCTGTTGGTTCAATCCAGTTCAGGTTGGTTTATTTTGGTTTAATAAATAACTTAGTTTTTAGGTCTTTAAAAATGGTTATGGGGTCCAATAAATTCCAAGAAAATTACCCTATGTCTAATATTTTATTTTACACCCAAAAATATTATTTTCATAATATTTTAATATTTAATAAAAATTTATAAAATTATTTAATACCAGAATACCTTGATTTTAATTAGTTAAAAATTCAAGAAAAATTCTGAAAATTTATTTTTAAAATTCTGAAAAATCTGGGGGTTTACAGATCTTCCTTTGCCTCCTGCCAACACTTGGAAAAAGAGGTGGTGTCTAACGATGCAATGAATGCTTGATATATAGGGGATATATTAGAGTAGGATAAGAAATTGGCAATCTCTTGTTCATAACCATAACGATTAGGAGCTTTCCCGTGTTACTGCGAGAAGATCTCCTTAAGGGAATATGAGGAATATGTGGTAGTGGTGGAGAGATCATACCATCCGAATCAGAGAGATCCGCATCCGAATCAGAGGGATTCGGTGCAAGCGAAACATCTTCAAGAGTTGGGGTAGGGTTAGACGAGGGACTTGGCACAATAAGCGAGGGACAAGACACAGTATTGGACTGCTGCTTTCCCCTTCTGTAGACTTGGAGCTCTGTAGTCTGTTTCTCTCCTGCACAACATCACTTTCTTCCTCCTTATTGTCACCACTTTCTCCCTCCTTATTCTCATCACTTTCCTCACCCTCGCTATCTCCCCCTTGTTCCCTTGTACCAGCTTCCATCACCGGGCATAGAATTGACCTGACAATCACGCTTGGGCCCATCTCCCCCTAACTCCTAACACCTCCTGTGTTAGGTGTGTCACCAAATGCAGACCCTTCACCTGAACCATTGTGGTAGTATGGTTCCATCTCTCTGAATGTAACGTCCATGATCACAAAGAGCCTCCACCGGACTCCAACAAGAGTATCCCTTCTAAGTCTGTAATCACCCTGATTTTTTAGAATTTTTATAAATATTTTTCTTACAATTTTCTGAAATTTTCTGGAATTAAAACTAAGATATTTTGTGATTAAAGAATTTTTAAATAATGTTAATTAATATTAAAATATTATGAAAATAATATTTTCTGGTGTAAAATGAAAAATAAGACATAGGATAATTTTTCGAGAATTTATTGGACCCTAGAAGCTTTTTTAAAACCCTAAAAACTAATGTACATTTAAACCAAATTAAACCCTGACTGAACCCGGTTTATTTTAAATAAACCAAACCAAACCGACCCAAACCGCTGTCAAACCGAACCGAACCAAAACCCGCTCCTAACGGGTCGGGTCGGATCCAAAGTGAACCCGACCCGGACCCGAAACCCGGCCTGAACCCTAATCCTAATCCTTACCCGAAACACTATTCCGACCCCCTTTAAAATCGCCTCGAACTCCTCGCTCCGCCGCCAGATCACCCTAGCCATCTCCTCCCTCCGCCCTGATGCCGCAGCGACCGCTCCCCCGCCGGAACCCTAACTCCTCTCCATCGTTTTCCTCCTCCAGTTATCCCCTAGCCTCCATCTCTCCCGTCGACGAACCTCCACCACCGCCTTCCCTCTCCCCCATCTCTCCCGACCATCTCCTCCGCCCAGCCTCGACCACCTGGCACCCCGACTCCACCATCGTCGATCCCTCTGACGAGCTCCACCACCCTCTATCTCTCCCGCAGCTCCGCCTCGAACCCCCACAGCCTTCCATCTCCACCATCTCCTCCGCCCTACGCTCCGCCCTAGCCCAGCCCAGCACCACCACCCCAGCCCTCGACCCCGCTCGACCCGTCCCCGACATCGTCTTCCTCGACCACGACTCGTCGTCGACCTCCCAGCCCCGCGCAGCATCGACGACCCGCTGCCCTAGCCCCGGACACGGCTGACCCGGACACAGCAGCATTCCAGAACCCGGACACGGCTGACTCAGGAC
The DNA here is from genome assembly GCA_036927795.1 of Iris macrosiphon. Classification (NCBI taxonomy): domain Eukaryota; kingdom Viridiplantae; phylum Streptophyta; class Magnoliopsida; order Asparagales; family Iridaceae; genus Iris; species Iris macrosiphon. The sequence continues at coordinate 16,512,390 of JAYESA010000015.1, read as the reverse complement.
ACAGCACAGTGACCCGGACACGAGAAATCCTCATTCTACAAAGCCCCGTTTAGGTAACCCGTTCTCTCTTCTCGTTGCTCCGATTTCTGTTTCGTCAGTTGTGATGCGTAGACTGTGTAACCCTCTCGATGCCCGTGCAACCCACTCGGTGCATCGCGTCCTGTGGCGATCGTAAACTGCGATCCAAAAACAGGAAAATCAATACCCCGTTTTCTCTCGAAACTGAGTGAGCCCCGCCAAACGGGACGACTTGGTCGCGTACGGTCTTTACCGAAATATGTGCGCCGTTGATACGGACGTGCAAAATTTTACAGAAGTTGATTTGGATGTGCGTGCACACCAGAATCAACGTATATCCACCAACAACGTCCCGTATCCGTCTCTTCTGGAATACGTCGTAACTTTGTGTACACATGACGGATCGAAACGAAACTTACGCCATCGGACTCATAGCAATATGTTGGACCTGTGACCCAAGTTTGGTTCGATTCTGAGAACGTTGGCAAAATCGCGTATCGTGGGCCCGCGGCTCCACTTGACGGGCGATTTTGTGATCGGCTCATCGGAATCCAGTTCTGAAAGTTTCGTTGGGTTCATATCATCGTTCCTGACTTGTTGACACTAAGTTTGATGAATTTGGAGACCATTGGTTCTGACACATTTTTCGGTGTGAAGCGGGCCACATGTGGATCCTGCTTTGACCAGAAACTGTAATTTTTGCCCCTGTGTCCAAATTGGACTTAAGGACAGGCGTTTCTAGCTATTTGATATTTTCTGAGCCTATTGGTGATGTTTATTACAGCTTTTGGAGGAGTACCTGCAGGATCCACTCATACAAGGACAACTGTTGGTATTCAAACCCCAGGCAAGTGTACCTTGCCAACTTTGCAGTTTTGTTATTTATTTCTTTGACTGTATTTATATTGTTGTACATGCTTGACCTAGGACCGTGTGACCTTGCTTAGCGTCCGATTAATAGTCGGATGCCAATACTGTACGCAGAGTTGTGTAACGTCATATAGAGATGGACATTCGTGACCCTTTATATTCTCGTACTTGTCTTATCAAGTACATTATAACCCAGGACACTTGACACTATTCATAAGACAAAATCTTTCTGAGATATTCATGGTGATTCTGTATAGGATACAGGTTTATGACATAGATATTATATTCATAGATATTATATGACTTGTTGCATTAGCTATGATCTTGCGTGACATGTACATGAGACGTTGTGGACATGGGACGTGTGGTTACATTGGGTGGGGAGAGACACACAGGCTACAGGCTATTATATATATATATATATATATATATATATATATATATATATATATATATATATATATATATATATATATATATATATACTACTATTGTGAGGCCGTAGACTCTCCAACAGAGCTAGGCACATTACATATTATTACTGCTACCGGCTCCCCGACACAGAGCTTGTAGTGGCTCAGCCTGAGTACTAGTGATGTTCTCACTTGCATTTTACATAGATGGTTACATATTTATCCTATTTATTTTATTTACTATTGCACTGCATTTATTTTGGCTTGTATTATCTGTACCTTGCTATATCCTTTGAGGACCTGGATCCGGATTACGTCCCCAGGATTAGCAGACGAGATCGACCCCGAGGTATACGGGATATGAGCATTAGCAGGAGCAGGAGCAGGCACTGGAGCAGTACCAGATCCAGTAGACGAGTGATCCCTGAGGGTATCTTCTGAGTATATACTGTTTCCATACTCAGTATTTGCTGTGGTTATCTTTATTCTTGTATCTTGACAGAGCTATTAGACTCATTATCGGGTTATTTTTCGAGTTTTTATTTTATTGAGATTGATCTTGCTTTATGATTCTGATATTGTTATATTCATTTCTGTGGATGAGATTAGTATATCTAGACCCTTATTGTTGTATTATAACTTAAGTACGCCCCGATGGATCCATTAAATTGGTTTGTCCGTCGGTGTGTGCTGCTGGCCATTGCCACGTATCTAGTCCCTCGATATTTTGGGACTGGGGCATGACAGAGTCCCTGAGTAGCCAACAAAGATACACTTCACCGCTCGAGGGTCCAACTTTTTTACCGCAGGCCTGTTATCTTTCACAAAGCATACACACCCAAATACCTTTAGGGGAACAGTGTACTTATTTTCTCCTGTAAGCATCTCAAATGGTGTCTTCCATCCCAACACCTGAGAGGGCATCCTGTTGATGAGATATGCAGCCGTCAACACAGTATACCCCCACAAGTGTTTAGGAATATTCATGAAAAATATCATTGTCCGTGCTACTTCCAACAGGTGCATATTCTTCCGTTCTGCCACGCCATTCTGTGCTGGTGTATAGGCACACGAAGTCTGATGCTATATCCCATGGGTTGATAAGTACTCTTTAATACTCTTGTTTGTGTATTCTGTCATTGTCAGATCTCAAAATCTTCACTTTAGCATTATACTGGGTTGTAACTCTACGATGAAAATCTTGAAAGCATGCAAAGATGTCACTCTTACTCTTTATTAGGTATACCCAGGTGACACGAGTGTAAAAGTCAATAAAGGTGATAAACCATTTAAAACCATTAACACCAGTTGTACGACAAGGTCCCCACACATCTGAGTGTATCATATCAAAAGCAGCTAAACTTCTATTTCCAGAACTCATATAAGTGCTTCTGATATATTTTCCAAGCTCACAAGCATCATAAACCAACTTTTGTTTATTAGCCTTTTGATACATAGATGGATACATCTGATTCAGTAGACTGAATGAAGAGTATCCCATGCGCTGATGTTGAAGTAATAATTCTGCTTCTACAGTTCTTCGTGGCTTCTCTGGTTGTGCTTCCTCCACCAGTGATGCTAGTGCTGCGTCCAGTCCACCCTTGTCCAAGTACCATAGTCCCTTATGCCAAGTGCCAGTCCCTAGCCGTCTCCCTGTTTCCTTCTCCTGAAAAGTTTTCTTAGGAATGTCAAAGGAAATAATACAATTAAGTTGAAGAACAATGGCACTAATGGACAAAATATTAACAAAAAAAGATGGAGCATGCAAGACATCAGTAAGGATCATGGAAGGGGTGCATTCAACCGTGCCTTTATCCAGAATGGGTCTAGTAGTACCATCAGTAGCCTGAATGCTTTCAGGCGTTGTCAGGTGAGTGTATTCTTGGAACTCACCATGAAAATCCGTGACATGGCGAGATGCCCCAGAGTTAATTATCCAACATGGCTGGTGGATAGATATAAGGGCATGAGCAGGTATACTTATGCTTGTTTGGGCATAGTAGGTGATGTTACCCCCGGAGGTAGTTGGAGTCGATGCCCCAGGGATGGTGGCTTGACTGTCGCCGGATCCAAGTCTCATGCTCCTCCACATCTCTAGCATTTCTCTCTTACTAGGGGTTATTCCGGGTGACTGATTTTTACTTCCCTCTTCTGCCAGATTTGCCTTATGCCCTCCAGAATGATTACTTCTGCCACCATTATAGCCTCCTCTGTCACCCCTACACCCTCCACGGTGGCGGCCGCTGGACTGGCCTCTCAGGGGTTTCTTACAGAATCTGATGAAGTGCCCAGGGTCTCCACAGTTGTAGCACCCCCCCTTCGAAAGAATTTGGGTTAAAAACTGTTAGGACTGATTTTTCTTCCGGATAGTTAGTGGTGCTAGGCATCAGCTTCAATCGTGCCTCTTCTTGTGCCATAGCAGCTATGGCCTCCTCCAGTGATGGCAGTCTGGGTTGTGCAAGTAGGACATTCCTTATCTGCTCAAATGCTGGGTTGAGCCCCTTTAGGAACTTCATCATCCTCTGTCGTGAAATATACTCCATGAACTTCTTATAATGTTTCCTAAATGCCGGTTCCACTTGGTCATCCTCCACGCCAATAGGATCATTGTGGTCGAATCTGACCAATACTTATTCAGCAGAGCCGCGTACTCAGAGTTGGTGTGATCTTCTTGGACCACCTTATCAAGTTCATCTTGTAGTTGGAAGACCCTCATAGGGTTGTCCGACACTGAGTGCATGTCTTTTAGTGTCCTCCAAATATCATCAATACCCTCCATCGCTTCCACATTGCCCTACACTTGGTCGGTCAATGAAGCTGTTAACCATCCGGCTACCATATTGTTGACGATTTTCTATACAGCAAACTCCCGTGAGAAGTGATCTTCAGGTGCATTGGTTTGGCCATTCACATAGCCCACCAAGCCTCTTTCCTTCAGAGTTCGTATCGCCTGACACGACCACTTCAAGTAGTTGGAAGTGCCCTCCAACTTTATCTCCAGTTTCTCCAACTTTTTCATCTTGTACGGTGAATGATCCATATCAGCGTGTGCAGCACATGAGCTAGTCTCGGTCAACCTCTTGGAGAAGAGATCGTCTACCAAAGCCTTCATCTCTTGGGCCGTCAGCTTGCCATAGATCGTCTCCATTGTCTTCTCCTTGTTCTCTTCATCAGTGAGGCGGCAGCAGATCTAGGTCTTCTCTACCTCTGATCTCCGTCATCTCTTCGTCTACTGATCTTCCTTCAGTGGCAGCGATGTCCCTGAGAGCCGCTGCTCATGTCCCGTGCAAGACTTCGACCCTAGGCCGCATGACCTCACAAGACAACAGTTGTAGTCGAGATCAGGGGTCACACAAAAGTTTTCTTACTGATATACCTCGATCCAACTAGCAACTATATAATTAATATCCCGATTACAACTGACTTGTACAAAGCAATAATCAGAAAATCAATTTTCTCGTTCTTCCCTGCAATCGCAGTTGCATGCAGACAGAACCGAGTTACAAACTTCAGAAAGAAGAAGAAGAAGATCGCCGAGATCGTCGAGATCAAGATTGAGGTCGATCGAGGTCGCCGAGTCGCCGAGCAGTCAAGACAGCACCTACGACGGCAACGGGCAGCCGCAAAACAGTCGCAGCAGCAGCTACAGCAGCAGCCGCCCGGCAAGAAGCAGCAGCAGCTGCCCGGAATAGGGCGGAGGGGAAGGAGGGGGCAGAGGTGGAGAGGAGGGAAAGGGGGGACGGAGGGGAGGGGAGGAGGGGAAGGGGGGACGAAGGGGAGGGGAGGAGAGGGGGGAGTGGGGGGCGGCTGTAGGAGAGGGGATGGGGATTAGGTTTAGGGTTTAGAGAAGGAGAGGGTGTGTGTGTGGGGGGGGGGGGTTGGCTCTGATACCAAGTTGAAATGTGGTAAAATATTTTGCTTGGCTTTATTGATGTGAGGAGCTACATATTTATAGGAGGGGCCAACCCCTCTCTCTCTTCAATTCTATCCGATGTGGGACTAAAGTCCCTTTCATACTCTCAGTAAATAGAAATGGCAGGAATAGACATAGGTAAAACAGGAATGTCATAAATAAGATTTTTCAACCATTCTGCCTCTGTGCAAGTTGTATCAGGAGTTGTAAGCTCAGCTTCCATAGTACTTCTTGCAATCAAAGTTTGTTTAACAGACCCCAAGATACAACAACACCTCCTAATATAAACACAAATCCAGAAGTGGCTTTTACATCATGAGAATCTGTTACCCAATTTGCATCGGAATAACCCTCTGTAACATTAGGACCCAGTATAAAGTAGGCAGTAATCAAGTGTGCCTCTAAGATATTTAAACAGTCTCTAGTGCAGATTAATGCTCTTTATTAGGTTACTAGTATATCTACTGAGTCTATCTACAACATAAGTTATATTAGGTCTGGTTCTATTTGACACATAAAGTAGAGATCGTATTAAGTGAGAGTATTTGTGTTGTGATACATTTTCACCTAAGTTCTTCAATCCAATGCTAGAATCATTTGGAGCAACAACTAGTTAATTTGTTGTCATAATCACTGAATTTTCTAAGCATCTTTTCAATATAAAAAGACAATGATAAAGAAATCCCTCTAATGGTTTTTGGCACTTTTATCCCCAACCTCATACTGGCTTATCCTAGGTTCATATCAAAATTCTTAGACAAATATAATTTGATATAATTTACTGTATCTAAAGATATCCCAAATATCAATATGTCCTCCGCATAAAGACATAATATCACATAATCTCTATCTAAACATTTGGAATATACCCATTTATCAAATTAATTAATTACAAATTCAACTCAAAATAACGTTGTCAAATTTTTTATGCAATTATTTTGGAGCCTGTTTGAGACCATATAATTAAAGACTTATCAATTTACGAACATTATTCTTTTATTTCTTTACAGTAAAACCTTCGGTTTGTTCTCTCTCTCTCTCTCTCTCTCTCTCTCTCTATATATATATATATATATATATATATATATATATATATATATTTCTTCCTCAAGATCACCATTTGGAAAAGCGGAAGCTAACGCTAGCAAAACTCTAATGGTATGAATCCTTGTCACAAGAGAATAAGTATCAAAATGATATATTCATTTTTACTTAGTATATCTTTTGGCTACAAACCAAGCTTTGTATTTCTCAATGGTTCCATATCGTCTCAATTTCTTCTTAAAAAACTATTTGCATCTTACAGACTTACATCTATGTGGTAAAAACATAACCTTCTTCCAACACCAACATTTGTTCTTCTAACGACATCTACCTCAATTCTCAAAATCTTAGAGATGGTACCAGCCTTTGAACTCCCTGTATTTATTTATTTATTATTTTGTGACTGATTTTGTGAAGTGGTACTACTTGCTAACAGTAATACCCATCTTAGTTTCACAATCTATGTTGTACGGATACGGACAAATGAATAAGGACATGATACATATACAGGGTAAGGACATTTTCAATAAGGTGCAAGGTAGTCATCTATGTTGCATGGATACGAACATGGTGGGTACGCCCACGATACGGATACGGACACAACTTTCTTGTGCCCATGCAACATAGTTCACCATGCATACATAAGTTCTTAATCATGTTTATGTCTTTAGTCTCCAACATTATATATAAATCTACCACCAAGCTTGATACCATTGCCCAAAAGAACCAAATGAGAATTGCTACTCCACGAGTGTCTTTTGGTGACTATTAAATTTGCTGCTTACATTTTATATGATTTCATATCTTGTTCCTCAACCAATTTCATATCACAATGACGAACACCAAGAAACAAATACTTGTGTATAGTATCATATCCCAAGCATAAACATAAGACAGACAAATAAATATCTAAAACAATAAATGCCACCATGAATCAAATAATATGATTATAAAGCCACTTAAGTACAGTATCACATCCCAAGTATGTCAAAACATGCATAATATTGGATGAAAAATCTATAGCCTCCATATGATAAGTGCCAGATCTACATCCAAATAAAATAACCTGTGCATATACTTTGCAGTTCTTGTCTTAATAAACAAATTTTGTGTAACATCCATCAGAAACCCTTGTTAGGCACTAGATATACTCTGCAATCCCTCTCTCCTGCATCAGAAACAACCTTGTTTACTTGTTCTCCGCAACACCGCACCATAGCAAAAGGAACTAAGTAATTGCAAGATGGGGCTTGGGCACCGGAAACAATTAGAGGTTGTTGGTGAAGCTTGTACTGATATACATAACTGAACATTAAATTGATTTCTTCATAATTTTGGCAAGGCATAAAAATGCTAGGGCTAATCATTGACAACCTTACATGGATTTCCATGTATAAGTTGCGGTATAGGTTACAGAAACAATATCTTAATACCATGTCTAAATATTTCAGGTACAGTTGAAGTACCTGAGAATGCAGATAATATATCAGATATAGTTGAAATACCTGAGATAATCCTATATTCGCCCATAATCTTTTGGTGAATTACACTTAAAAACTCCCACGCTATTTGGTGGCAAATATGCAAAGTTTTACCCTCCTAAAAATAGTGCAGGGTTCTTAAGTGGCTAAGTTTGGTTTTTGTTCTTTTGATACTAATGAGTTGTTATATTGTTATGTGTTGTTATACTATTCATCCTCGTCATAACCTGCCAGAGACAAAAAAAAAATTAGGCTCATACAAGCCCCTAGTCCTATGTTGCACGGATACGACACGGTAAGGACACGACTACACAAACACGATATCTAGTTTGGTGTGTCCTAGTTTATTTTGGAGTACCTGGGTTGTATCCAAAACGTGTTTGACACGACATGGTCCACACTTGAGGAGTGTCACGACATAGTCAGGACACGACATGGTCCACCACACATTTAGTACACGACTACACAAACACAATATATCAGTATTGGTTTCATCGGTTTCTGGAGGTTGGGTGGTTTTCCATCGGTCTGTTTTGGTTGTTTCAACCATTTGAAACCTCAATTCTGATCCGAAACAGATGATACTTGAAACAGATGATACTTAAAAAATAAAATAAAATAAATCTGTGTACGTACAACATAGCTCACCACGCATGCACAAGTTCTTGATCATGTTTATCTCTTTAGCCTCCAAAATTATACATAAATCAAAGATTACCACCAAGATTGATATCATTGCCCAAAAGAATAAAAGAGAAGTACTTAGCAAATGTTTCGGGACTAGTCAATTTTCTCTTGAATGATTCCATATCTTGTTCCTGAACCAATTTCAGATCACAATGTCGAACACCGAGAAACACAAATGTACCATATCCCAATCATAAACATAGATAGATGAAGAAATATAATCAAAACAATGAGAGGCTGGCTGTCAGAGAAAGTAGAAAGCATTTAAATTTGCTGATATCCCTCCCATTACTCAACACTATGTTTGGGTGTTGTTTGCTGCAAAATCGAATTTGGACCAGCAAATATAGTCGGATGATACAAAGGGATGTTTAAGAAGGGTATGTGCAGTCCACCTTTCCTTGGGATCCCTAGCAAAGCACCTTCTCAAGAAGTCCTTTCCCTCCAATGACAACTTTTCCGGTATCACCGGTTCCAGAATACCCTGAGATATGCCATACAACAATTCCCGCTGTGTGACATCTTCAGCATGCTTAACGGCAAGCTCTCCCGTGAGCATCTCCACCACCGTGCATCCGAGCGACCATATATCCAACGGTGGCTCGTACTCGCCATGAGTCAGGGCCTCGGGTGATACGTAGGGAGGCGTGCATCGAATGTTGTATGGCCCGAAACCAGTTTCCTTCTTTCCAATCTTCTTGGACAGTCCAAAGTCGGCAATCTTGACATCTGAGGCGCTCCACACAAGGATATTGTCGGGCTTCACATCACAGTGAACGTACCCTCTCCTGTGGATGTGGGCAAGGCCTCGGAGTATCGATCTGGTGTATCCTTGCACAGCTTGCTCCGCGAGTCCGTAGCCATCCCCGCGTGATGATCGAATATGTTTGTAGAGGCTTCCGCGACGGACGTACTCAAGATACATGTTGTACGTGGGAGTAGCGTATCGGTCGTTGGCATCCAAAACGAGCTCATCACCGAAGCATCCAAGTATCTCGGGGCAGCCTTGGAGATGATCCATGATAAGTTTTTCTCGCATCAGCATCCGTGAGGCAATGGGTAAGGGTGCCGATTTCACCGCCACATACTCGATCGGACTGCCTCCATGATCTCTGATTACTCCTAAGAACACCGCGGCCGAAGCACCTGTGCCGAGAACGAAAGCTTTTTCACACAAGGATGACAAACCTACTCTCATCTTTCTTCTTCTTCTTCTTCTTCTTCTTCTTCTAACTTAAGTTGAACTACAATATGTAATATGTTTCCTTTCCTTTTATAAGAGCGATTGAGAGGATTGTTTCTTAAAAAGTTGAAGTACTATATGTTTCCTTAATAGAGTAGTCCTGTGTCCGCATATAGAAATAATTCATACATATATATATATGGCCACGGTGGGGCAAATATGATTTTGTTTATGATTTGTGACTGGATTTTCAATCTTGAGTTTCTATATTTGGGAGTTAATTTATATCTTTCAGTTCATAATTTATTACAAAAAATAATTTTTATATCTTTCAGTCAGAATTTTGGTATAAAAAGAAAATCTTGGAGGCGAAGCACATAGTGGACTGGGTGTATATATATATGTTAATTAGTGTTAATTAATTAAGCTACTTAACTTAATTATTATTTTTTATTAAATAATCATGTATTATTATAATTAAGATACTTAATTAATATCTAATAAGTAATGAAATATTTACTTGATGAAATGTCTTTTTTTATGCTAAAAAGTATAACTTGTTAGGATGTTTAATTAACAAAAATATAATAGTAATAGTTAATTATAAATCTAAATAGATAATGAATTAATATGTACTATTACATTATTACATAATTAGAATAATTAATTAAAAATAACATAATATGTTATATTAATTATAATAAAAATCACTTTATTATGTACATTTTATTCCTAATTAGGATCCTTAGTTATTATAATACAATATAAACAAACTAAAGTAACTCCCATAATTACTTTATTATGTACTAAGTTACTATCTTAATATTGCTTAATCCAGTAATAATTTAGTAAATAATTCTTGTTATGTTAACAATGAATAAGATAATTAATTAATGGTAGCCATATACATATATATATATATATATATATATATATAATGAGGCTTGGAAATGGCTAAATTACGACAAAAAGAACTAGTTTTTTTCTTTTCTTCCGCACAAATATATATTTAAAAACTAAATTTAAAAATTAATTTAAAAGAAAAATATCATAAATATTTAAACTATTTGAACTATTTTTCGACAATATCATACAAATATTTATTTTTACGTTCAACGCACGAGAATTTACTAGTATATGTAATGCGGCTTAAAAACGGTTCAAAAATAAGATGTCTAAGTCGTTTGTAACTCCTCCATTAATTAACCAAAAAAATAAGGGATATTTTAGCAAATGTTCCCAAACAAAATGTTAAAACTAGCATATACCCACCACTTTTAAAACAAATTAGCAAATGCCTCCATTCTTTATACGGAGCAATTAAAATTGTAAGATATGCCCCCACTTTTTTAACCGAATTTTTAATTTTTTACATATAATGGGGGCATTTATTAGTTTATTTTAAGTGGAGGTATATGCTAGTTTTAACATTTTGGGTAGGGACACTTGCTAAAATAATCTTAAAATTCTTATTTTACGTGGAACGCACATGAATTTACTAGTGTATATATTAACATCTAGGCCGTATATATATCCTCAGTTAATAAATAAAAAATACAAAAAAATAATACCAAAAATAACTTTTAATCATAATTAAAAATTTATTTAAATGTGTCGTCACAATATTTAAAATTAAAGAAAAAATCCTAACAAATAGTTTAATTATTGGATATTATCAAACTAACTACACATATATCTATAACAAATTCTAAAAAAAAACAAAAAAAAAGAATAATTATGCACATGGAGGAATACACTTTCCATTCTAGAGACTTCATTTTTAGTTATTTGGCATTAATAATAAATTCTAGCATATTTCCAAGAATAATTCCAGGAATATTTTCATTCTAGAAGATTCTTGTAAGTCCTTGAGGCAATATAAATAGGAGGAAAAACTCATTTGCTCCTCACCACTGAAAATTTGTAAGCTTTTCTAATATTAATAAAGAAGTCTTCAAGTTTCTATCTTGCTGCATTATTCTCTATTTTTCTTAGCGATCTAGCTAAGCTCGGTCGGGAAGGCTTGCACGGGTCTTCGAGGAGGAAGTTTGTGCGCTGCACGGATCGTAGTGAAAAAAAAATCACTAAGTCTGTGACAAGTGGTATCAGAAAGAAGGTCGATCGTAGCCATATCGACATCCGAGACTGTTAACGACCAGCGTCCTGCATCGCCCAAGAGGAACACCAGAAGGGGCAGAAGCAAGGAGCCGACGTTGGAGCCGGCCCTTGGCGATTTGATGTCCCGCCTGGAACTCTTGGAGTAGAGCGTGATGGGCGTAGAGGCGCAAGTGGAGCAAAATCAAATGGCTTACGAAGAGTTCTCTCATGGGTTGGAGAGAGATGTCGCCAAATCTATGACGTTGTTCCAAGAGCAACTTTGTGAGATGCAGGCTGGTTTCGAGGAGGAACGCCAAGCTATGAAGGCGGAGATTGCTGAACTATGCGAAGAACTCAAGAAATAAGCCGATATTCTTGAGAAAGCCATCGCCAATGGTGGGTATTCGAGTAGGGAGGCGACACCTAAGGTAAAGTACCCAGAGCCAAAATCCTTCAACGGCTCTCGGGACGCAAAGGAAGTGGATAACTTCTATGAAAATTGAGTGGTACCTAAAGGCAATTTGCATCGAGGACGAAGCCGATAAGGTAAATACAGTGTCCCTTTATTTCATTGATGATGCTATACTTTAGTGGCATCGTAGGTGCATTGAAAAGGAGAAGGGTTTGTGCTCAATCGAGACTTGGGAGGATCTCAAGAAGGAGATCAAGTCTCAATTCTACCCGGAGAACGTTGAGTTCGTGGCAAGGAGGAGCTTGCGTCAACTCAAGCATACCGGGTTGATCAAAGAGTATGTTGCGGAGTTCACTCGTCTCATGCTTGCCATATCAAACATGGGCAAAGACGACCGCCTATTCTTCTTCCTTAACGGTCTGCAACTATGGGCGGCGCAAGAGTTGCAGAGGCGGCGTATCCAAGACCTGAACACATCCGTCTCAGCGGCTGAGAATCTAATGGAGTATCGACGGAATGATACGTCCAAGCCCAAGACAAAGACCACCACCAAGGGCAATGGTGGGGGAGAGAAGGAAGGCAACGGAAAAGAAGCCCCGTCGAAGGACAAGTAACTTGCGAAGCCCCAGACGGAGCACAAAATAGAATGCTCATGTGCGAAGGAAATCACTTCGTTCGTGACTGCAAGAACAAAGGAAAGAGAGTGAACGCGGTCCAAGGCGAGGAGACCGAGGATAAATGACCAATAATGGAGACTCAGATGGGAGCCCTACGCTTGCTCTCTCCGTCATCCAACTCAAGAAGGGTGTGAAGCACAGAGAGACGACATACCTAGCGGTACTCAAGACGGAGGAGGCACCCGTGCATGGGGATCTTTCGTCTGAGATCAGCAATGTCCTCATGGAGTTTAGGGATGTCATATTGCAAGAGCTTCTGAAGAGGCTACCTCCGCGGAGGGAGGTGGACCACGCCATCGAGTTAGAGCCGGACACAAAATCTCCCGCGATAGCCCCATACCTCATGGCCCCGCCAGAGATCTAGGAGTTGAAGAAACAACTGAAGGAGCTGCTCGATGCTGGATTCATTATGCCATCTTGGGCCCCATTCGGTGCACCAGTGCTATTTCAGAAGAAAAAGGATGGAAACCTTCGTTTGTTCATTGACTATCGTGCACTTAACAAGGTGACCGTCAAAAATAAATACCCTGTCCCGTTGGTGGCAGACTTGTTCGATCAGTTGGGAGGTACGAGGTACTTCTTCAAGCTCAGGATATTATCAGGTGCGGATAAGCGAAGGCGATGAGGCCAAGACCGCATGCGTCACGAGGTATGGAGCTTATGAATTTTTAGTTATGTCTTTTGGTCTAACAAATACTCCTGCGACGTTTTGCACTTTGATGAACAAAATCTTCCACCCCTTTCTCGATCGGTTCATCGTGGTGTATCTCGATGATATTGTCATGTACTCAAACATGATGGAGGAGCACATCGAGCACTTGAAGGCAGTTTTCCAGGTGCTAAGGGAGAACTAACTCTTCGTCAAGCGGAAGAAATATTTCTTTGCCCAAGAAGAGGTACCTTTCTTGGGGCATTGGATCGAACGTGGCAAGATATGGATGGACGAGACGAAGGTCCAGGCCATACGGGAGTGGGAGGCTCCTACCAGGACGACGGAGCTGCGATCATTCTTAGGCCTGGTGAACTACTATCGGCAGTTCATCTGAGGATACTCCGCCATAGCCGCACCACTCACAGAACTGTTGCGGAAGGATCGCACATGGAGCTGGACGTCCAAATACGAGGTGGCATTTGATGCACTAAAGAGGGCAGTGACGGAGGAACCGGTTTTATCATTGTTGGACTACTCCAAGTCGTTCGAGGTGCATACTGATGCATCAGACTTCGCTATTGGAGGGGTGTTGGCGCAAGAAGGGCACCCCGTTGCATTCGAGATTCGCAAGTTGAATGACACAGAGCGGCGCTATACTGTGCAATAAAAGGAGATGACCGCAGTGGTACATTGCTTGCGGATGTGGCATCACTATCTCCTTGCACCAAGTTCATGGTGATGACAGACAATGTCGCCATGACCTACTTCCAGATGCAGAAGAAGCTGTCTCCCAAGCGAGCGAGATGGCAAGACCTCTTGGCCGAGTTTGACATAGAGCTGCGATACAAGCCGGGAAAGGAGAACCATGTGGCCGATGCACTCAACAGAAAGGCCGAGCTAGCAACGGTATGCTTGCTTAAGGGTGACATACTTGAGTGTGTCAATATGGGTATGACCGAGGATCCATTGACACAGGCTTTGGTGAAGCTCGCTCGAAAAGGTAAGATATGAAGGTTTTGGCTGAAGGACGATTTTCCCTGCACAAAGGGCGACAAGGTTGTTGTGCCCAAATGGGATGGCTTGCGAAGGCAACTACTCAAGGAATACCACGACACAAAGTGGGTTGAACATCCGGTTCAGAAGAGGACATTGACATTATTGGAGGCCGCCTACTATTGGCCTCACATGTGCGAGGACGTTGAGGACTACGTGAGCACTTGTCTTTTGTGCCAGCAAGACAAGGTAAACCATCAGCAACCATGGCGACTATGATTACGTTATTCGACAAATAAGTGGACGTCGTGCTTGACTCAAGGACCACTTGTCGACGATGAGTTTTCCTATATGTGGAATATATCATCAAGTGGAAAAGAATATTGTAAACCCCCACAATTTTAATCTTTTAATTTTATTATTTTATTTAATTATAAAAGATTTGGTTATAACTTTAGCTGAATTGGAAATATATAATTTATTGATAACTTATACAAATATTTTTTTAATTTTAACAATTAAAATATGTCAGCAAACTAATTTTTTAAATATAAAAGTATTTTTAAAGTATTATAAAATTTCCCTACAATTTATTTTATGTGCAAACCTATTTTTGTATAAATATAAATATATATATAATAAAATAAAACTAAAATGAAAATAAATAATAAATAAATCCAAACCCAAACCCAAAACCCAAACCCAAAACCTAATCCTACCCGCTACCCCTTCCCCTGCCTCTGTTCAGTAACAGACCCCCTTCTCTCCAATATATACCGCTACCATCACCATCCGACAGCCACGGCCACCATCACCTTCACCCTGACCATGTCGACCACCTGCACTCCGGCAACCACCACGCCTGCATCCCGAGCGCCAACGCTGGCCACCCCCACATACGGAGCCTCCCGCGCGCGGGAGCTGCCACAGCGGTCGCAGCAGATGCAGCGATAATCCCAGCACCGCGTCGACCCTCGTGTCCCTGTACGAAGCCCTGAAGCACCGACGTCCTCTACGACGCCCACCGTGGATGATTTCTGCGTTTGGTAGTCGATCCCGTCGTGACGCGCGTGATCATGAAGTCAAAATTTTGCATTCATTGTGTCAACTTTACACATAGTTTTTGAGCAATCCAACCATTGGATCGATGATCCAAAACCTCCAACGCAATCAAGGTATATAGACCTTCACCCATCTCTATTTTCAGCCGTTAATTCAATTGATTTATAGATCAAAACATGCCTCCAAGTTGTGCGTTTAAACTGAAATTATTCTTACAGCTTCATTGTGCCAATTTTGCGGATTTTTTTCTCCCTCATCGTAACTCCATTTCAGCAACCGTTTTCTCTGACTCGTAGCAGGTATAACCACCTTTATGCTTGTATTAATAGTTGAGAGTAATTCATAGATTTTATTGACCAAACCTTTATTTCCAAAAACCTGAAAAAAGATAATATTTTTTAAATTTAGAATTTTTTGATACGGGTACGTCCTGCCAAACGAGGTCACGTCATTGTGTGCGGATTGTACCGAAAGGCGCATATCATCAATACGAACATGTGAGATTTTGCGGAACTTGATTTGGATGTGCGTGCACACCGGAATCAATGTGTATCCATCAAAAAATACATATTGACCTATTCCGACACTTGTCATAACTTCGTGTGTACTTGTCATTCCGCAACGAAACTTATGCCATCGGATTTGCAGTATTACGCTGGTTTTGTGACCCAATTTTGGTTTAATTTTGAGAACGTTGACGAAATATTATTTCGTGGGCCCCACGGTTCTATTTGACGAATGATTTCATGACCGGCTCACCGGAATCCAATTTCGGATAATCCGTTGAGTTTGTGTCATCATTCTGGACTCGTAAATACTAAGTTTTCTAAATTTAGAGAAATTTATCTCTAGCACATCTTACGGTGCAAAGTGGGCCACAATTGGACACCGCTTTGAGCCAAAACTGTCGTTTTTATTCCTGTGTCAAAATTGGACTTATGGGTAGTCAATCCTAGCTATTTTAAGTATTTTGAAAATATTGGTGATGTTTGTTTCAACATCCGGAGGTGCACGTACAGATTCTACTTTTCCAGGAGCAGTTGACGGAGTTCAGAACCCAGACAAGTATACCTTGCCAAACTTGCAGTAGGTCCTATTATATTATCTGCTTGTGTTTTTTTCCATATATATATTCTTGTGATCTGCCTGCTCAACCTAGGACCGTGAGACGTTGCTTAGCGTCCGAACAAGGTTCGGGTGTCGACGTTGTACGCGGAGTCGAGTAACGTCACTTAGAGAGTTGATACAACGATCCTATTTTTACGTGCTTATTTTACCAAGTACGTCATACCGTAGGACACTTGACACTATTTCATGTGACAGAATCTTTCTTGAGTTATTTATGGTGATTCTGTATAGGCTTACAAGATTCTCGATATAAGACTTGCATATTATATAGATATTATTATGACTCGTTGTACTAGCTAGAGGTCATGATCTTGCGTGTTATGGAAATAAGATATCGTGGACATGAGATATGAGGTTATATTGGGTGGGGAGAGACACACCATACTACAGGCTGATTATGTTTATATATATATATATACTATATTACGGGAGGTGCCTTGAACTCTGTCTCAGTTCTTTGGCACATTTACTGGCCCTACGAGATATTACTTGCTGCTATGGTCTCTCTGACACAGAGCCTGTAGTGGTTCAGCCTTAGTACGAGTGATGTTCTCACGTGTATATCACTTAGATGGTTACAGTAGTTTACCCTTGAGTATGTGGCATTATACTATTTTACTTTAGCATGTTATTTCTTGTACCTTGTTACGTCCTTCTTAGGACCTGGTCCCTTGCCAGTTTTATAGCATAGATCGTTATGGAGCCTTTGGAGTTGCTGATGTGTGTTGCTTGTTATGTGGGTATTGGTGCCAGGTACTTATATCATTTCTACCGGAGTTATAGTTATTTATTCATATTATTTATTCATCTGCTGTTGTAGCCTAGTTTTATAGACTCATATTCCTTTCTCGAGTCTATTCGAGCTTATGTGTTACTGAGCGGCCAACTTTAGCATATGTAGTTCATTCTTGACATTTTGTTCTTTATGTCGATTGTGACATAGATATTATCAGTATTTCTTATATAGTAACCCTAATTATACCGATTATATGTATTGGAGTCGGACCAGAGTCTGGTCGAATGCGTAGCTAGCATGTTACTTATTCCTAATCCTACGTATTTTGGATTGGGGCGTTACAAATGTCGCATGACAAATGTGCGCAACAGGTTGTCCGTGACCGATGCAAACTCCAAGTAGGTATGACGAGAGAATCGAGCATTCTCGCCCCACCAAACTATCTAGCCTCAATCCAACCAACTATCCATAACCACTCTCCAATTATAGCCCAAGACACCATCTCAAGTTATCCCCATAGGCACTATGTCGCTTCTCGACACTGTGTTCCAATTGGTGTAACACCCCTTGCTCAGAACAATCCCGTAGCACAATGCCCCAACAGTGGCACAATGCCCTCATCGATGCAGTTGTCCGATTTTGAACCACAACGGCACGCTTTGCATGTCAAAGCGCCCAACTGATACTCGTGCACGGATGCACGCTCGCTCGTCCGCCCGAATTGCGTCGATGTTCCAACCAAGATGATCCAATCAAGCTCCAACTGCCTACTCAAGCTCCAACTACCCAACGCGAAAACCAACTCAAGCCACAAATCGATTCCAACAAAACGACGTACACTCTATGCAAGCCACAGTGCAGTGATTTCCAAGTTCCAGTCCAAGTGTTTAAGCCTTTACGTGTGTTCCATATTATTAGGCATGAAGGAGTAGAGGAGAAGGAACATAGCCCACTCACCAAGTCTGATTCCGTTAAGCACCCTGCCTTGCCGATACAGCCGATCCCTTGAACCCGTGGTCCGATGCCAAGCACGATCTACTCAATTGGTATGACCGTGCGAGCAGGCCGTGCTCTCCAAATCATCCGACCGATCGGACTAAGGAAGACGGCATTATCGCTCCAAATCCTGCTATCCCAGTACTGCTCTGAACGAACATCTGATTTCATCGAACTCCGCTTGCGATCTGCACATGAAACCAACTCAATCAATACTTGTTTCCAAATCCAACAAATCAAAAATGTAACCAACTATTGTCTCGTTCAATCCGACTCAGCGTAATACACCGTGCGGTTGCGGGACGTTACAAAGTCCGGTCTCATTGGTCAAGCACTAGAATATGTATTGGTAAGCTTTGTAGTGTTTTGAAGAACATATTGATCTTGCAGTAACTTGCGATGGCTATGTATCACGCCTCGTCCTCGGGCTTGCTAGGACATGACCCATGCATGGGCCTCAATGTGCATCACCACTTGACTATCACTTGTCAAAATGGTTAAACCTTATGTACTCATGAAACTCAAGCACACATATATATAAGCCAACAAATTCCATCTCCTATCCTATATGAAACTATTTTGGATTTCACAATGCAATGCATGAGCAATTGAATTCTCCTGTTAGGTGAATTGAGTTCCCACCATCCAACTGGGTGAGCAAGGCCCAAAAACGTCTATTTTAATTTGAGAGGGTCCTCAAGTTCATACTCCATCATAAGCTTCCATTCTAGGCCAATTTCGGAGACGATAACTTAAATTTCATCCAACTACAAAAGTTTGATGGTTAAAAGGTTGTGATTTTGAAGCAAGGAGCACCTATAAAACCAAATCCAGCCAGCTAGAACAAAGTAAAAGACAGAAGAGAAGAAAAATAATGCTAATCAAATTGGCCTACAGTCTAAAAAAGACGATATCTAATACTTATCCAATCTCAATGCACCCAGATAAAAAAAAAAGTTGCAATTTTGGAGATGGGAACACATAAAACTCTATAATTCCAACTAAGCAATGGATACAGTAATGTGAGAATAACCCATGATTCCATCCAATCAAACTAGCCAGATAAAGAAAAGTCGGGATTTTGAAGCAATGGGCAGTTATAAAACTCGAAAGCAGACTAAGAAACAGCAATACAATGCTAGAACAACCCATGATTCCATCAAAGTTGCGATTTTGAAGCAATGGGCAGTTCTGAAACTTGACAGCAAACTAAGAAACAGCTAGAACAATGCTTGAAAGAAGCCACGATTCCATGAAGTTGCGATTTTGAAGCAATGGGCACATACAAGATGCAATTTTTTGAAAGGAAAGAGGAACCTTTTTTTTTTTTTGCTTTTTTCTTCTTACCAGAGCCCGTGCTTTGCCTCTGGGACTTGTTCTGCCAGGGGAGGAAGTAGTTGGGGCTGCTGGAGACGGTGAAGACCTTGACGACGGAGTCGAGGGCGAGCTCGATGGCCGCGTAGGCGTCCGTGTGCCGATAAATAACACTCTCCTTTAATAACGGTGGAAGTGTTAGCGTTGCATATGTTGGTTGTAGTTTTGGTCAGAGAAGAAGAATAAGAGGAGGAGAAAGAGAAGTGGGTTTGGAGGAGGAGGAGAGATTTGCGGAGGAAAGGAGGAGGTGGTCGGTGGAGGAGCGGACGGAGAGGGGAGAGCTTGCGGAGGAGACGGGAGGAGGAGGAGGAGAGCATTGGGGAAGAAGAAGAAGAAGAAGAAGAGGGAGAGAAACAGAGGGCCTTAGATTTTGGATTGAAGAATGGGTTTCAAAACTTTAGATGGGCTTCCAGATCCATTGTCTGGGCCTAATTTTGTAAATGGAAAATTATGACAACTAACAAGAGGGAGAAAGTGGAAACTCTTGCTACTTTCCATTTAGAAATATAATAAGAATATATTTTATATTTTCTAAGTGAAAAAATATTTAAATTTGTACTTTCAAAAATGATAAAATTCATGCACTTTCTTTTCCTATAGGACACAATTGTGTTTAGTTAGGATTAAAAAAATGAAAGAATATATCATAATTATATAACTAATTAATTATTTAACTAATTAATTATTCTAATTATATAATAAAATAAAATAATTATCTTCTTAAAAAGGCTACATCTCTCTCTCTCCCTCCTCCTCTTTCTTCTTCTTCTTCTTCTTCTTCTTCTTCTCTTCTCCCAACGTTCCGACTCTCAGTCGGTTGCGAACGTCTCCAACCTCTCTGGCATTGACAGATTGCACACCATGACATTTTCATCCTTTGCTGTTAGGAGCCGAGCACGGCACGTTGATAGAGATCTATGTTCCCATCGGCCAACTCCGACGAGTTTTCGTGTCGTACCTTGTCACGAGCCAAAAGCTCTAGCCTCACCATCACTCCCCACAACGCCTCTTGTCATTCCGTCTTCCATCACCGAACCCTTTTTCTCTCGCTCATCCCATCCATCCTATAAGACAAGTCGAAATATGACTATTGCATTGGAACTCCTCCACACGTTCCCTGATCCGACTACTGGAGTTCCTTATCCTTGACCTGCATCCGCCCGGTGACCCCCCCCCCCCCCTCCCCTCCCCTCCCGACCGCCAGTGCTTCCTCCTTGCTACACCTCCAATTCCTCTTTCATGCTCACGTATTGGAAAAATGAGGATGTGGAGAGCCTCTTAATTTCACTTCACATGAATTCCTCCATCATCATTACTTTCACTTACATGAGCAAATCTCGTTTGAACCAAACATTGTAACTTGTTAATCCAAGTTAAACTCCTTTAAATAGAACACATTCCATCATACTTACGTATTACCAAACATGCCCTAAGGGTCTTGGTTGGTTTATAGAAATGGAGGAAGTGCGAATTCAAAATCCTGCATACGCATTTATTTCGATTTCATGTGTTTGGATGCTTTGAGGATGTGACGCTTGGAAGTAAAATTTTTATATATTTATTGTTTGGATGTATGTTGATTTAAAGTTTGAAGTATAATTTTTATAGTTTTTTTATTTGGATGTTGTAATAAAGTGATAGTGATGAAGTGATATGGTAACCACTTTTGAAATATGTGAGGTTACCCATTCACAATTATTATGTCAAAAAAATATTAAAAGAAATTAACAAAAATTTAGTAAAAGCACACATAAAATATATTATGTGTAGATGACATCAATTAATTTGTAATTACCAAACATATAATTAGCACAAATGGCAGCAAATAATGGTACATATTGAAATAAAAAATATGTATATACACACTTAAGAAAACATAATGGCAGCAAATAATAGTACATATTAAACAACAAATAATGGCAACCAATAATTAAATATAAGCAAATATTAATGTAAAAATAATATTACGAGAGAAATAATTTTTCAGAAGACAACAGTACAAATCTTCCAATTAGGACATAAATCTTCCTGAAAATAGATTTTGAATATATATATATATATATATATATATATATATATATATATATATATATATATATATATATATATATATATTTTTTTTTTTTTTTCTGAAGTCGACAATCATGAGAAATCTTCCAAATCGGCTAAGTATTTAGCTAGACCTATATAAAAAAAAAAGGTTAGTAGATATGCAACAAATAGGGTCAAAATCCCACTATGAAGAAACAAATAGTAACACATCCTCATAGGAGTTAGGAAAATCTTGCAACACAGCCATACGGGAACGGTGGTGACAAGCCATGAGTTCATCATGGAAACAACTTCTTTTGTCAAATCAAACTAAATTTGTGCTCCACTTTGGAGTGCATCCAAATAGCGGATTTTATACAAATCTTTTCCCAAATTCAAATTTTTTCCACTTTCTCGCACCAAATCAATGAACCAAACAGCCCCTTGGCGTAAAGCTTGATCGTAGGGCTTCCCGTGTGAAGGACGCACACATGTTCTTCTTCGTCTGGTATATCTAACTTTATAATCTACATGCTTTAATTGTGTGTGGTTGCAATCTATTTAGTTCTATATTGCCGTTTTTGCTTATATTGAAATAGTTTTGAGTTAGCCTAGATTGTCAAAGAGCTTAATCTTCGGTTCTAAGTCAGGGTGTGTATTAGGTCGGTTCGGATCGGTTCGCGGTTCGAGTCAACCATGTTTGATCAGGTTCGGTCCGAGTTGGACTCAATCCGAGAGGAGAGGAGTCAGAAATAATCTCGAACCAGTCCGGAGACATGATCCGGTCAGGAGATGACCGGATCGAACCGGTCTGGTCCGGACCAATCCGATTTTATTTTATTATTTTTTTATATTTATTTAGATATATTTTATATATAATCTATATGATATAACTTATACGTTAATAAATTCAAATTAAAATTATAGGTTTTTTTGTTACTAAGTTATTTTTGTATAATTTAAAATTTATAAGTTATTTGTTATTTTGTTTTAATATAACTTTAAGTATAAATTTATTTGAAATTTATAAGTTATATGTTTAGTATAATTTAAAATTTATAAATTTATTTGTTAGAAAATTTATTTTATTTCTTTATATCAATATTTATATAACTTTAAATATAAATTAAAATCTAAATATTTATAAGTTGATTTTTTAACAAAAAAAATTAATAACTTATAAAAAATGTATAAATCTATTTTTGTGAATTTAAATATAAATTTATACCTTAAGATTTAAAGAAGTTATTTATATAGATATAAATTTATAACTTGAATAACTTATTAAAAAAAAAAAATTAAAATCCAGTCGAATCGGACCGGTCCAACCGGGCCGTCCAAATTCGACTCGACCGGAACGAAGTAGACAACGGGCCGGGCCAGGCCGGGCCGGACTTGAGGGGCGGATCCTCCGACCCAGTCCAGACCCGTGGGGGAGAGTGAGCCGGAGCTGGCCGGTCCATTGACCGGATTCGAATCGATCCGAACCGAATTTGACCGGGCCAAATTTCAGACCGCAAATCCTTTAACACACCTTTGAGTTCTAAGTTGTAAATTAAGTTGCTTAGAACGTAATAGTAGTGAGTCATGATCGATTAGTTTGTTGTATTGATTCAATGAGTAACTTCTAATAATTTATCTACAAGGATGATCCAATGATAGGCCTACGTAAACAAGTGTTAGATATATATGTGAATTGTTCACGTGTCCGTATTCTAGTGCACGTCTCAAATTTTTTATGAAGTCCGTTGCGTACCGATACACACCTTTTTCTTACACCTTGAACCTCTTGAGAGCATTCTTTTGGAATTCTTCCTTAGCCTCCTCTTTATACGCTGCTAAAATAATTTAATCAACATTAGAAAATCTTGACTTAAACCCTTAGCCAGCCCAAAAGAATATGGATTGCCGAAAGTCCATCTAAAAAATCAAATCCCGCACCAAACTGACGTGACCATAATTCTGTATAGATTTTGATTGCCTGCAGAGTCTGCAATTGGGAAGAGCAATGCAGACACACTTCTCTTGTGAAGAAACACTTCTCTTGACACACTCAAAATCATGCCAAATTGTGAAGAACAATGCTAGGGCCTACGTAAACAAGTGTTAGATATATATGTGAATTGTTCACGTGTCGGTATTCTAGTGCATGTCTCAAATTTTTTTTGAAGTCCGTTGCGTACCGGTACACACCTTTTTCTTACACCTTGAACCTCTTGAGAGCATGCTTTTGGAATTCTTCCTTAGCCTCCTCTTTATAGGCTGCTAAAATAATTTAATCAACATTAGAAAATCTTGACTTAAACCCTTAGCCAGCCCAAAAGAATATGGATTGCCGAAAGTCCATCTAAAAAATCAAATCCTGCACCAAGCTGACGTGACCATAATTCTGTATAGATTTTGATTGCCTGCAGAGTCTGTAATTGGGAAGAGCAATGCAGACACACTTCTCTTGTGAAGAAACACTTCTCTTGACACACTCAAAATCATGCCAAATTGTGAAGAACAATGCTAGGGCCTACGTAAACAAGTGTTAGATATATATGTGAATTGTTCACGTGTCGGTATTCTAGTGCATGTCTCAAATTTTTTTTGAAGTCCGTTGCGTACCGGTAGACACCTTTTTCTTACACCTTGAACCTCTTGAGAGCATGCTTTTGGAATTCTTCCTTAGCCTCCTCTTTATAGGCTGCTAAAATAATTTAATCAACATTAGAAAATCTTGACTTAAACCCTTAACCAGCCCAAAAGAATATGGATTGCCGAAAGTCCATCTGAAAAATCAAATCCCGCACCAAGCTGACGTGACCATAATTCTGTATGGATTTTGATTGCCTGCAGAGTCTGCAATTGGGAAGAGCAATGCAGACACACTTCTCTTGTGAAGAAACACTTCTCTTGACACACTCAAAATCATGCCAAATTGTGAAGAACAATGCTAGGGCCTACGTAAACAAGTGTTAGATATATATGTGAATTGTTCACGTGTGTGTCGGTATTCTAGTGCATGTCTCAAATTTTTTTTTGAAGTCCGTTGCGTACCGGTACACACCTTTTTCTTACACCTTGAACCTCTTGAGAGCATGCTTTTGGAATTCTTCCTTAGCCTCCTCTTTATAGACTGCTAAAATAATTTAATCAACATTAGAAAATCTTGACTTAAACCCTTAGCCAGCCCAAAAGAATATGGATTGCCGAAAGTCCATCTGAAAAATCAAATCCCGCACCAAGCTGACGTGACCATAATTCTGTATGGATTTTGATTGCCTGCAGAGTCTGCAATTGGGAAGAGCAATGCAGACACACTTCTCTTGTGAAGAAACACTTCTCTTGACACACTCAAAATCATGCCAAATTGTGAAGAACAATGCTACGAAGACACACTTCTCTTGACACACTCTATAACTACATGATGTGGTAGTGTATTATTAGATCTTAATTATTTTCTCTTATTTAATGCTTTCCTTGACATCCAATAAGGACATGTTTGGTAACTAGGAAAACTAGGATTTGGATTTGGAAACCTAAAATTTGGATTTTGATACAATCATGAATTTCCAAATCCATTGTTTGGTAAACCAGAATTTTGTCATTGGATTTGTTTAAAATCAAAATCCATTGTTTGGATAGGAGAATAAATTTTACCGTTGGATTATAATAAAATATTAATTAACAAAATTATAAATTATAAATTATGGTTATAATTATGAATAATAAATTATTAAATAAACTATAATAAAATATTAATTAATAAAATTATTAATAAATATTATAATTTTGATTAATAAATTATTAATTAAGATTATAATAAAATATTAAATAATAATGAATTATTATTATTATAATTAAGATTAATAAATAAAATTATAACTAAATTTAACTAATAAATTATTAAGTAAGATTATAATTATGATTAAAAAATTATTAATCAAATTATAATAAAATAAAATAAATAATATTATAAATTAAATAATTATTGTAATTATGATTATAATTATGATTTAATAAATTATTAATTATGATTACAATTTATGATTAATAAATTATTAATTAAGAATATAAAAAAATATTATTGAATAAAATTAATAATTAATTATAGTAGTTATGATTATGATTATGATTTATAAATTATAAATTATAATAAAATATTAATTAATAAAAATATTATTTAATCATTATAATTATGATTATGATTAATAAATTAATAATTAAGATTATAATAAAATATTAATTGATAAAATTATATATTAATACATTATTAATTAAGATAATAATTGTGATTATTAAATTATCAACTAAGATTATAATAAAATATTAATCAATAAAATTATAAATTAATAAATTATTAGTTAAGATTAAAATTTTGATTAATAAATTATTAATTATGATTATAATAAGATATTAACTAAAAAATGAATAATTACGATTATGATTATAATTAAATAAATTATTAATGAAGATTATAATAATGATTAATAAATTATTAATTAAAAATAAAATAAAACATTAATGCATAAAATTATTAATTAACTAATTATTAGTTAATTATTATGATTATGATTATAATTATGATTAATAAATTATTCATTATTATTATAATAAAATAGTAATTAATAAATAATAAAATAATTAACTATTAATTAATTATTAAAATTATGAATAATAAATTTATAAATTATTAATTAAGATTATAAGAAAACATTAATTTATAAAATAATAAAATTAATAAATTATTAATTTAGATTATAATTGTGATTACTAAATTATTAACTAAGATTATAATAAATATTAATTATTAAAATTATAAATTATTAAATTATTATCCACTTTTCAAGTATAGGATTCCATGTAGGATTCTATGGATTTGGAAAGTAATTATTACCTACTTTCCAATTCCAATTCCAAGACCCAATCAAATATATGATTTCTTGAATTTGGCTCCAAATTCATGAAATTCGACTCCAAATACGATTTATCAAACATTTCTTAATACATTACCACATCAGTGTGGCTATGGAGTGTGTCCCCGTAACATTTTTCAATTGTGAAAAAGTTATCATTGTATCTTGACATTTAAATTTTATATTTGTTGGTATATTTGCATAATATAAACGTCCTTTTGGAGGGTAAGTTGGAGCTCCAGTTCCAAGGTAACCTTGGAACTACGGATTGAGATTCTCCAATGCTAATATCTTATAATGCTTTGTGATCGCTAACCAAATATGGAAAACAAAAATTCTAGAGGAACTCATGAGTTCCTAATATTTTTTTTTCCTAGAAGTGGAGTTCCTAATTTTTAAAACTCATTAATGACAAATCGTTGGATTGCATGCATCTAATTTCTTAATTTTTTAGGAGCCTAAACAAAAAAAGTCAATAGTCTAAAAAGAAAAATTTGTACATGTACCATAATTATATTGCGAGTTCTTAATGTTGAGTCTTATTTGAATTTCTGTAGTCGAACTGTATGTAAAAAAAATATGCATGAGATATTGGCTACTTAAAAATTCCAACATCTCATGTTATTCCATGTTTCACTTACATCACTAAACATTACTAGGAGATCTCAATTACATAAGAGGAAAAATGTGAGGCCGGTTGTAAAAGATTGTAAACATTTGGTAGTAAACTTAGCATTATTGAATTCTTAAAGACATGCTGGAAAAAATATATGTATATTGTTCTACTTTTGACTCTCTCGATGGAACATTAAAAGTCTCGTGTTCCCGTCTTTTCCATTTTAAAAATATTATTTGTCCCTAAAAAAAATTAGATAAAGCTATTTTTCATTATATGACACATAACATGACTGCTGACATAACAAAATTTAATATTAAAATTAAAATTAAAATTAATATTAATATATATTAACATTAATATTAATATTAATATTAAAATTAAAATTAAAATTAAAATTAATATTAACAATAAAAAAATTTGGATGATTATTTTTTTTTTTAAAATTTGTTATGTCAGCTGCAATGTCAGATGTCACATAATGGAAGATGATATCACTCAAATTTGCTTGGGAGACAGATAACATAAATGTTTCTCTTATTATTTCAGTTTGTAGACTAATTGATCATGGTACAATGGTAATTCTTTCCTCGCCAATTGTCACTATCTGCAGCGTTACATCTCTATTGAAAATTTGACCAAGATATCAGCCTCTTGATCTTCTTTTTATTTAAGAGGTAAAAAGAGGTGGACGAAATCACCCACCGTCTTCCATTAGAAATATATCATCTTCTATAAATTTATTGCTCAAGCATTAGATCCCTATCATGGATATTATAAGATATATATACATCTTTCATCTTTCATGTAATGTCAGGAAGCATTAATAATATTACATACTTTGTCTTGTACCAAAATTCTAGAATTGCACTGAGGGAGGTAGATGTATAATATGTAATATTCTATAATTTCTCTGAACCACTGCACTAAAACTTTTGAATTGTAGGAGGGTTTGGGCAAAGAGCTAGATTTGCACAAACGTTATAAGTATTTTTCTTTTTTAGTATCACATAAAACGTACACCATAGTATTCGAATATTTGAATAGAATTATTCTGATGTCATGTTAAAGTTTCTCCCGATATACTAAAACTTCAAAGATGTAGCAGGGTTATAGAATTTATGTTCAAGTAATTTGTGCCACTTGGCAGTTCTTTGTCAAGTGGCAATATTAATGAAAATGTGTCTTCAGTACTACATCATCGCAATCCGAAAATGCTGTTTGGCTAGCTTAGTGCTAGCTCAGTACATTCATATGGTGACGTGACAATGGTGATGTGGCAAGGACAGAGGGAGAACAAGTTGCTATTCCAGCTGGACCTAATGTTGGTTATCTTTTAACTATATCTCAGCCGTTGGATCTATCCAACGGCTTATATGCAAAGGAAAAAAAATTCGAAAATGCTGTTTGGCTAGCTTAGTGCTAGCTCAGTACATCCATATGGTGACGTGGCAATGGTGATGTGGCAAAGACAGGGAGAACAAGTTGCTATTCCAGCTGGACCTAATGTTGGTTATCTTTTAACTATATCTCAGCCGTTAGATCTATCCAACGGCTTATATGCAAAGGAAAAAAAGCATGGCCAATCAATATTGCTTCATCTGAATTTTTTTTCCCAGCGGCCAATCAATATTGCTTCTTGAAGTCCTTCCATCTGCCGCAAGTAGGGTAAGACGCAAGAAGGGTTCTTCATCTGGATTTCAATATTGCTTCTTGAAGTCCTTCCATCTGCCGCAAGTAGGGTAAGACGCAAGAAGGGTTCTTCATCTGCCGCAAGTAGGGTTTCTTCATGGCCAATCAATATTGCTTCATCTGAAATTTTTTTTCCTTTGCATATAAGCCGTTGGATAGATCCAACGGCTTATATGCAAAGGAAAAAAAGCATGGCCAATCAATATTGCTTCATCTGAATTTTTTTTCCCAGCGGCCAATCAATATTGCTTCTTGAAGTCCTTCCATCTGCCGCAAGTAGGGTAAGACGCAAGAAGGGTTCTTCATCTGGATTTCAATATTGCTTCTTGAAGTCCTTCCATCTGCCGCAAGTAGGATAAGACGCAAGAAGGGTTCTTCATCTGCCGCAAGTAGGGTTTCTTCATGGCCAATCAATATTGCTTCATCTGAAATTTTTTTTCCTTTGCATATAAGCCGTTGGATAGATCCAACGGCTGAGATATAGTTAAAAGATAACCAACATTAGGTCCAACTGGAATAGCAACTTGTTCTCCCTCTGTCCTTGCCACATCACCATTGTCACGTCACCATATGGATGTACTGAGCTAGCACTAAGCTAGCCAAACAGCATTGTATCTGCAACAAACTTTCTTAGTTTGTTGTTACATGTTCATTGATTTCTAAACTCCAAACTCTCCATTTTTTCTGTAGTTATGGATAACAATCTCCTTAGTATCAAACTCTATGTTTAGTAAAGAAGAATCAGGAATCAAGAAAGATGCATCTTTATATATATATATATATATATATATATATATATATATATATATATATATATATATATATATATATATATATATATATTCTATCTTCCATAATATAATGAGGTTTTAAAACGGTTCAAAAATAAAAGTCGTATGTAGCTAACTATATATATTCTATCTTCTTAATACATGGAAGTTAAACCATATTTTCTTATTAATTTTTACTTATACACATTGGTCATTTTTTTAAGAAGAATTAAATTAAACTTAGCTCCATTAATATGTGACATCTTTTTTTTCCATAACATACGGTCTTATATTCAGTTTTTGAACATGGTCCTCTGAATCTCAAGGCCGGTCCTGGCGGTATGTATATTATCATCAATTAATTATTTTTAAAAATCGATATTTTGTAAAAAAAATGTTGAAAAAAGTTAAATTTGTTATAAACACTAATAGAAGGATTCAAACTTAGCCAACTAGAGAGAATACCCTCCATCTTAACCACACGAGTTAGAAGAGATATTTATTTATAATTAGATAATATTATGTAGCTAACTGTTTTCAAGACTCTTTATGAAAGTAGAAATATATCCATCACTAATTATAATTATAATATAATCAAATATATAAAAAATTCTAATTAAAATATAAATATAATAAATCTTAATTTAAATAAAATTTGTTATAAATAATACAACAAAATTCGAACTTGACCAACCAAAGAGAATGCCTCACACCTTAACAAGATAAGCTAGAAGGAATGTTTGACTATAGTTATATTTATGTAATTAAACAATTAGTTAAAACTATTTATTTTTCTATTTTTTAATGACGTGAGGATATACATACAGTTTAGTCGACTAATATTTTCAAGATTTTTTACAAAAATAAAGATATATTCATAAAAAAATATAATTAAAATATATTTAAACACTTAAACTATATTATAATAATATTAAAAAAATATTCTTTTATGTGCAACACACGTGCATTATATATATATATATATATATATATATATATATATATATATATATATATATATATATATATATATATTGGGAGGAATTGTGTCGGCCCAAGAAAGAAGGTAGTGTAGGGTTGAGGTCGTTTACTATGCTTAGGAAAACAACTTCCTACAAACTGTTCTGGAGATTCCTCTTTGTCAAATCTATCTGGATGGATTGGATCAGGGGGAGGTACTTCCTTAAGGGAGAATTTTGGTCTGCCAAGATCAATAACAACTTCTCGATGACGGTTAAAATGCTCCTGGTGTTGAGGAGCTTGGTTAAACCTAGAATTACTAGGATTATTTTCTCTGAAAATCAGACTAGTTTGTGACATGATCCTTGGATCAACCATACCAGCCTGATTGATAGAGAGAGATGGCACGTATACGAGATAAGAGGATCTACTGAACATGTTAATTGTCTTAACCAGGAGGGAGCATTGAACTTACAATGTCGGTTGATGGAGGCCGCAATGCGGTTGATATTCGAGAGGTGAAGATAGACATGTTGGGCACGGAGGATTACTGGATGTGGGAGGAAATAGATAAATGCACTTTCTGCTTCCGGAAGGCCTTCAACCAAATCAGAAGCAGAAATCCGGATGTGAACTGGACATAACTGGTTTGGACTAAAGGCGGAGCGGTTAAGAACTCCCTATGTCTATATAAGATGATCCGTAGCCGACTACTCACTAGAGACCGTCTGAACATGTTTGGTGTGGACTGCCCGGATAAGTATGTTGCTTATGTAGGTATATGGATGAGACTAGGGATCACCTTTTCTTTTGCTGTGACTTTGTTTGTGGGATCTGGAATAAACTTTGCAGATGCTTTGGACTTCCGGCTACGCAGAATATGGACCTATTGTCAGTCTTGAATGATGTCAGAACATAAAAAGACAAAGGACCATGAGCATATATGCGACTACAGATAATTTTAGGTACGTTGGTTGTCACGCCCCGATCTTCTGTAGGCTAATCGACCGTTCCCACTAGGCGCGAATCACCGTGCCAGCACTCCCGTGGGATGATCGCTTGACCCATCTGGGCGTGATGCCTCACGAGCGTAAGCCGCGCCCGTGCAAGGCCGTGATATGAACAGGCGGTAAGAGGTCTAAACCGAAAAGTCGCACAGATTGTCCGAGTGCAGCGGAATAATAAACGCATAGGCGATTGGTAACAAGTTCATAGAGTCATCAAAAGTGGAGGCATTGAATAACACAAGTATAGAAGTAAAGCAAACTCTTTATTGATATTGAACAAGTGTTACAAGCGGCACTTGACCGAGATTACAAATCGCTCAAGTCTCCCTCTCTGAAACAGTAAAAGTGTGTCAAGTGGCTACATTTATGGAATGATACATAGGCGATGTTCCAACATTATGTCTTGTATATGTACTTCAGTTCCGGACGCAACGCTCCAAGGCTTCAGAGTGAACTCCACGCCTTAGCATGCACGAAGGAGGCATCCGCACCGAACGAGGTTCTCCTGCACCCTGCAAGCAATCTGGTGGGTTATCAATACATGAATGCACTGGTGGGGAGGCTACTTGCCCGCTCGACAAATCCAAACACGTTATAAGGGTTCCGTGCACCATCTATTAAGTTATCTTTCTAATATTGTCTTAGGATCAGTTTCATGGCAATGATGAATAACCTAACTCGTGTGGCAGTGCGCCATGCGAAATAAGAGAAAACACGGCAAGACTTACCAACTTACCATTTGTCCTTCCCTGTCCAAGGCAAACCAAGTTAATTCAAGCACGAGCATTTATACTGAAATCCAGGGACAATAGCATATGCAAATACAAGTGTAGTGAATAAGATTATGCTTCGGGTGAACGAGTTACTCGAATTATCAGTGTGTTGCAGAAGATGTTGAAGTGTTTTCATATGTACAAGTTAAATCCATATCCATTCAGGTATTTCTGATTTCTAGGCGCGATGCAATAACTCGCACGCGGATAGCCACTAAGCGAGGATGACTTATCTATATGAACAGGAGTCGCTGGCAATAGCCATAAAGGACGTGCCATTGACGAGAATGGAAAGCAATGAAAGTACAGGGTGCGCTGCAAGCTATCTCGCCAATACAGTAGACCCTACAGTCATTTCCATTCCGGATCGGATCAGCCCCGGTGCCCCCGGAGTCCGTCCGTGGAACATGATCACCGAAGATCCCCCTTGTTTCCAAGTTGTCCGCGACATGAAAGTCTCTAAGGTCTTCCAAATTCACATCTTGAGATGATAATCCATGATTCTTGTTCTGAACGAGCATTTGCTCCACGAGCTGTGATTCTTGATTTGCTTGACACGATTCTCGTTCAGATGTAAACTTGACATGATTTTCGTTCAGTATTCAACTTGCCTTGATGCATTCCCCTGGTCCGGGGATTGCCATGGCGATCTAATGGTCCCGGATACTTGTAGGTTCATATTACACAGAAGGACTATTTGATAGTCTTCTGGCTAACAAGATGCATGCACGATACGCGATAGTGTTACTTGATTGTGGCATAAGTTTTATTGTGGCAAGTATTGGATCTAGTGTCAAGCCCCAGTCCCAAAATACATAGGACTAGGACACGTAAGCATGCCAGCCGCATGGATATGGCAACTCCAATATATGGAAACCATAACCCATACGTACGCTGTAATATGAATATCAAATCCACAAGTGGTATAAACATATGTCACAAGTCACAGGGTATAAGCTAAATCTCATCTACATAAAATCAATATAAATAAATAACCAGTATCTATGAAGCTAGATCTTAATATAAGTATCTGAGGATGATAGTTGGATGGAAACAAATCCACTACCAACTCGAATATAAGAGCAAATACAATATAAGTACAACACAACAATCACCATATAAGAATACCAGCTAACAGTCACGGGCTCGAAGAGAAAACATCCTCGAAACATATGTAACCATCCAAATCTGCGCTCCTGCAAATACTCAAGAACAAATACACCTGGAAAGGGACCAGGTCCTCAGAGGGACGTAACAAGATACATAGAAGCAAGCCAATTTGAATACAGTAAACATACATATAATTTAAAAATAAATAAGTACGCTGTACAAGACAATCTATATGAATGCAAATGAGGACAACTTTTTGACGTATGGGCAAGGGTAGGCTACTCGATCTAATCCTATAACTCATACACTCGTCAGTGGACATTATCAGCCGACATACCTCTGGGGTAGCGACCCTCGGACTCCATCAATCGACATACCTCGGGGGTAGCGACCATCGGACACGACCACCATAGTGCGTGCTAGTTACTACGGTTTACTAGAGTGGTTAAAAGTCCATACGCCTAATGATTGCCCTCCATGATACTAAGTGTCAAGTGTGTGTCAACATATCTAATACATAGTAATGGCTGAAGAAAAACTACACATGCAAGAACTATACAGAAATGCAATAAATATACAGAAATATACTAAGCATGCAAAATACTGTAAGCAATTTGGCAATGTATCTTGCCTGGTAAGAAAGCTGTAAGGTGTACTGTCCAGAAGTCAAGCACACAGGATCAGAAGCTATGGCCTAAGAACTAATGTCTCCGGATGCTGAAATAAACATCACCAACATTTTCAGAATAAGCAAAATAGCTAAAAAGTACTTCCCTTTCGTCCAATTTGGACACAGGGGAAAAACCGTAATTTCGGGTCAAAGTGGGGTCCACGTGTGGCCCGCTTCGTACCGAAAAATGTGTCAGAACCAATGGTCTCCAAATTCGTCCAACTTAGTGTCAACAAGTCCAGAACGATGATACGAACCCAACGGAACTTCCAGAATTGGATTCCGATGAGCCGATCACAAAATCGCCCGTCAAGTGGAGCCGTGGGTCACAGGACCAGCGTATTGCTACGAGTCCGATGACGTAAGTTTCGTTTCGATCCGACGTGTGTACACAAAGTTACGACGTGTTCCAGAACAGGCGGATATGGGACGTTGTCGGCGGATACGCGTTGATTCCAGTGTGCACGCACATCCAAATCAACTTCTGCAAAATTTTGCACGTCCGTATCAACGGTGCGCACCTTTCGGTGAAGACCGCGCGCGACCAAGCCGTCCCGTTTGGCGGGGCGTACTCAGTTCCGGGTCAAAACGGGGTATCATTTTTCCTGTTTTTGGATCGCGATTTGCGTTCGCCACAGGACGCGACGCACCGAGCGGGTTGTACGGGAATCGACAGGGTTACACAGCCTACGCGTCACAACTGACGGAACAAAAAACGGAGCAACGAGGAGAGAGAACGGGTTACCTGAACGGGCTTCGTAGAACGAGGTTTTCTTGTGTCCGGGTTCTGCCGTGTCCGGATTCTGCCGTGTCCGGGTCCTGTCGTGCTGCTGTGTCCGGGTCAGATGCTGCTGTGGGAGACTCGTCGGAGGAGGACAGCGCCGCCGGAGTTGCTCGTGGAGGAAGGCGGAGGGCGGCGAGGTTGTGGGGTGACAGGTGGTGGACGGCGAGGGGAGAGGGGAGTTCTGGTCGTCGAGGCTGTGGGTCGGGGAGACGAAGGCTTAGGGGTCTGGGAGTGAGGCGGAGACGGTGAGGCGAGGGCGGCCGGGGCTAGGGGTCGTGATCGAGGCGGTGGAGGGTCTCGAGGGGTATCGGGGGCGATGGCTGAGGGCGGGGATTAGGGCGGAGGAAGGAGGAGGGAAGGCGGTTAGGGTTCAGGCGGAGGAGGAAGAGGGGATTAGGGTTCCAGCGTCGAGGGGGTTAAATAGGGGAGCCGCCGGGTCGGAATAGGATTCAGATTAGGATTAGGGTTAGGTTTCCGACCGGGTTAACGGGTCCGGGTCGGGTTCAATTCAGATCCGACCCGACCCGTTAAGAGCTAGGGTTGGTTCGGTTCGGTTTGACTTCGGTTTGGTTTATTTAAAATAAACCGGGTTCAATTTCAGGGTTTATTTTGGTTTAAATATAAATTAGTTTTTAGGGCTTTAAAAATGCTTCTGGGGTCCAATAAATTCTCGAAAAATTATCCTATGTCTAGTTTTTTATTTTACACTAGAAAATATTATTTTCATAATATTTTAATATTAATTAACAACAATTAAAAAATTATTTAATTGTAAATACCTTAGTTTTAATTCCAGAAAAATTACAGAAAATTGTGTAAAAAAATTATTTTTAAAAAATTCTTGAAAATCAGGGGGTTTACATCGAGGCAACATTAGAAGTTAACATATAAGCAGGAATGCATGCATTTTTATGAAAACATAAGCTTTTACGTTGGCTCGGGCCTAAGGGTAAGCCGATGAGTAAAACCGTAAAGGGACATACCGAGCGACATAATCTAGGGTCGTGCAGTGTAGCAAGTGAACAATGCACTACAGAGTATACATATATCGTTCTACTCGAGGCATAGCGGGGCCTAGTTGCACAAGGCAAAGGGAGCAGGCGAGGGTCCATTTATAAGCAAAGTTTCATTTCCATATTCTAACACAAGCAATACAAGTTAGAATTATTCCCTTAGCTAGGTGCGTTGTATTCTTGTTAGCATGTAGGGGGTGATTCACTTAGCGACTAGCATGTATCGTCCATATTTTTAAGTGTGCTGGCTGAGCAAAGATAAGTTCATCGTAGCCACCCACCTTAGCGATTATTCGCCTCGGCCGAGGGATACTCCGAGCGAGCCTCTGAAAGCCTAAGCCGGAACTCCTGAAGGGTCAAGTCGGAAAATTCTTTGCCTCAAACGAGTATTCTCGCTGAGCAAAGCGGGTCGAATCGTTGTACTTTTGCCGTTTGAATCGGCTGTCCGCTTGAGCGGAACAGGTCGTTACAATGGTGCGATATTTGTGGATGGAATGAAACCAACGTATCTTTGAGGGACTGGCTACCAGTATTATTATTGTACAAAGACAAATACAAGCTGATATAGATATCCTAGACCAAAGATGAATTAATTTTGTGTCTTGGTTGGGATGATAGTGTTGTAATATCTTGTTTTGATTTCAATAATAATTACCTTTTTCGAAAAGATTATATATATATATATATATATATATATATATATATATATATATATATATATATATATATATATATCCAACCCTATTGTGGCTTTGGAAAAGAGTTGTTGCCACATAGGATTGACAAATTTTTATTAAAAATTCCTTCTCCAAAGCAATTATCAAGTAAATTGTGAAGTTTATAGAAGACAATGTACAGTTGGTCGTCTAGTTATAGATAATCTTCACATTCACGTCATCAATTATGAATAAAAAATATTTTTAAAAAAAGGAAGAGACAAAAATTTATCTTAGAAGTTGGAAAAATAATAATCATCTTAATACATTTTCTTTGGAAAAGACTTCATTGACTTTTGTGAATATAATCTTACCAATAAGAAAGATATTGTCTTATGCTTCATACCACATAGGAATCACAACGCATTATAAGACAACACATTAGGCTATCTCAAATTGGGGTTTCCATCTCCATGTATATATAGTACAATCTTTTTTTTTAGAAAAATCGTCTCTCAATGGTGGTTCTATACAAATTTCTATCCTATGTGGCATTGATATATGATGGAAAATTTCTACGAACTCATAAAAATTCTCCCTCTCTCATGTTAATTATTATTGGGTCATATATCATTAAATTGGTTCTTTAATTTTCTGCCACGTAGAATAGAAATAAAAAACCATTGGAAAGTATTTTTTTATTTATATAATTTCTATGTAGGAGAGAAATTTATTGAAAATACAATGTCAAGTAGGGTAAAAATTCAATTTTAGAAGTTCCTATTGGAGATGGCCATATAAGACAATAGGATTGCAGATGCTCTTGGTGACACCATTTACATGTAATCAAATCCTTAATGAACATTCAAACAATGTGAACTCTCTTCAAGCTTCGTTCAGCTGGCAAGTCCAATATTTTTGTTTTCTTCTTGTGATGTAAGTGTTGACCTCAAATTACATGTAATCAGTCCTTAATGAACATATATACAATGTGAACTCTCTTCAAGTCTCGGTCAGCCGGCACGTCCAATTTTCTTTTAAATTCTTTTTAAGAAGTCTTCTTAAGTTAGAAATCACAATCTTCTATTCCATTTACACATGCAAATGCGTCTACCGCTGCTGCTGCTGCTGCTGCTGCTGCTGCTGCTACCACTTCTGATCTCTTCGTCTACAAATTTCTCGAGCAACTCAACCGATCTTCTCGCTCTCCTCTCCTTCAAGGCTTCCATAACTACCGACCCTTCGAAAGCCTTAGCCACATGGAACCAAACTACCCAGTTCTGCCAGTGGCAAGGCGTCGCTTGTGCCGCTCCCAAGCACCCGAACCGCGTCACGTCGCTGAGCCTGAACTCGCTGAACTTGGCTGCTGGTTCCGTGTTTCCTTCCATCGCCAACCTCTCCTTCCTCCGAGTACTTGAACTCGGCGGAAACCAACTGCAAGGACAAATCCCGCAATGTTTCAGCTCCCTGACCCGTCTCGAGCACCTAAATCTCAGCTACAACTCTCTTATCGGCGAAATCCCCATCGGCCTCGCCAACTGCTCGTCGCTGCAGTACGTCGACCTGAGCCACAACCAGCTCGAGGGAGCGATCCCGGTCGCACTGAGCAGTCTGCCGAAGCTCCTTCAGCTAGTTCTGTACTCGAACTCGCTTACCGGAACGATACCGACTTCTTTCGGAAACTTATCATCTCTCACCGGGCTACTATTAGCAGGCAACAACTTGGAAGGCACCATTCCAGACACCTTGGGGTCTCTCTCGCGTCTGCAGTCCCTTCAGTTAGCACTAAACCGACTTTCCGGCACGGTTCCTGCATCCATCTACAACCTCTCCTCTCTGTACGCTCTGAATTTCGGCGACAACCGGCTCCGGGGAAGCCTTCCGTTCGATATCGGTGACGCTCTCCCGAGCCTCCAGTCCGTATCTATGTACAGCAACCAATTCGAAGGCCCGATCCCGATATCACTGGCCAATGCTTCCGGTCTACAAGAAATCATCCTCGACAACAACTCCTTCACCGGTGCGGTGCCTCCGAACTTGGGAGCGTTGCGTAATTTATCCTGGCTCGTTCTCAGTAGGAACCAGCTGGAGGCCGGGGATGGCGGTCGCGACTGGACCTTTCTTGATTCTCTAACAAACTGCAGCTATTTACTGTACTTAGAGCTGTACAGAAACGAGATCAGAGGTGAACTGCCGAGGTCCATAGCCAACTTATCGACGGAGCTCAGCTGGCTGACTCTCGGTCACAACCGCGTATCCGGAAGCATTCCGCCGGAGATTGAAAACCTGGTGGGTCTCCAAGCACTCTTCTTCGAAGAGAACCTTCTCGCCGGTGCCATTCCCGATA
Source organism: Iris macrosiphon (assembly GCA_036927795.1). Classification (NCBI taxonomy): domain Eukaryota; kingdom Viridiplantae; phylum Streptophyta; class Magnoliopsida; order Asparagales; family Iridaceae; genus Iris; species Iris macrosiphon. The sequence goes on along the minus strand of JAYESA010000015.1, from coordinate 16,473,324 downwards.
CCATCGGGAAGCTCAACCAGCTACAGAGCCTTTGGCTCTTCGACAACATGCTCTCCGGGGCGGTTCCTGCCTCGCTCGGAAATCTCACTCAGCTGAGCGAGCTGTATCTGGAAGTGAACGAGTTACAGGGGACTATACCGACAAGCTTGGGTAACTTGCAGAGTTTGATCGCACTGAACATGTCATACAACAACCTGAGCGGCGAGATACCGAAAGAACTCGTCAGCATCTCCTCGCTTTCGCGGTATCTCGACTTGGCCTACAATTCGTTGACGGGGACTCTGCCATCCGAGGTAGGCCGGCTGATAAATCTCAAGGAACTTAATGTTTCGAATAACCGATTATCAGGTGAGATTCCTGGTTCATTGGGCCGGTGTCAGGTCTTGGATTTCCTCTACGTGGACAGTAACTTCTTCCAAGGCTCGATTCCTACTGCTTTGGAAAACATGAAGGGCCTCCAGGAACTGAATCTTTCTCACAACAACTTGTCCGGGCAAATTCCAGATTTCCTGCAGAGCCTGAATTCGTTGCGGTATCTGAACCTTTCGTTCAACGGTTTCGAAGGCGAAGTCCCAAGAACAGGAGTCTTCGCCAATCTGACTGCCAGTTCAGTTGCAGGCAATGGCAAGCTCTGTGGAGGAAGCCCAAATTTACTTCTCCAAGTATGTTCTGTCCAAAATGAGAGGCGGCGAACACGAGTTTCTGTACTCGTACCAGTTCTCTCCGTTGCAGCCGGAGTCGTAATCCTCTGCTTGCTCGTATGTCTGCTGGTGGTCTTCTGTTGTCGAAGACAGAGGCACAGGAAGAAGGCTTCATCGAGGGACTATATGGAAGAAGATGTGCATAATTTTATGAGAGTCTCTTATAGTGAACTGTACCTAGCGACCGATGGATTTTCTCCCTCGAGCCTGATCGGAGTCGGAAGCTTCGGGTCTGTTTATAAAGGTGCATTAGAAGCAGATGTATCAGAGGTGGCTGTGAAGGTGCTCAATCTCGAACGGAAAGGAGCTACCAAGAGCTTCGTCGCAGAATGCGACACTCTGAGAAACGTACGGCACCGAAATCTTGTCAAGATCACGACATCTTGCTCGGCAGTAACTCCCGAGGGCGACGAGTTCAGAGCTCTGGTGTACGAGTTCATGCCGAATGGAAGTCTCGAGGAGTGGTTGCATCCGAAAGAAGATTTCGAGCACCAAGCGAGGAATTTGAGTCTGGTACAACGGTTGAACATAGCGACGGACGTGGCTGCTGCGTTCGAGTATCTTCACCACCATGCGCAGACCGAGATCGTCCACTGCGACCTGAAGCCGAGCAATGTACTTCTCGATTCCGAGATGGTAGCACACGTAGGTGACTTTGGGTTAGCAAGGTTTGTTTCTGCAGATGCTGCTCATGTATCAACAACCTCCCTTGGGCTAAAGGGATCAATCGGATACATAGCACCGGGTAAGTTTCTAGTACTTCTTGTTCCGAATCATTTGATTTATGTATGTTATATGACTATATATGTTTCAAATGCTACACAATATTTTGGTAGATATCCTCGATTGTCGTTGATAAATTATTTCATTATACGAAAATGACAGGATATGGACAAAAGTAAAGGCTGGGCAATCCAATGGTTACCACACTATGACCAAAATGTTTCGAGTATCCTTCCTGTTTCTTTATTCAGTCTTCAACTTCAGTAACCTCTGTATATGTTTAAACACTAGTTTCATAGTATAGGAGACACATAACACTCAAAAAAAATTGGTGGGTATGCTCAACCATGTGGTGTCCGACATGTACTGGATACGACACAGACACTCTAAAATACACTTCCATACACTAAAATCCTAGAATTACACGACGAGAACTGTACATTATAATTTAGTTGAGTCGGTTACAGAAGATTTGTTCATATATATCCAACTAACAAATCCGTTTAACTTCAGAATATGGAATGGGAAGGCAAGCAACAATTCTTGGAGATGTCTACAGCTACGGAGTACTTCTGCTAGAGATGCTCACTGGTCTACGTCCGACTTCCGACAAGTTCAACGACGGCTTAAACCTTCGTTCCTATGTCCAGACGTCCTACCCTGAAAAAGTGATGGAGATCATCGATCAGAGTATGCTGCAGGAATACTACAAAGGGAACAAGGGAGAGAGAAGTGGAGGAGTACTGGAGCAGCTCTTTGCTTCGTTGATCTGGATTGGACTCAGGTGTTCGGAGGAAGAGCCAAAGTTTCGAATGGATATGAGGGACGTTTACAGAGAAATGACTACATGTAAACAAATATTCCTTGGTGATGAGCTCCACTGAGAATAATTCTAGCAATTTTTATGACAAATACACTTTCCTCCAAGTTGGGATCCGAGACACGCAGCGGAGAAATGTCCACCCCAAAGACAAAACAGATTTGAACCAAAGACCACAGTGTCAAGACTCGAGACAAAATCAAACACGCAATATATGGTGGCTATGACTTTCCGTAAAAATCTCTCTTTTACAAGTATAGGTGGACTCCTTTGCTCCACAAGCTTCGAGAAACTTTAGAAGACGTAGAGATTTTGTGTGCGCCCAGGGACGGAGCCAGGATTTTGGAATAGGGCGGACTAGCTAATAGTTACTACAAGATTCTAAAAATTTATGCCAAAAAATTGGCAGAGTTTCCTTCGTAAATTCGATGATTCGACAAAGAGACCTTGATATTTGTATGTTTCGTTATTCCCTTTTTAATAAAACACGGTGAATACTTGCCAAATTTCAGTTATAAAAAAAGAAGATATAGCTTGTAAGAAAGAACAAGGAAATCAATGCCTGGTAATGGAGAATCACATACCGAAAATAGGTACACATAGTAATCTTCAAGCAAACCTGTGAAAATTGAAAAGGAGCGTCTCATTGAATCACAAGCATTATTAATACTAGAAGACGTAAAGCTTGGGGAGATAGGATAGTTGTTTCACTCATTTGGTGGCAGTACCTGTTGCTAGAAGCCTCCATGGGGTTATCAGGTGTCCATACTTTGTCGTGATTGGTGTCTAATTTCCAAACATCCTTCTCAGTAATTGGTTTCTTAAAGCCTTGTTGCATGAGGGGAGTCATCCATGAGAAAAGTATTCCTGATCAAAAGATTATGTCCCCGTCCCAAATTGGAACCATCAGTTCAATAAATAAAATAATCTGCTGTTTCCAACATATTAAATACAAAATCAAGTTTTTGTACACTTACTGGACAATATGTTGGCTTTCCTCTCAGGACAAATCTGCTCTTCCCCTGGAAGTAATTCATACTCTGTGTTGTCATCAAACACTTGGGCTCTAATGGGAGTATATCCAGAAAAAGGATCGAGGTTTGGCACGTAAATTAGCAAAAGTAACCCAAACAAAAACTGCATGAAAGTAACAAATAATTCAAGCTCACATAATTGGAAATAAAATGGGAGGACTTAATGTACTTAATCATAATATTAGAGATAAAGGAACTAAGCCAGTGAATAAAGCATATTACTGTGAAGTAAGTATCAAACAGAATGAAATGTAATTAAAAATCCATAACATATAACAAACCTGGCAGACTATCTCACTGGTGTATAGATAAAAGACTGATCTGCACAGAGAAAGGAAAGTATGAACTGTAAGTCCCAGCCAGTTATACACTAATGTGATTATCAAATTAGGCACATGACCATATCCATAAAATGTAAATAACCTAAATCAAGCAAACAAAATTTGGGCATCTATATAAGAGTTGATATCAGTGAAGTTGAGAGAGAGAGAGAGAGAGAGAGAGAGAGCTTACTTGTCATAATACTCTCTAACAGAGTTAACAAGATTAAAAGCAGCCGTTTCCCCAACCAGAACATAGATGACTACAAAACGGACGTACCACCGGAATTCATGGACATAAACCTTAGTCTCCGTTCCGATCAAAACAAGCATACAACACCAATCGACAGCCTTGACGAGCAGTGACACGACCTGCGGATATAATAAATTACATGGGAACAGGCATCAGGCATCAGGTAATGAAATGAAAAAGTTGTAGATAGATAGATAGATAGATAGATACCTCAAAGGGAGGAAGATTAGGCTGGTATTAGACTGAAAACTCAGACTTTGGCATATCAAAGCATCAGTAATGTAATTCATTTGAAGTTTATCAAAAAATGTATGGCTCAGACTTTGGCATATCAAAGCCTCTCTATCAAAGTTTATCAAAGTCTCTCTATCAAACTTTGTAATATAGTTCAATACTGATTGCTACTGACTCTCTATCAAAGTTTATCAAAAAATGTATGGCTCAGACTTTGGCATATCAAAGCATCAGTAATGTAATTCATCTCCTTCAATCTCAGACTTTGGCATATCAAAAAGGAAAATGTACATACCTTTGGGGAACAGAGTCTTAGAAGAAGGCAAGCCCAAAACTAAAATTACATATCAAAGCATCTGATATTAGGCTGAAAACTCACCCAGTAATGTAAAGTTACATAGTTTATGAAAAAATGTATGTAAAGTTATATAGATATTAAAGCATCAGTAAACTTTGAAGGAGATGAATTACATAGATATCAAAGCATCAGCTTAAGACTACTACTGATATAGTATAAGTTATATAGATATCAGAATAGATATCAGAATGCCTACACATCATCATTGCCATTGTAAATAAATAACACTGCAGTTGGGACAATCTTTTAGTTTGAAGCAATCTTTTAGTAGAGGCAGTTATGCATTGTAAATAAATTTCTTTACAAGATACAAAATGTTAATCATCGAGAGACAAAATAGAATAAAGTTTGGCAACAAAATAAGTGCTCTATATGGCAACATAATAAAGTTTGGCAACAAAATAGAATCCGAGTCAATATCTTCAGCAAGATACCCTATCGAAGTTGCACTCTTCGGTTCTTTAGAGAATATAATTCGTCTATTATAGAATCCGAGTCAATATCTTCAGCAATTCCTCGTTTAATGTAGATAACCATAGCATCGGCTAAGAACTCATCATCCATTTTACTTCTCAAATTAGTTTTAATAAGCTTCATAGCTGAAAATGCTCTTTCTGTAGTTGCTGTGGAAACAGGAAGAGTTAAAACAAGACGAATCAACTTGTCGATCAAATTGTAATATTGTGACTTGTTTGTTTCAACTAATGTCTGACATAACTCAGAAATGGTTGATATATTTTGGAACTTCTCATGATGAAGTACATCAACCTGATAATGCTCCAATTGACATCTCAAATAATGCATATCTTGATCATTAAAATCGGCCGGATAAAATTTATCTGCAAGAATGCACAGATGATCAACATCAAATGATTTGAAGTGATCATTTGGTTGTAAAGCAGAGCCCAGCTTAAGGATTTCTACTGCCTCATCATTGAATCTATTATTCAACTCTTCCAATTGAAAATTTATTGTAGAGTTGAATATATCAAAGTGATAATGATGCTCAAATGTAATGGAATCTCGTTGTTGGCAAGAACGACCTCTAGGTCCTCTGTAAAAAGCATTCATATCGGGCATATCAATGTCATACTTTTTGCAAACCGATTCCACATAACTAAGAATACCACCAAAGCCATCATCTCTTAAAGTTTGAAGCAATCTTTTAGTAGAGGATACTAGATCCATTGCATTCAAGATGTCCAAAGATTTTTGTTGTAAGGCCCGACAAAGCAAGTTTGTAATCCCCATGACTTTATGCATCAAGTACAATATGAATATGAAATCAAATGACTTCATCACAAGCAAAGAACCAACTGCTTCTGCACAATCTCAAAGAATCGCTCCTTCAGAATACCATGAACATCAACAAATCTTAGAACAATAGCCATCTGCTCTCTGTTAGACGCATCTCTGGCTTCATCAACCAAAATACAAAACTTTGCATCCCCAACTTCTTCACGAATTTTACTTCTCACCCGGTTGGCCATGATATGCAAAATCTCTTTTTGAATTGTCAGTGAAGTATACTGTGCATTCTTCGGAGCTTTCTCCAATACAACATCATCAATGTTGACATTCAAACTCCCCATTAATTTTATCATCTCTATGAAGTTCCCACGATTATTAGAAGTCAGTGACTCATCATGACCTCTGAATGCACATGCTTGCAAACTGAGCCACCGAATACTCTCAATTGTCGTCTTAAGCCGTAATCGATTCTTCAAAACTTCTTCAGAAGACTGTGCATTAATCACTTTATTAATATGTTGAGTAACATTTGATAAACCTTCCATAGCTTTCACAGAATATCTATGGGTAGATGTAGGACCTCCCATATGTGTCAAAAACGCACATCGAGTCCCATCATTAACTCTCTTCCAATTTTTAAATCCATCGACAGTCAATGTGCAATGGAGAGCATTATCACTTTCAAAAAGATAACATGAAAAATAAAATGTTGAATCCTTTGTAGGAGAGTACTCCAACCAAGGAAATTGTTGGAACCAAGAGTATTGAAATCGACGAGACTGTTTTCCGAACTCAGACGGTGAAAATACTGCCAATTTTGGCTGATATGGACCCATTTTGATATACGCCCGTCTGATCTCATCCCTATGATTAACAGGATGCCCGCGTATCGGAATTCGTAAACCTGGATCTCGTTCAAGAGAATTTAAATCAACTGTAACCTCATCCCTATGATCAACACTTGGGGTTGAAACATTAACATTCGAAGCCAGGAGAAGACTCTCACTTCCTGATGTTTCACCCCTTGGTTTAAAGAATGAAAAAATGATTTTTTTTCTCTTGTTTCCTTGATTTTCCATTATATTCCAAAAACCTATAGTGAATTAAGATGAAAACATGAAACCAAACACCAAAAATTTGGGGTTAGGGTTTTACAAAATTTTAATTTGAAGTTCCAAGGGGCAAGGACCAAGGAGGATGGTGATTTTAATTTGAAATTTGGGGTTAGGGTTTTACCAAAGCCGAGCCGAGCCGAGCTGCCGAGTGCCGAGAGAGGACGTTGCCGTCGGCCCGTCGTGGCGCTGCAGCGTGGCCAACCTGGTGCTAGAGCGTGGTCGGGTCGGGGATAGGGAGGGCATGCGGCGGGGCGGAGATGGGTCCAACCGTCCAGGGAGAGCCGCGGCCCGCACGGGCTCCGGGCTCGGCGTGAGGGAGGACCGAGCTCGAAAGCGAGCAGAGCTGCAGAGCAGGCTGCCGGTGCCGGCGTGCCGCGGTGCGAGTCGTGCGACTGGCGACTGCTGCTCTTTCTTTCCTTTCCTTTCCTTTCCTTTTCTTTCCCGAGTGCGACTGCTGCTCTTTCTCATTTTCTTTCCTTTTTTTCACAATTCACAGGCCAGTGGACTGGGCTGAACTACAGGCCTACAAAACATTGAAAAAAAAAAAATTACTCTTTTTTTTTTATTTTGCACTGGGCTACAGCCCAGTGCAGTAGCCATGTCCCTCCGCCCCTGTGTGCGCCTGCTTATTAGGCCAACAAGGATTATATAGTGGAGGTCTCGGTCTCGAAACTTTCCATGTTTTATATGATTTTTTTTTCTTTTTTTTGATTCAGTGTAATTTGATACGCTGATTTCTATATCATAGGCGTGATTAGTTTTGAAACGTTAATATGTGCTAGATGTAATTTGAACTACATGTAAACCTTAACATGAAGAGTAGATCTACATTTTGTGTTAGCCTGTTTTCTTTTGGTTCCAACAAACCCCTAGAGTTGTTTTTATGTTAGAAGTAAATATTTTGATTTAAGATTATGAGCTCATAAAATGACATGCTCATTGAATCATAGAATTAGGTTAGATTCATGTAGCATAAACTATAGACCATCTAAGCACTCCACACCTATGCAGACACGTATTAATAACCGTTATAAATCACTCACAATTTATAACCCTAATCCATGACAAAATGTGATTGGAATCATTAAAAAAAACGGACACGATATGGTGTATCACACGCTGGATTCAGATCCATCTATATACTGGCTTTTCAAAATGTGATTGGAATCATTACAAAATAACTCCACACATTTTCATCACATCTTTCAGTCCTCTACTTCCTTCTTAACACCACCATCACCAACTTCGTCACTGTCAAATTCAATAAATGTCTTTCGACCAATCCTTATAACCCACAATCTCATGTGGTTCGTCGACGGCACTCATCTTTGTCCACCGCAAAATCTCCCTGCGACTGAAAGCTCTCCTCCACCACCTTGGTCAATCCATCTTATACTGAGTGGATACAAAACTATCCTTATTTGAATAAATGTCACTCTTGAAGAATCAATCATCTCCTTCACCGCAACTACACAATCTCACGAGATGTGAGGAAAGCAATTGACACCCTATGCTCATGTTTCCAAATCTCATACCATTCGTCTCAAAAACCAGCTACAAACCAAAGGAGACTCGTATGTCTCTGATTATCTTCAACGACTTAAGAAGATTGTTGTTGACCGTGCAACTGTCGACGATCAGGTTGTTGATGAAGATCTTGTAGCCAATATGCTTCACGACCTTCTGCGGAATACGATGCATTTGCCACATTCGTTTGGATTCGCTTTGATGAACTCACATCTGCTGCTGTGAGGACACAGAATGCCTGGTTCAAAGCCAAGAAGTAGAGGGGGTCTCCGGGGTTAGGCCACGGATAACTGCTATATTAATGCAAGGGTTCTCTGATGAGGCTCCTCCGAACTTGATAACCTGGGCTGCAGCAGCTCAAAGAAGACCGAGAATGGAAGGGTGCACGGTGAGTCCGGATCATACAATAATTTCTGGTCGAGGAGAGGGATTTTCAGAGGAAGAATCCTAATTCGACCACCACCGACAGACCAGACTTGGGGAATTTGATGTCCCGGAATTCACTTAATATGGCACTGAAGCAAATGGTATGATGCAACATAAGGTCAACTAGCTAGTACTTATAACTTGAGATTTGTAACTTAATAAGCTGTTGTTCTTTCAGGAGATCAGCAAAAATCCGAGTGGCATGAAGAACTCGATCGACAAAGTAATGCTATTGCTTCAAGTAACAAAACTAGCTCTGATACTACGTACTGGTAGCGCATCAAGCAACAAACCGAGCTCTGATACGACCCTAGGTTCTGCTGGCAGGTTCGGAAGCCGACCGACTGGTGAAAGCAGGACAGTTAAGAAGGCTTGAAAACCAAGATCAAATCTTACAAATATGTATAATGCATAGCTAATTATTAAGATCTTAGCTTTCAATTGTTTGGTTGCTGAGCTTTCGATTTGTCCTTGTCCCAACATTTAACCAATCGTCACCAAATTGGGACCGCTATCTTACTCGACAATACAATTAACCAAATAACATTGTATCTCTTATCAGGGGCGGATCCAGAAACTGAAACTGGAGTGAGCTACAGCGGTTTCAGATGGACTAGGGATGGACTAACCTATATTAAAAAAGATCAAAAGTGAAAAAAATGTAATAAAAAAAAGGAGAATTTTTTTTATGGTGGGCTCCAGCCCATCCCACGGTGTAGGGTGGATCCGTCCCGTCTTTTATCATGTATTTCTATGTGCTAATATGTTTGTAATAAATGGCCTTACTCAAATCATTTTGAATTCTTTTATCGAACCGAATCTAATAGCATTTTATTGAATATTGGTGATTTACAACTAGTGGTCGGGGGAACACGCGTTGCGTGTGCAACGCATGGCACGGAGAAGCCTGCAGGATGGCGCGACATACTGTAACAGGGGCTCGCACTCCCCTGCTTTGGTGCAACTGACTGACGGCGGAGGGGTTCGCAGAGGCGGTGTCAAGGGTTGTGCAAATAGTTATTTGAGATTATTTTTGCTTGAAAGACCTTCTTTGGAGAAACAATTAGCATCTTCGGTCCAATGTTTTTGAGGGTCCGGGGCGAAGACAATCTTCTAGTATAGATGTAGAATGGCATATTTGTTTCCAAATGGGCTAACACTATAGTAGACAAAATATATACCAAATATTTAGATGAAATAAGACCTTCTATTACATACTCCAACAATTTTTACTTTGTCAAAGTTATTGAGGTATTGTGCCAAGTACTATAATACATAGATACAATATATACCCATATAACAAATGCTTGGATTTTTAATTTCTTGAATTCTCAAATCTTGGATCCTAGTCGGTCATCTGGATCATCATCATCATCATCATAGGTGGGCAAGTTAATTACCTCTTCAACAATCTCTCCGATTACGTTATCTCATCATTCTCACTAGGATAATTCAATCCTAATTCAAAAGTTGCTCAATATCATTCATATCTCTACTAATATAAGGTAAAATGGCTTAAAATTGCGTCGTATAAACAGTTTAAAAATATTTCATAATTATTTTTTAAAAATTAACTAATTATTTAACAATCTAATATGATTTATTTATAACTAAATAATTCTAACTCAACTGGTTAAGATATGAAACATTTTTTTGGTTGCCTAAGTTCAATTTCTAGAAATGACAATATTTATATTAAAGTCATGTTTAAATTTTTGTTTCAATAAATTTTTTTAAGGCACTTATAATTGACGTGCATGTTACTAGTTTATATAGCTCACACCAGAAATGACTTCATGTAATCCATGGATGCTTTCAGGTTCACCAGCTTGTGGTTAAGAAGCCATATCCTCATCTAACCGAATCTTGCAATGCCGAAAACAGTTAGACATATCGATAAATTAATATTTATTCATTTATCGATGCATCAGTAACCTGTTAAAATTAATTTTTTTTTTATTAGACTTCAGATTATTGTTTTATAGGAATATGTCAACCGTCTGTTTTTATAGCAAACGTCTGTTTTTATAGGAACCTTAAAATAAGAATATTACTAATTTGTATTCATAACATAAACAACTTACTAAAAGTCTCGAGTAACATAAAGAGCTCGTTTGGTTCTCGGAATTTTTTTTTTTTATATTTTACTCTTTTTTTTGAAAAATTATAATTCTTATTAAAAAAAAATTTCGGTGCATGAAAATGTTCTTTCTAAATTTTTTTGGCTTCCAAACATAGAAAAGTAATCACTTTCATTCCACGAACCAAACGAGGCCAATCTGCAAATCAGTTTGTGTGTGTGTGTGTGTTTCATTTTGGGATAACATCATAAAGTCCAATCAAATAGTAAGTTTAATTTTTTATCCATATTATAACATAGTTTCTTTCAGGGATATCTTTTAGCAAATATTTTTAATTGTCCCGTAAAAAAAAAAATAGAGATATTTGTTATTTTTGTATAAAACGAATATATCTTCCATAATATAATGATGCTTCAAAACGGCTCAAAAATGAACCGTTTAAGCCGTACGTATATTATCAATTAATTATTTAAAAAATATTACATAAAAAAAATTGTTGAAAAAGTTAAATTTGTTATAAATAACACTACAAAAATTCGAACTCAGTCAACCAGAGAGAATTTCTCCCTCCTTAACCACATGAATTAGAATTATGTTTATTTATAATTAGATAATATTGCGTAGCTAACCGTTTTCGAGACTCTTATGAAAAGTAGAAATATATCTAATTATAATTAAAATATAATCAACTACATAATAAATTCTAATTAAAATATATTGGCTATATTTAATAAATCTTAATTTGAATATATTTAAACATTTAAACAATTTTATATTAATTTTAGAAGTAAAAAATTATTTTACTTCCAACGCACGTTAATTTACTAGTCTCTACTATTATAATGCAACTTAGAACCGACTCCAATTTAAATCGTCTAAGTCGTATGTATATCATCAACCAATTAATTTAAAAACTTAAAATTCGACGTATGTATATCATCAACCAATTAATTTAAAAACTTAAATTTTTTTTTTTTCAATTTAAACCATCTAAAACGTATGTATATCATCAACCAATTAATTTAAAAACTTAAAATTTTGAATTTACTAGTCTCTACTGTTATAATGCAACTTAGAACCGACTCCAATTTAAATCGTCTAAGACGTATGTAATTCATTAACCAATTAATTTAAAAACTTAATTTATTTTCCAATTTAAACCGTTTAAGACGTATGTATATCATCAACCAATTAATTTCAAAACTTAAATTTTATTTTAAGTACCGTAAGTTAACATGTGTAAATCCTAAAATATTTTAAATTTTAAATTATATGCCCGGCGATACGCATGTGACTTTACGCACGCTGAGTTGCATGCTATTTGGGTCCACTGTCCCCACACCTTCTACCTTCCACGCGGTTTGATCTCGAGACCTTCGTCCAGCCAAGGAGGTTATGTCACGCCCCGATCTCCTGCAGGCAATCGACGTCCCCGTTAGGCGAGAATCACCATGCCAGCGCTCCCGCAGGACGATCGCTTGACCCATCTGGGTGTGATGCCACACTAGCGTAAGCCGCGCCCGTGCAATGCCATGATCCGAACAGGCGGTAAGAGGTCTAAGCCACAAAGTCGCACAGATAGTCCGAGTGCAGCGAAATTATAAACGCACAGGCGATTGGTAACAAGTTCACAGAGTCGTCAATAGCGGAAGCATTGAATAACATAAGTATAGAATTAAAATAAGTCATTTATTGATATTGAACAAGTGTTACAAGCAGCGCTAAGCCGAGATTACAAGTCGCTCAAGCCTCTCTCTCTGAACAGTAAAAGCGTGCCAAGTGGCTACATTTGTGGAATGATACATATGCGATGTTCCAACATTATGTCCTGTATATGTGCGTCAGTTTCGGACGCAACGTTCCAAGGCTCCAGAGTGAACTTCACGCCTTAGCACGCACGAAGGAGGCATCCGCACCGAACGAGGTTCTCCCGCACCCTGCAAGCAATCTGGTGGGTTATCAGTACATGAATGCACTGGTTGGGAGGCTTCTCGCCCGCTCGACAAATCCAAACACGTTATATAGTTTCCGTGCACCATCTATTAAGTTATCTTTCTAGTCATGCCTTAGGATCAGTTTCATGGAAATAATGTAAAGCCTAACTTGTGTGGTAGTACACCGTGCAAAATAAAGGACACACGACGAGACTTACCAACTTACCATCCGTCCTTCCCTGTCCAAGGCAAACTAATGATAAATCAAGCACGAGCATATATGATAAAATCCAAGGGTAATAGCATAAGCAAACACAAGTGTACTGAGCGAGATTATGTTTCGGGTGCACGGGTTATACCGATCATCCAGAAGTATTACAATGGGTGCTTAAGTGTTCAATGGATTTCTCAGGTTGCTCAGTTAATGGATATATGAACTGTACTCATAATCGTTCAGGTGTTTCAGTTTACTGGATGCGATGCAATGACTCGCACACGAATTGCCGCTAAGCGAGGATGACTTATCTATATGAACAGGAGTCGCTGGCATAGCTATTATGGTCATAGTCGCAATAAGACAGTGGTCCCGGTGCCCCAACAACTGATCGAACTTATCCGGGCTAGTTACAACTAGCGCGACTAACAGATTTTCATCTAGGCCGGATTGGTCCCAGTGCCCCGATGCCCCGTCCGTGGAAATCAAGATTGTGTACAAGCATCCGCGACTAAGCGAGTCTCTTTTATTTGTTCTTCTTTATTCTTTGATACCTTCATTTCCTGAGTAAACGACAATGGTTGTAGGCACAGGTAATGAGCCTCGCTACAAGCCATCCAGGTCGTTCCTGTACTCATTGGTTTCTTGCATCTTTATTCGTTACGGGCTCCCCGAGCTATTCTTTTTAGTGCCATTCACTTAGTGTCGTTCTTTAGTGCTGTTCGATTTATTCATTCTTTTACTTGCAACTTACTTTTAAGTTTTCTTATCATCCTTGTAGCTCCCGGTGTGGGAACTACCTTGGTGACCCAACGGTCCCGAAGTCGTTCCACATTATCTATTACTTGGCTCGAAATGACTATTTTGATAGTCTTTCTGCCTCAGCTAAGTGAATCACGTTTCGTGTTGTGTTTCAGGCCGTGGCATAAATTATGTGACTAGCATCTAAACGAGGCAACGAGTACAACTACATACAACAGGCAAGCACTGCATTCATGTGAACATAAGCATTTACTTTTTGGGTCTAAGGGTAAGCGAGGAGTGGAACCGTAAAGGGACATACCGAGTGACATTATCTATGGAACGTGCAGTGTAAACAAGTGAACAATGCACTACGAAGAGTGTATATCGTTCTACTTGAGGCATATCGGGGTCTACTTGCACAAGGCAAAGATAGCATGCGAGGGTCCATATATAAGTAAAGTTTCATTTCCATGTTCTAACACAAGCAATACAAGTTGGGATTATTCCCTTAGCTAGGTGCATTGTATTCTTTATTAGCATACGGAGGATGAGTCACCTAGCGGATAGCATGTATCGTCCATATTTTAAGTGTGCCGGCTAAGCAAAGACAAGTTCATCGTAGCCACCCACCTTAGCGATGATTCGCCTCGGTCGAGCGATACTCCGAGCGAGCCTCTGAAAGTCAAAGCCGGAACTCACTACCAAAATATCATAAAATAGCGATACTTTTTAGTGACTTTATAATAAAATATCGCTAATATAAAGATTTCAGCGACTCCTAAAATAAACGTCGCTATACGTCGTTGTTGGCGATATATAGAAACGTTTAGTGATAGTAATTAAGTTTTTAAAAAAATAATCGCTATAAGCTTCTTTAAGGTTGTCACGACCCGCACCCGGAATATCGGGCATGGGTCGTGGGTACGTCCAGCCTACGCCGCAGCATCGGCGGTAGAACGCTGTCTAGGTCAACTATCTAGATAACTCAAAAAAAAAAAATCTGCCATGACCTCTCCAAAAGGAGGGCAACCACGCAATCAATATATAAACCTGTCAAGATCTCAACTCCAAACGGAGGAGCAATATCACAATGATAATCAAGTACTCAATCACGAATCTAAGCACGATAAGATAACAAGAAGACTAACAACTCCAAAGTCTAACCAACAACTACAACCACAATCACAATATCAATAATAATAATACATCATCCAAAATAATATATAATACAAGGTCTCAATCCAAAACCGGAGACAAATCCGGTGCTAAAAGCTAATAAAAACAATAACAAGGTCCTAGTGATCCCGGCTACCAACCCGAAAATCACTCCTAAACTAGAGGGTCCCTGTCTGCACCATCGATAGGCTCAGGTCCATAAAATATCGGACACCACTCCTCCGGATACTCTGAAAAATATGTCCAGTCAGGACTGGAGCAAGTACATCTCTAACAGCAGTTCCATTTAAATGATAAAAACTATAAAACAGTTATAGCAAGTAGCAAGAAGAGTGAAGCAAGTATGAAACAAGAAATATATAAATCACTGGTGCATAAAGGTAAAGGTGCATGGATATCAGAGCAAAATAGTAATAACTGCAAGATACAAGAATCTAAGCTAAGATCAAGTCCGTGCACAAGAACGTGTAGTGAGTCCAGCATGAAAAACATGTAGTGAGTCAAGTCCAGAAACATGTAAGTGAGACCAACAAGAATGCAAGTGAGTCCAGACTATAAAAAATAAACTCAGTATCTTTGAAATACTTGTTTCGACATGTAAACGGCTAGGGGTAAGTACGACTCACCGTGCACTGGGTGCGCGGCTGCTATCATTCCAGATTAGACCAGAGGGAGTGATTCCTGATGATTCCAGATGAGAGTGTTTACATGTCTACTCGAGTATTTCCCCGTCCCGACTAATACAAGTGGATCCAAGACCCGACATGCAAATCAAGATGAGTCCAGCCTGAACATGAATGATGCCTGTAGTGATGCCTGTAGGTGATGCTAGTAGTGATTCCAGAATAAAGGCCAGAAACATGAAATGTACGTGTCGTAAGTAAATGAATCCAAAAATATCAGTCAGTGTCCCGTGTTGTGCTAGAATAATCAGATGATACTATACTAGAAGCTGAATCATAATAATCATCAGATAATAAAAACTAGCAGAGAATGTACTCGCCTGACGTCCTGAGCAACTAGCGATCCGAACTGGTGTCGCAAGGACCTATTACGAAAAGCAAGGTTAAACAGGGTTCTAATGAGTTAAACAGATATAAAATAACTAAAAATAGGCTTCTAGGGTCGTTCTAGGTCAAACGGGTCAAACCGGTGAAATCTGGGTCAAAAAGTCAACTCTAGGTCCAAAAAGTCAACTCTGGGTCAAAACTAGGTCAAAAGTTGACTTTGGCGGTCAACCGAGTCAACTACGGTCAAGTCTAGGTCAAACTAGGGTGCTCCTAAAATTCTAGGTCAAACCGAGGTCATTAAGCTAGAAAACTCACAAACTCGCCTCCTTGAGATACCGGGATACCCTCGGTATCCGATACCTCAACCTAGGCTACGCACCCCGCCTAAACCCGCTAAAACCTATGCTAGCACGCGTAAATATATACACATAAGCATAAAAACCTATCTCTAAACTCAAACCTAGGCAAACGCTCAAAAATCCCGCTCGAAACTCAATACCTTGGATATCTCAAGGTATTGAGATACCTCGGTATATACCGCTCTAAACTCAATCCGACTACCCCTCTAGCTGACTTACTATGCATAAACATATATATATATATCTAGCTATAATCTAGGCTAGAATATAGATATCTAATACATATAGGCATATACCTATATATCTACATACATATATGCATATTACCTTACCTTACCTATACGTATATATTTACATCTATATCTAGTTATATCTAAACTATCTATCTAGCTATATGCCTATCTATCTATCAATCTATATCTTATCCATCTATCTATGTATCTAATATCTATTTATCTATGTACCTATCTATCTATCTATCTAACATCTAGCTATCTATCCATCTACCTATCTAACTATCCAACTATCTATAAATCTAGCTAGCTATCTATCTATTAATTCTAACTATTTACCTATCTATCTATCCATATCTATCCAATCCACTAATCTATCTATTTATATATCCCTCTACCTCGCTACCTGCGAAAGCTGCTGCTGCTCGAACTTGCATTACTGCTGCATAGCTGCTAGCTGCTGCTGCTAGCGCTGCGTTTGCTGCGGCTGCTACTGCGTATGCTGCTGCCACTGCTGCTCAAATGCTGCTGCTGCAGCTGTGCTTCTGCTGCTGCTGTGTTCTCAGTTTCAGCCCCTCCCCCCTTCTCTCATACACACACACACACACACTCCTATATACATATATATATATATATATATATATATATATATATATATATATATATATATATATATATATATATATATATATATATATATATCACTATATATATACAAACATATATATACATATATATAACTCTATAGATACATATATACACACTAACTTATATATATATACACACACTTATATATAATCTAACACACACACACACACACTCAAACACATATCAACACACACACACATATAATTATATACATATATATATATATATATATATATATATATATATATATATATATATATATATATATATATACATATACACACTTACACTCAAATATAAATATATATCCTCACACACACTCACACTCACACACCCTCACACACACTAGCACACTATCTCACAAACACACAACCACACACATAAACACTCATACATATATATATAAATATATATGCATATACACACAAACTCATATACATATATATATATATCTAAACACTCACTCACACTCACACACACACTCACCTACACACATACACTATCACCAACACACTCACACAAGCACTCACTAACACACTCACAAACACATAAAAACACACATATAAATATATATATATATATATATATATATATATATATATATATATATATATATATATATATATATATATATATATATATATATATATATATATATATATATATAACACACACAAATATATATACATATATATATATAAACACAACACACACGCAATACACAACACAACGCACACAACGCCCACAACGCTCACCAACGCGCGCCCAACGACCCCGACACTCACAAACACCTATAAATATATAAAATATAGCCCGAGAATTCTAGCACACACTCCCCGATACTAATCCAACACGCACACAAGCCCGAAACTAGAAAACCACGCCGAAATGGCCGTTCGGTCATTTCGACGAACACGAGGTGCGCGGTTCGGAAAATCTCCTGAAATGCATACCAAACGAACTCGAAATCGGCCCAAAATTTACCCACGGGTCCTAAACGATGTCTAGATCCTAGAAAAAATTCTACCGCATCGATTCTAGGTCCGTGGCAAAAACGCGCACGCACTTAGAATCGGCGACGACGAAAACCCCAAATTCGCCCGAAACGCCCGTTTCTCCGCGACACGGCTTCCCGTGTCCGAACGGAGACACGCACTCACCCTCAAGACACCCGAAAATGTCTACCTAGGTCCGTCTAACCTAGGGCATCACCCTAAAATTGGGCCAAATTCGGATTACACCCGAAATTGCCACAAAACCTAATGTCAAAGTCTCCAAACACTACCAAACTAGTTCCAACTTTCTCTCACGGGTAGCCTAAGGGTTTAGGAAGGTTCTAAACTATTAATTACACTATAAAAGAGTAATTACAAGGGGAAAATTAGGGTTTACCTCTTAGAAGTTGGAATCCCAAGCCAAAATCTCCAAAATGCTCCAAATCCACCAAACCAAGCTTCCAAGCTCCCAAATCTAGCTCCAACACCAAATCTAAGCTCTACCCACCTAGGTTAGGGAAAATGCAAGGTTAAGGTTCAAGTAAGTAGAAGAAATGGAAGAAGGAAGGAAGAAAAATGGTGAAGAACTCACTTTGGAAGAAGAAGGAAGAAGAAAGAAGAAGTGGAGAAGAAGAAGAAGTGAAGAAGAAGAAGAATACAAAGGGGGGCTGCTGCTTGCTGGTACTACACGGTCGGGTGTGGGAAAATAGGGCCGACCACTTGCTACATAAAGGGATACATAAGTCTAAATGACCAAAATGCCCTCCTAACTTGGGTTTTGGATTTCGGGGTTCCAAAAGCACTCAAACTAACTCCAAATCTCTCCCACTAACCCACTAAAAATATAATAAATATTCTAAACCCAAAAATAAGTCTCACAGGGGTGTGGGCTGGGTCGGACATGGGTCCACTAGGGTCTGACATGGGTCCAGGCTAGCCAAAATCCTAAAACAATCAATAAAAATATAATACAATCATTAATTAAATATAAATACAATTAATTATAAATAATATACAATTAACTAAAAAAATAAAAAAATACCTGACTCTAGAAATGGGGTGGTGACAAAGGTGGCTAAACGTCGCTGAGTTTTTTAATTTAGCGACGTTTAGAGATGTATTTAGCGACGTTTGTTTTTTCGATTTTTAGCGACGTTTTTAGCGACGTCTATAACATCGCAAACCATTTTTATTAGCGATGTCATAAGTTAATGTCGCTATACGTCGCTAAAATTTTAGTATAGATTTCGATTTTCCCCTTCTGTCGAAGACTTTTCCCAATTTTTCAAAAACTCCTCTTCCCCCCCCCCTCTCCGGCGAACTGCACCCTCCGGCGTCCTCCACAACCACCTACTCCGGCATCCCCCTCCTCCTCCTCCTCCTCCTCTAGGTAAACCCTAACTCTCTCTCTCTCTCTCTCTCTCTCTCTCAGATGCACATGACACTGACACAAACACAGATACGACACACACATACACTGACACAGACACGACATAGACTGTGAGAGAGGGTATAAACCCTAACCTGATATCTCTTTCTCTCTCTCTCAGATGCACATGATATGACACTGACACAGACACGACACATACACACACTAACACAGACATGATACAGACTGTCACAGAGGGTGTAAAACCTAACCCTAGTCCTAACCCGATCTTTCTCTCTCTCTCTCTCTCTCTCTCTCTCACAGATGCACACGACATGAAACTGACATAGATACGACACACACACTGACATAGACATGACACAGACTATCACAGAGGGTGTAAACCCTAACCCTAACCCTAACCCGATCTCTCTCTATCTCTTACAGATGCAGATACGACATAACACAGACACAGACATGACATACACACTTTGACACATACACGACACAGACACTGTCACAGAGGGTATAAACCCTAACCCTAAACCCCCCTCTCTCTCTAGATTGACATCAAGCCCCTAGTTGTAATATGATCAACTCGAGTGAATCTTACTCACAACTTATACCTATATCCATTCCTCACCTACACACAACCACAGTTGATACACATAAGATACATAAAGATTCCCCCAATCTTCTAATTAATGCCTGTTGTGATACTCAAGTTTAAAATACAACTTCAAATTGCTGCTGCCTAATGTCGTACCCTACTTTGTACTATGGTGTGCACAGACCCTGTGAAGTTTGCCGCAACACTCACATTCACATCAAATATGCACTATCGGGTCTGTGTAGATGGTGTGTGCAACAACCTCTCCCCATCTCACTGCTCACTGTGTTTTGCCCTAAATCTGCTGTCAACATGACATATACTACTATGGACAAGCACTCCCCTATAACCAGATGACTAATACTTAAAGCAGTGCACAAACCCTAACCCTAACCTAAATCTGCTCAATTGACACTAACTGATATACTATAATATGAGTATCCAGGATACAGGGTTGAACGAAGAAGTATCAGTGCTAGGACTAGGTGTATCAGTGCATGTACTGTATTCTTAAGTATTCTTATGTGTGTGTAGACGAGTAGGTATATAATATAATTAGGTATACCTGTGTATATATGCTAGGACTAGGAGTATCAGTACATGTACTGTATTTAACGATGAGTATATACTTGAACGATGCCTATTCATATATGAGGTACAACTATGGTGCCCCTTGGATCAACTACTCTGATGCTCCGGAGGAGAGAAAGGCGTTCTGGTTTGCGCACTTCAAGGTAAAAGTATATTATATCAATCATCTAATTTATGCATATTATATAACTTACTAAATTACTTGTTGTAGCAAACGTATTTTTATCCACCGCAATGGGCCAAGTTGATCGAGCAGATATTTTTTGTCATGCCGCCAAGCTGATCCGTGATGCTCTGGATGACTAGAAGGCTCGTGATCGTCCAGAAAAACCGATCCAAGGTTGGATCACGCTTGAGCAGTGGACTGCGTGAGGGCTAGATTCGATGATCTGAGGTACAAGAAAAGGTCTGAGAAGACCAAGGCGGCTAGACAAAAGGCAACAAAGTGGTGTGGTGGCTCGATTCCGATGACGGGATATTTTCGTCCTTTGGTATATTTTTTATTTCAGATATATTATTTTAATGCAAGTACGATAAAATTGTAGTAGGATAAAATGTTTAATTTTAGTACTAAATAATATATTTTTAACAGGTACAGAGGGGTGAGGATGCAAACATGGTGACCGTCTTTCTGGCCACCCATCGAAAGGGCGGGAATCTCATTGATGAGAGGGCCTCGCAGACCTATGTAAGTATTACTTTACTTTGTATTAATTTTAATATAACATAGACAATTATCGAGTATCCAAACTTTTCTAGGCAGCGTATCTTAGGCTGCGTGAGCGAGCGACTGCTAGTGCACCTATAGCGGGAGAGGCTGGTACTTTCTCGCAGCCTTCTCCGGCTCTGTCGACGGACGAGCTGTGGGTGACCGCCGCTAGTGGTCTCCAGAGGGGTACGTACTACGGTACGACATCCTATGGCACCTTTGTTGTGATGCAGTCATCTAGGACCTCCACGACAAGTGCGCATTCCCCACAGCCCTCGAAGTCATCGGCCCGAGTCCAGGAGATCGTTGACCGTCAGATTGCGTCTCTCCGTGACGAGTTACTGTGAAGGATGGAGGACCAGCCCCTATCCCAGTCGCAGGTGGACGATGTGACGCTCATCGTACGATTTGATATGCTCGAGCGCAGCATCGTGGAGCTCCGGGATATGACAGCTGATCTTAGAGCATCGACAGAGCGCAGCGTGACGGAGCTGCAGGCATCACAGCTGTCAATGGGCGAGAGGTTGACGATGATGCATGATTCAATAGTTCATAGCAGTACGAGGCTATTATCTACAATGGATTCATACAACCATCGACTAGCAGAGTTGGAGCAGATACGTCCTCCTGGTGCGCCTTTATTGACACAGACTCCACCGATGTCACTGCCTTCTCCATCGACATCGGTGTCGATTTTACAAGAGTAGTATGATCTGTTCTTATCCCTAATGCGCGCCGGTGGCCATCCTCCTGAAGATTCGTAGTAGTCCTAGTTAGGATAGTTTATTGATTGTTTGTGTTTCAGACCTATGATATTTGGTCATTTATGAATATTCTTTATTTTTGAGGCTTTCAGACTTTATTTATTATATTCTTTACGATGAGGCTTTCAGACTCAGCTGTGTGAATATTTGTTGTATTCTTTATGACGAGATTTTATCCTGGCTCGGTTTGTAATCTCAATATTTCATTTTCTTCAAATTTTACTATATTATTCATATTAAATATATGCTAATTTACCGGTGTTGAGTGTTCAATCGAAGGGGGTCGGCGAAGCCATCAAATTCAACGGAGGGTTGCTCCGGGTCTATTTGTACAAATTGTGAATTCATAAACTTCAGGAAGAATGGTTTGAAAATAATTCAATATTCTTTTTTTTATTTTTTCACTGTATCTTTAGCGACGTTTATATCGACGTTTAGCGATGTTTATATACGTCGCTAAAAATATCGCTATAAAAGTCGCTATAAACGTCGCTAAAAATGTCGCTAAAAACATCGCTGATCGTCGCAGATTTGTTGACATGGCAGTATTGCCAGGTCAAAATAACGTCGCTAAATGAGTCGCACAATGTTGCTAAAAAGAAAAAACTTAGTGACATATAGCGACACACAGCACGTCACTAATTTAGCAACGTTACGTCGCTAAATGTCGCTAATATAGCGACACATTTACGTCGCTAAAAAACGTCAGTATAGCGACGCTTTGCGACATTTTTCTAGTCAGCGACTAGCTTAAAGGCGACTTCATCAAAACGTCGCTACATACGTCACTAAAATTATTTAGCGATATTTTTTGGCCATTTAGCGACGTTTTTAGAAGTCGCTAATTTGACTTATTTAGGTAGTGACTCCTGAAGGGCCAAGTCTGAAAATCCTTTTGGCCTCAAATGAGTATTCTCGCTGAGCAAAGCGGGTCGGATTGTTGCACTTTTGCCGTTTGAATCGGCTGTCCGCTTGAGCGGAACGGGTCGTTATATTATACACCACTCAGAAAAAGTCTCGTCCTCGCGACTTCCTGAGAGCAAGCCGTTCTATCGCTTTATCGAATCTATCCCAAAGTATAGCAATTGGTACCACTAGATCCATTCGAACACAATTCTCTACCCGTTCCTTATTACCGTGTCGCGTGTTTGCTGGTTTGGTCTTATTGAATGACTCCATAATCCAATCCAAGTTCTGACTCGGTCTCTATTGGGCCTTAGCGCGGAACATAAATTGCTTAATGCGGGTACGTTACTATCCATCTTGAATAATGATCTAAGGCTGAGGCAAACTTATACAAGTCGTTATACTTGTCCATGCGGGTGTAATATTTTTACTTGCACTAGCATTTGAAATCAGCATATCGCGAGTCTAGATCGTGCATATATTCAAAGTGCACCTTAAACATATGCATGTCAACCAACTTAGCGATAGCAAAGTCTTAGCACTAGTGTTTAACATATCATTGAGTCTTGGATCGTGCACACATTCAATGCGTCCCTCAAACATATGCATTCAACCAAACTTAGAGATAGTAAAATTGGATAAGCTACTTGTGAGAATATCTAGGGTTCTCGTTTTTATGAATCACGATGATACTTCCAACAAGGTCAATCAAATTCCAAGTCATTTTTATTCCAACTCAATTCAAGTTTTTCACTACCGTTAAGCACGATTTATTCGGTCTCCGACTAGCGTCCCCCCGTTTGAGTCAAATATAGCACACACTTACCGTTCCAAGTCTAACTCTAAGTCTTGCTGTCCCAGTTCTATGATTTTGTTCAAGAAATATGCTAAAGTCGGTCACACTGGTTCTTTTACTCAGCACATGGTCGTCTGCCTAATTACTAGGTCAGCTCACAAGGTCATAGGTACAAGTTCAAGCACACAATTTATCGTACAAATTCGTCGTACGAAGCTTGCCCCAATTCCTAAGGTCAAACCATTGTTCATTTGCACAGAATATTCTACCCAAGCTCGTTTCACTCAGATTTCTAAACATCAAGCACGGATCATCCTACTCTCAATAACATATTCGTTTGTACATGGGTTGAGTCCGTTCAGTAAAATCTACGATATCCAATTTCCAGGACAAGCCTAGTAATTTTCATAGTCTGTCTCCTTAAGATATTCGATAAAAATCCATATATCCATTCCAAGTCTAGACTATCAAGCCAAGATTCAACTCCAAGTCGTTCAACAAGATTTATGTATCCGTTCATGAAACTATCAAGCGTAATTTATTTCAGGTTCTAGGCTAACTTATCCCTGAAATACTTCTGAATCACTTGCATTCCCAATTCCGTCTTATTGTGTCGAACCAAAAGTCAAGATGATCCATCAATTGTCATGCTCCAGTCTCCCACAAGTTCGATCATCCTCGTTGGACGTGAGATCACCAAGTCAATGCTCCCATGGATAATCGTCCTAATCCGGGCGTGACACATGTACGAGAATAGAGTTACGTTCATACAAGACAAGAACGTTTGAACGTTATGGTTATCATCAAAACGATCGAGACACCTTTTCCTTTCACTTTGCTCCATCTAAGTTATATATAAAATCCATCAAGTCAAGTCCGTTCATGTAGTGATTATAATTTGTCTAGCAAAATTTTCAACTTCAATGTTACCATTCGGTAAATCCATAGTCTACTTCTGGCATTCCTCAAGCAACTAAGTTTCGAATATTCAAGCCCAAGTTTAATCCACTTTTGATATGTTCTATTCATCGAGTTCGTTTGGAATAATCGCCGAACATTTTCCCGTGAGTTCGATTATCTCTGCCGTACGTGAAATTACCATGCCGGCGCTCCTGCAGGATAATCGTTCTCGCTGGGACTAATTTCGAAGGTTATCTTTTCGAACTTGATTTCAAGACCGTTCTTCCAAACTTCAAGTCAAATCCGTTATCGCTTACACTTTTATTCGAGCGATATTGTATTCAAGTTTACTCCATTCACTACCAGAAAAAGTCAAATTAGCGACGTCTAAAAATGTCGCTAAATAACAATAAATCGTCGCTAATTAGGTTTAGCGACGTAGTTAGCGACATTTTAAATCAGTCGGAAAACTCCAAGTCGCTAAAACCAAAAACGTCGCTAAACGTCGCTATGCCAACGTTTTTTAGCGACTTTAATGTGTCGCTAAATTTAGCGACGTTTTGCGACGCCAAGTCACTAAAAAGCGACGTTTAGTAAAGTCGCTAAACGTCGCTGATTAGCGACGTCAATCCCGACGTTACACCGACGTCTTTAATAACCTGGCTATACTGCCATGTCAGCAATTGGCGACGCTTAGCGACGACTTTAGCGACGTCATTAGCGACGAACTTAGCGACGTTTTACAGCGTCGCTGATTAGCGACGTAATTAGCGACGTAAATTAACGTCGCTAAGCGTCGCTACACGTCGCTAATAACGTCGCTAATTTAAAAAAAAAAAAATTTCCAGAATCAAATATTGGTGATTCCCTGCAGTTTTACAGCATCTTCATCATACACACCAACATGATTCAATCTAGTTAACTATATAATCCAATTAAATTAAAAACTACAAGAAGTATCAATCCAATTAAATGTGGATAACTATATAATCCAATTAAATTAACTAAAAAATTAAAGACCACAAGAAGCATCATACATCATGTCTATTGTTGAAGTACCAATAATTCATAAATAATAATAAAAATAACTAGACTACTACGGATCTGCAGGAGGCTGACCAACGGCGCGCTTCAAGGATAACAACTCCTCATACTCGTCCCGTGGAATCGACACCGATGTCGATGGAGAAGGCAGTGACGTCGGTGGCGGCCGTGCCCGCTCCAAGTCTGCGAGTCGCTGGTTGTAAGAATCAAGGGTAGATAACAGCCTCGTACTGCTATCACCCATTGAATCCTGCATCCTCGTCAGGTTCTCGCCCATCGATAGCTGTGACGCATGCATCCTCGTCAGCTTCTCGCCCATCGATAGCTGTGACGCCTGCAGCTCCATGATGTTGCGATCATTGGAGGCTCTAATATCATTTGTCAATTCTCGTAGCTCCGTCATGCTGCGGTCGAGCATATCCAATCGTGCGATAAGCATCGGATCGTCCGCCTGCGGCTGGGACCGGGACTGGTCCTCCATACTTCGCAGCAAGTCGTCACGGAGAGACGCAATCTGACGGTCAACGGCCTCCTGGACTCTGGCCGACGACTGCGAGGGCTGCGACTGCGAGGGGTGTGTGGAATGCACAGCTGTCGGGGAGGCCCTAGATGACTGCGTCGCAACCAGGGCGCCATAGGAGCCCGTACCGTAGTACGTACCCCTCTGGAGACCACCAGCTGCGGTCACCCACAGGTCGTCCGCCGACGGAGATGGACCGGGCTGCGACGAAGCACCAGCCTCTCCAGGTGTAGGTGCACTAGCAGTCGCCCGCTCACGAAGCCTAAGATACTCGACCTAGAAAAGGTTTGGAAACTCAATAATTGCCTAAGTTATATTAAAATAAACACAAAGTAAAGTAATACTTACATAGGTCTGTGAGGCCCTCTCATCAATGAGATTTCCGTCCTTGCGATGGGTGGCCAAGAAGACGGTCACCATGTTTGCATCCTCACCCCTCTGTACCTGTTAAAAATATATTTTTTATTACTAAACTTAAATATTTTTTCCAAGTACCATTTTATGGTACTTATATTAAAATAATATATTTTAAAAGAAAAAACATACCAAACGACGGAAATGTTCCGTCATCGGAATCGAGCCACCACACCACTTGGCAGCATTCTGCCTAGCCGCCTTGGCCTTCTTAGACCTTTCCTTGTAGCTCGGATCGTCGAATCTAGCCCTCATCGCAGTCCACTGCTCAGGCGTGGTCCAACCTTGGATCGGTTTTCCAGCACGATCACGAGTCTTCTGGTCATCCAGAGCATCTCGGATAAGCTTGGCGGCAACGGTAGGAAAGAGCCGCTCGATCAACTCGGCCCGGTACGGAGGATAAAAATACGTTTGCTACAATAAATAATTCATTAAGTTAGCATCACGAATATGCATAAATTAGAGGATTTATTTAATATACTTTTACCTGGAAGTGCGCAAACCAGAACGCCTTCCTCTCCTCCGGAGCCTCAGAGTAGTTGATCCAAGGAACACCGTAGTTGTTCCTCAGAAATTGGCCCAGGCGTCTCTGAACCGACGATGGACGATATCTATACAGAAATAATAATTTAGATTACTGAAAAAGTCAATATACGATGAATAAAGAGAAACACAAATATATACTAAACCATCTAATTGACTTACTTTGTACCGTCGGCCCAAATCTCTGTCCTCGTCTCCTCCGGTGGTGCGCATGGAGGATCTTGCTGATGCTGGGACAACGTCGGTACGACCTCCTCTACATGCTCATCAGTCTCCATGGTTCCGTCAGCAGGAGGAACGCTGGACGAGGGAGTACTATCACGAGTACTATCACGCCTGGAACTACTCGTCCCAGGAGTGATGCCACGCAACGTCGTCGCAGTCGGAGATGTGGCTGCTCGATATACTGGAGTACTGGGCGACGATGATCCGGAACCAACAGTAGGCAGTACCGGAGTGGCACTCTGTCTACCTCGGGACCTGCCGAATCCTCCGCGTCGTCCTGTCATATCTGATAACAACATATGATGAATATAGAGAAACACAAATATATACTACATTCTACAGTCAAAATGTGATACATATCTCAAAGCATTATACAGTCAAAATATAATACATATATTCGTTAATGTCAAAATGTGATACATATCTCAAAGCATTTTACAGTCCAAATATAGTTACATTCTACATGGAATATTTTATATTTTCAATAATCTTCAGAAAATTCATCTTGTTCGCCTTCCTCGTCCTGCTCTTCCTCTTCCTCGTCTTCACTTTCATCTACTTCGTCGTCCTCTTCAGATAATTCTACATCTTCTACATTATTACTCGTGTAATGAGTAACTTCCGTTGAGTCCACATCTACAATATTTGTTACAAGAGGTAGATCGTCCTCCTGATAAGCTATTTCGTCAATGTCAAAGGTATTTCTAGCTTTAGTCTTGCATACTGCCCACCAATCCGACCTCGCTGTCCCCCGTCTAGGATAAGTTGTGAAGTACACGAGCTGAGCCTGACTTGATAGGACAAATGGTTCATAGCCTTGATATCTACGCTTGTAGTTTATATCCACAAGGCCATGCTTGTCAATTTTCCAACCTTGATCTTGAATCGGATCGAACCATTCACACCTGAATAGCACGATATTAGCAGGTTCTGGGCCATAATTATATGTCAACTCCACAATCTCTCGTAAGATGCCAAAAAAATCATTGCCCGGATTGACGTCTTTGTAGTTTGTAGATTTGATACACAAACCACTATTTTTCGTGGAATCAAGATCCAAAAAGCTGTCTCTGATAGGAGCATTTGTTGACTTGAACCTGAACCCATTCACACAGAAACTTGGCCATATTTTTACGGCAGTAATTGGTCCCTTGGCTAGAGTCCTAATAGATTCAGTCTCGGATGATATTAGACGATCGACCTAAATACCAAAGTAGCGATGGTAAGTTATTTGTTTTACAAGTGCAGAAATAAAAAGTAATTACCAAGTATCTTATATATGCGCTCAACCAAGAAGGAAAATGGCATCTCATTTCTTGTTCTACTTCTTCGTCTGTTATGTAGGGTCTAACCGACCTCAACTCATCATTATATGTGCTGAAAAACAATGATGCAACTGCTAATTAGTAGCATAATAGTATCTTATACTATTACATTGAGATAATGTAAACGTGGACGTATTAATTACTTACCCCTCTAGCTTCTCCACTTCATCCTCGTCGCAATTGAGTAATATATACAATTGAGCAGCCCTTAGCTCATCGTCATTCAAATATCTCTTCTTCATTTTTCCCGAAGGCTTTCCGGATCCATTGAATACTTTGAGTATTGCATCATTAGATTCCTTATATGCGTCGTCATTTTTGGGAGCTTTCGTCCTATTAGTAGCAACATGCGGTTTGAAATACGTCGAGCAAAAGTTTGTAATCTCCTCGAGAACATAAGCTTCACAAATAGATCCTTCAACCCGTGCCTTATTTTTTACCTTTATCTTTAGGTGATTCAGATGACGCTCGAAGGGGTACATCCACCGATAACCGACAGGACCACCAACACGTGCCTCATAGGAAAGATGAATTGGCAAATGCTCCATAGAGTCGAAGAATCCTGGAGGAAACACCTTCTCAAGCTTACATAGTGTTACCGCAATGTCCCTCTCTTGCTTTTCTAGACGATCGACGAGCAACTTAGTACAACAAAGATCTCTGAAGAATATGCTCAGCTCTGTCAATGGGTCCCAAACGACCTGCGGTAAGAATTCCCGAAATGCAATCGGAATTAACCTCTCCATGAATACATGACAATCGTGGCTCTTCATACCTACTAGTTTGTTCTCCTTGAGGTCGACGCATCTTCTCAAGTTCGACACGTACCCGTCTGGAAACTTTAGACCCTGAATCCACCTACAAAGTCTACCTTTATCCTCTTTATCCAGTGAGAAAACTGACTTAGGTTGCTTTAACTTTCCATTCCCCTCCTCTATCAGATGCAATGCAGGACGTCTACATATGTCTTCTAAGTCCAACCTGGCCTTCGGATTATATTTCGTCTTCCCCTTTACATCCATTACAGTATTAATTATGTTATCAAACACATTCTTCTCGATATGCATGACATCAAGGTTATGTCTGATCAGATTGGTGCTCCAATATGGCAGATCCCAGAATATACTCCTCTTCGTCCAGTTATGGGTGCGACCAAATCCGTCACACTTGTACCCCTTAGCAGGCTCTTCGATAGCACTTGGTAAATCTTTTACCTCTTCCCATATCGTGCATCCGGGCCACCTTGGAGGTGGATTGGCCTTCTCCACAACTCCCGCACGAAAAGTATTCCGATTCCTCCGGTACGGATGATCCTTCGGCAAAAATTGTCGATGACAATCGAAGAAGCACGGTTTGCCTCCGTGTTTCGAACGGAAAGCCTGAGAACGGTCCATGCAATACGGACATGAGAGACGACCATGGGTGCTCCATCCCGATAACATTCTATAGGCCAGAAAGTCGTTGATGGTCCACATAAGTGCTGCCCTCATCTGAAAATTCTGCTTTCTAGAAACATCGTACGTGTTGGCACCTACTTCCCACAGCTGATTCAACTCATCTATCAAAGGCTGTAAGTACACATCGATGTTCCTCTTCGGATTGTTCGGACCCGGGATAATAACGGTTAGGAACATATACGGAGTCTTCATGCACATCCAAGGCGGTAGATTGTACGGAGTGACGATCACAGGCCAACACGAATACTGGGAGCCCGAAAGTCCGAATGGGGTAAAATCGTCAGAGCAGAGCCCCAATCTGACATTACGCGCTTCCTCGGCAAAATGTGGATACTCTCGATCAAAGTGCTTCCATGCTTCTCCATCGGATGGATGATCCAATACTCCTTCGATCTGTTTTCGCCTGTGCCAACTCATGTTTTCTGCAGTCTTTTTAACCATAAACAATCGCTGCAACCGCGGCGTCAAAGGCAAGTAGTGCATCGAATCGGTAGGCTTCCTTGCACCGACAGACTTTCCTCTAACAGTGGCCTTGTAGCGATCAGCACCACAGAATCTACACGCATCTTCATCCTTGTCGTCTTTGTAGTACAACATGTACCCGTTGCGACATGCATCGATTTTCTCGTATCTCATCCAAAGCGATCTCACCATCCTCTTAGATCGATAGAAGTCTTTAGGCAACTTTGCACCCTCGGGCAAGATCTCTATAATCAAATCGAGCAGTCGATTATAGCATTCTTGCGACATGTTAAAATCGGACTTGATGCTCAATAATCTTGTAACCACCTCCAACGGTGAATGGTCCTCACAACCAGGATATAGTGGAGTCCTTGCATTCTCAAGCAACTCCATAAACTTTGCAGCATCGACATTCGGTGCCTCCTCAGCTGCATCATAATTGTCTGGATTGAAACTAGGTCCTGCCGTATCATAATTGTCAGGATTGGAACTAGGCCCCGCCGCATCATAAACCATGTTCACCAACCCGTCGTCGTAAGTATCGTGGTCTTGGACATCCATATACGGCTCCACATAGGGCTCCGACTCCGATGCTAGAGATACAAATTCTCCGTGCGCGGTCCACTGATAGTAATTCGGCGTAAAGCCCTTCGAGTATAAATGATATATAACTTCCACTTCTGGATGATATTTCCTGTTGCGACATCTCACACATGGACACTTAATTTTGGTACCGTCCATGTACTGAGGGAACGCCTTGGCGAACTGCAGGAACTGCTGTACACCCTCAATGAATTCATCCCGCACACCGCACATGTCATCAGGATGACGGTTGTACATCCACGAACGATTACGCAGATAGTAATTCATATCCATTTCTAGATACTTCTGCAAAATTGACAGTATGTATCATATAAATCATTACATGCAAAATTAACTTCTGTGTCTGTGTCAGTGTCCGTTATTGGAAAAGCAGTATATATATATATATATATATATATATATATATATATATATATATATATATATATATATATATATATATATATATATATATATATATATATATAACATTACCCAAATAATATCTTAATACCACTTTACTACTATACCTTAACCCACTTCTGTGTCAGTGTCCGGATTTTAGTGTAGTAGGCTCCAGCCGAAGCCAATAAGTTTCTTGAGATGCATGTTCTTAATGATGCATGCTGCGATGATATCTTTGCTCCATTAGAGGCTCTTCATACTGCTAGCTAGTGATTTCAGTAAGTGTTGAAATTAATCCTTTATTTATTTAAGCTGATTTGTAAGTTTCGTTTAGCTAATTCAACTGTTATAGTCATATTATTTAGACCATTAGGCACTTCTTGAAACTGGCAGTAGGGTAAGGAACTGAGATACATAACTCCGCAGTACTTTGCTTTCGGCAATTAACCCCTATATATATTGGAAGTGGAACGAGGAAGTAGCTAGAGCTCAAAATTCTTGGGGCACAATTAAGGACGGTTGCTTAGATCATACACTTCCTGGTCGAATAATTGGCGTTCTAATTAATTTGATCACATGATCAGTTATTGTACGAATATTCAGGAATTAGTTCTAATTTGTTCACCCAATGTACGTAGTCATGACATATGAACATGGATTCAATAATAGCCATCATTTCTTCCCCTCCTCCATTGGACCAATGAATAGTAACCACAAAATCAAACAATTAGTATGTATGTATGTATGTATATATATATATATATATATATATATATATATATATATATATATATATATATATATATATATATATATATATATATATATATATTGCAAAAGTGCAAATAAATACACTTATGTTTTTTCTTTCTTATTCATCGATCCATATTATTTATTTATTTTATACTTGAAAGAAGAAATTAAAATCTGATCTCTACATGATCGCACATGCATGAACATTGTCAAAAAACCTAACCCTAACCCTAACCCTAACCCTAACCCCATGTCAAAAAACCTAACCCTAACCCTAACCCTAACCCCATGTCAAAAAACCTAACCCTAACCCTAACCCTAACCCTAGGTCCAGATCAGTGTCTGTGTCAGTGTGTGTGTGTGCCGTGTCTGTGTCTGTGTCAGTGTCAGTGTCAGTGTGTGTGTCGTGTTTGTGTCAATGTCACATGTGTCCTGTGAGAGAGAGAGAGAGAGAGAGAGAGAGAGAGAGAGAGAGAGAGAGAGAGAGAGAGTATACCTTGCCGGAGTAGTCGCGGTCGACGGAGCTGGGGAGGGGGAGAAATTTGTTTTCGAATCGAAATTTCAACTGACGGGGAAAAATGAAACCGACCCCTAATTAACCAAATTTTAGCGACGTTTAGCGACGTCCAATAAAAAATGTCGCTAAATTAAATATTTGCGACGTAAAGGACGTCGCTAAACACGTTGCTAAATATTTTGAGTTTAAATGTCGCTATATACGTCGCTAAACGTCGCTAAATTAGACATATTAGCGACGTTTAGCGACCTTAATTGAACTTATAGCGACTTATCTTTTAAAATCGTATTAAAAGTCGCTAAACGTCGCTAAATGTCGCCATTTAGCGACGTCTAGCGACGTGTTTATAATGAGTCGCTAATTTATATATTATTAGCGACGTTTATTTTGACGTCGCTAAAATACGTCGCTAATCCCGCTTTTTCTAGTAGTGATTTGTTTCAATCCAAAATCGCTCGCACGATACTCCAAGTTTCCAACAAGTTTTTTTAACTAAGATATCGATTTCCATTTTCATGAATTCTTTTTCGATATAAGCCTTATCATTTATTCGAGTCATTCTCAAATCATTCAATCCAACTATCGTACGAGACCTATGAATCCGTTTGGATATTTCTGAATGATTTATACACCACTCGAAATCAAGTCACCCAATTAAATCCTCAATCGATGTTCGCATTAATCACTAGCATATTCTCTGAGTCATTCCTAAGAATTCCTGCACGATAGTTAGGTATCATCTGATAAATCTTAGTCTCTTATATATATATATATATATATATATATATATATATATATATATATATATATATATATATATATATATATATATATATATCCTGTTGATAGTCATCCCAATAAACAATATTCGATTTGTATCTTCCGACATAAAATACCGTTCGAGCTATTTCTAAAATTCAAGCATGATTCTCTATATTCGCCTAGGCGATAATCTGATAAGATTTCTATTGGTTGCCATTCTAAGTTTGACTTATCTTTCTCTGAACGATATCCCAACCTCGTTGTCAACTAGCTTGCACCAAAAGGGTCTTGGTGTGCGATACTCAACACAACTTAGCCGAAAGGCTGAGTGCATAGATAACCGTTCAAACGACATTCTATTCCTCACACTAACCAGTTGGGTAATCACGTATAGGTATTTGAGTTTGCATATAACTTGCAAATTCTAGCACGAGTCTATTCCCACCAAGCCTAACACAGGTCGACACAAAGGCCTTCGTATTACGATTTCGTACAAACAATCATATTATTCACATACACTTTTAAAAGTATTTAGACACATGTATAGAATATTCCGATGGGACATTAAGAGAGAGCGTATGCATATAACCCATGAACGATCTTTCAAAACTGAGAAAATTGAAACAATGTCCAAAGGAGTATAGCCATGCTCTGATACCATTATGTCACGCCCCGATCTTCCGCAGACATCCGGCCGTCTCCGCTAGGCACGAATCACCGCGCCAGCGCTCCCGCGGGATAATCGCTTGACCCATCTGGGCGTGATGCCACACGAGCGTAAGCCACGCCCGTGCAAGGCCATGATCCGAACAGGCGGTAAGAGGTCTAAGCAACAAAGTCGCATAAATAGTCCGAGTACAGCAGAATTATAAATGTACAGGCGATTGGTAACAAGTACACAGAGTCGTCAATAGCAGAAGCATTGAATAACACAAGTATAGAATTAAATCAAGTCCTTTATTGATATTGAATAAGTGTTATAAGCAGCGCTAGGCCGAGATTACAAGTCGCTCAAGTCTCTCTCTCTGAACAGTTAAAGCGTGCCAAGTGGCTACATTTGTGGAATGATATATAGGCGATGTTCCAACATTATGTCCTGTATATGTGCTTCAGTTTCGGACACAACGTTCCAAGGCTCCAGAGTGAACTTCATGCCTTAGCACGCACGAAGGAGGCATCCGCACCGAACGAGGTTCTTCCGCACCCTGCAAGCAATCTAGTGGGTTATCAGTATATGAATGCACTGGTGGGGAGGCTTCTCGCCCGCTCGACACATCCAAATACGTTATATAGTTTCCGTCCACCATCTATTAAGTTATCTTTCTAGTCATGCCTTAGGATCAGTTTTATGGAAATGACGTAAAGTCTAACTTGTGTGGCAGTACGCCACGCGATATAAAGGACACACGGCGAGACTTACCAACTTACCATTCGTCCTTTCCTGTCCAAGGCAAACCAATGATAAATCAAGTACGAGTATATATAATGATATTCAGGGGCAATAGCATAAGC
The DNA here is from genome assembly GCA_036927795.1 of Iris macrosiphon. NCBI lineage: Eukaryota > Viridiplantae > Streptophyta > Magnoliopsida > Asparagales > Iridaceae > Iris > Iris macrosiphon. The sequence continues at coordinate 16,438,002 of JAYESA010000015.1, read as the reverse complement.
AAAAACAAGTGTACTGAGCGAGATTATGTTTCGGGTGCACGGGTTATACAGATTATCCAGAAGTATTACAATGGATGCTTAAGTGTTCAATGGATTTCTCAGGTTGCTCAGTTAATGTATAGATGAACTATACTCATAATCGTTCAGGTGTTTCAGTTTACTGGATGCAATGCAATGACTCGCACGCAGATTGCCGCTAAGCGAGGATGACTTATCTATATGAACAAGAGTCGCTGGCATAGCCATTATGGACATAGTCGCAATAAGACGGTGGTCTTGGTGCCCCAACAACTGACCGAACTTATCTGTTTTTGCTACAACTAGAGCGACTAACAGATTTCTCCTAGGCTGGATCGGTCCCGGTGCCCCAACGTCCCGTCCGTGAAAATCAAGCTTGTGCACAAGCGTTCGTGACTAAGCGAGTCTCTTTTATTTGTTCTTCTTTTTTCTTTGATACCTTCATTTTCTGAGTAAATGACAATGGTTGTAGGCGCAGGTAATGAGCCTCGATATAAGCCATCCTAGGCCATTCCTGCAATCATTGGTTCCTTGCATCTTTATTCGTTATGGGCTCCCCGAGCCATTCTTTTTAGTGCCATTCACTTAGTGTCGTTCTTTAGTGCTATTCAATTTATTCATTCTTTTACTTGCAACTTACTTTTAAGTTTTCTTATCATCCTTGCATCTTCCGGTGTGGAAACTACCTTGGCAACCCAACGGTCCCGAAGCCGTTCCACATTATCTATTACTTGGCTCGGAACGACTATTTTGATAGTCTTCCTGTCTCAGGTAAGTGAATCACATTTCGTGTTATGTTCCAGGCCATTGCATGAATTATTTGACTAGCATCAAAATAAGGCAACGAGTACAACTACATACAATAGGCAAGCACTGCATTCATATGAACATAATTATTTACTTTTTGGGTCTAAGGGTAAGCGAGGAGTGGAACCGTAAAGGGACATACCGAGCGAAATTATTTATGGAACGTGCAGTGTAAATAAGTGAACAGTGCACTACAAAGAGTGTATATCGTTCTACTTGAGGCATAGCGGAGTCTACTTGCACAAGGCAAAGGTAGCATGCGAGGGTCCATAGATAAGCAAAGTTTTATTTTCATTTTCTAACACAAGCAATATAAGTTGGGATTATTCCCTTAGCTAGGTGCATTATATTCTTTATTAGCATGCATGGGGTGAGTCACCTAGCGACTAGCATGTATCGTCTATATTTTAAGTGTGCCGGCTAAGCAAAGACAAGTTCATCGTAGCCACCCACCTTATTGATGATTCGTCTCGGTCGAGCGATACTCCGAGCGAGCCTCTGAAGGTCCAAGCCGAAACTCCTGAAGGGCCAAGTCTGAAAATTCTTTTTTGCTTCAAATGAGTATTCTCGCTGAGCAAATCGGATCGGATCGTTGTACTTTTGACGTTTGAATCGGCTGTCTGCTTGAGCGGAATGGGTCGTTATATTTTACACTACTCTGAAAAAGTCTTATCCTCGAGACTTTCTGAGCATAAGCCGTTCTATCGCGTTATCGAATCTATCCTAAAGCATAGCAATAGATACCACTAGATCCATTCGAACACAATTTCTTACACGTTCCTTATTACAATATCGCATGTTTGCTGGGTCGGTCACATTGAATGACTCCATCATCCAATCCAAGTTCTAGCTCGGTCTCTATTACGCCTTAGCGCGAACATATATTGCTTAACGTGGGGTACATTACTATCCATCTTGAATAATAATCTAAAGCTGAGGCAAACTTATACAAGTCGTTATACTTGTTCATGAGGGTGTAATATTTTTACTTGTACTAGCATTTGAGATCAACATATCGCGAGTCTGGATCGTGCATATATTCAAAGTGCACCTCAAACATATGCATGTCAACCAACTTAGCGATAGCGAAGTCTTAGCACTCGAGTTTCACATATCATTGAGTCTTGGATCGTGCACACGTTCAAGGCATCCCTCAAACATATGCATTCAACCAAACTTAGAGATAGTAAAATCGGACAAGCTACTTGTGAGAATCTCTAGGGTTCTCATTTTTATGAATCATGATGATACTTCGAATAGGGTCAATCAAATTTCAAGTCTTTTCCATTCCAACTCAATTCAAGTTTTGCACTACCGTTAAGCAGGATTTACTCGGTCTACCGACTAGCGTTCCTCCGTTTGAGTCAAATATAGCACACACTTACCGTTCCAAGTCTAACTTTAAGTCTTGCTGCCCCAGTTCTATGGCTTTGTTCATGCAATATGCTAAAGTCGGTCACACTGGTTCTTTCACTCAGTACATGGTCGTCTACCTAATTACTAGTTCAACTCACAAGGTCATAGGTACAAGTTCAAGCACACGATTCATCGTGCAAATTTGTCGCACGATGCTCGCCCTAATTCTTAAGGTCAAACAAATTTTTATTTGTACGAGATATTCTACCTAAGCTTATTTCACTCAGATTTCTAAACATCGAGTACGAATCCTCCTACTCTCAATAACATGTTTGTTTGCACATGGGTCGAGTTCTTTCAGTAAAATCTATGATATCCAAGTTGCAGGACAAGCCTAATGATTTGTATAGTCTATCTCCTTAAGACATTCGATAGAATCCATAAATCCATTCCAAGTCTAGACTATCAAGCCAAGATTCATTTCTAAACCTTTGTTTATAACTCCAAGTCGTCCAACAAGATTTACGTATCCGTTCACGAAACCATAAAGCATGATTTATTTCAGGTTCTAGGCTAACTTATCCCTGAAATACTTCTGAATCACTTGCATTTCCAATTCCGTCTTATCATGTCGAACCAAAAGTCAAGATGATCCATTAGTTGTCATGCTCCATTCTTCCACAAGTTCGATTATCCTCGTTGGACGTGAGATCACCACGTCAATGCTCCCGTCGGATAATCGTCCTAATTCTGGCGTGACGTATGTACGAGCATAGAGTTATGCTCGTACAAGACAAGAATGTTTGAATGTTATGGTTATCATCAAAATGATCGAGACACCTTTTTCTTTCTCTTTACTCCATCCAAGTTATATATAAAATCCATCAAGTCAAGTTCGTTCATGCAGTGATTATAATTCGTCTAGCAAAATTTTCAACTTTAATGTTACCGTTCGGTAAATCCATAGTCTACTTCTGGCATTCCTCAAGCAACTAAGTTTTGAATATTCAAGCCCAAGTTTAATCGACTTTTGATACATTCTATTCATCGAGTTCGTTTGAAATAATCACCGAACATGTTCCCGTGAGTTCGATTATCCCCGCCGTACGTGAAATTACCACGCCGACGCTCCCGTAGGATAATCGTTCTCGCTGGAAATAATTTCGAAGGTTATCTTTTCAAACTTAATTTCAAGATCGTTCTTCTAAATTCCAAGTCAAATCCGTATCGCTTATACTTTTATTCGAGCAATATTGTATTCAAGTTTACTTCGTTTATTTCAATCTGAAATCGCTCGCACGATACTCCAAGTTTCCAACAAGTTTTCTTAACCAAGATATCAATTTTTATTTCCATGAATTCTTATTTGATATAAGCCTTATCATTTATTCGAGATATTCTCAAATCGTTCAATCCAACTATCGCACGAGACCTTTGAATCTATTTGGACATTTCTGAATGATCCATAAACCATTCGGAATCAAGTCACCTAATTAAATCCTCAATCGATGTTCGCATCAATCACTAGCATATTCACCGAGTCATTCTTAAGAATTCCTACACGATACTTAGGTATCGTCTGATAAATTTTAGTCTCGTATATATATCCTGTCGATAGTCATCCCAGTAAATAATATTCTATTTGTATCTTCCAAAATAAAATACCGTTCTGGCTATTTCTAAAATTCAAGCACGATTCTCTATATTCGCCTAGGCGATAATCTGATAAGGTTTCTCTCGGTTGCCATTCTAAGTCTGATTTATTTTTCTCTGAACGATATCCCAATCTCGTTGGCAACTAGCTTGCATCAAAAGTGTCTTAGCGCGCGATACTCAACACAATTTAGCCGAAAGGCTGTGTACATAGCTAACCGTTCAAACGATATTCTATTCCGTACACTAACCAGTTGGGTAATCACGTATAGGTATTCGGGTTTGCACATAACTTGCAAATTCTAGCACGAGTCTATTCCAACCAAGTCTAACACAGGTTGGCACGAAGGCCTTTGTATTACAATTTCGTACAAGCAATCATATCATTCACATGCTCTTTTAAAAGTATTTAGACTCATTGTATAGAATATTCCGATGGGACATTGAGAGAGAGCGTATGCACAAACCCACGAACGAGTTTTCAAAACTAAAAAATCAAAATAAAGTCCAAAGGCGTATAGCCATGCTCTAATACCATTATGCCATGCCCCGATCTCCCGCAGGCAATCGATAGTCCCCACTAGGCGCGAATCATGGCACCAGTGATTCCACGGGATGATCGTTTAACCTATCTGAGCGTGATGCCATATGAGCATAAGCCGCGCCCGTGCAAGGCCATGATCCGAACAGGCGGTAAGAGGTCTAAGCCACAAAGTCGCACAGATAATCCGAGTGCAGCAGAATTAGAAACGCACAGAGTTGTCAATAGCGAAAGCATTGAATAACACAAGTATAGAATTAAAATAAGCCCTTTATTGAACAAGTGTTACAAGCGGCGCTAGAACGAGATTATAAGTCGCTCAAGCCTCTCTCTCTGAACTGTAAAAGCGTGCCAAGTGGCTATATTTGTGGAATGATACATAGGCGATGTTCCAACATTATGTCCTATATATGTGCTTTAGTTCCGAACGTAACGTTCAAAGGCTCCAAAGTAAACTCCATGCCTTAGAACGTACGAAGGAGGCATCCGCACTGAACGAGGTTCTCCCGTACCCTACAAGCAATTTGGTGGGTTATCAGTACATGAATGCACTGGTAGGGAGGCTTCTCGCCCGTTCGACAAATCTAAACACGTTATATAGGTTTCATGCACCATCTATTAAGTTATCTTTCTAGTCATGCCTTATGATCAGTTTTATAAAAATGATGTAATGTCTAACTTGTGTGGCAATGCGCCGTGCGATATAAAGGACACACGGTGAGACTTACCAACTTACCATCCGTCCTTCCCTATCCAAGGAAAACCAATGATAAATCAATCACGAGCATATATAATGAAATCCAAGGGCAATAGTATAAGCAAACACAAGTGTACTGAGCGAGATTAGGTTTTGGGTGCACGGGTTTACAGATTATCCAGAAGTGTTACAATGGGTGCTTAAGTGTTCAATGGATTTCTCAGGTTGCTCAGTTAATGCATAGATGAACTATACTCATAATCGTTCATGTGTTTCAGTTTACTGGATGCGATGCAATAACTCGCACGCGGATTGCCGCTAAGCGAGGATGACTTATCTATATGAACATGAGTCGCTGACATAGCCATTATGGACATAGTCGCAATAAGATCGTGGTCCCGGTGCTACGATAACTGATCGAACTTATCCGTGCTAGCTACAACTAGCACGACTAACAGCTTTTCCCTTAGGCCGGATCGGTCCCGGTGCCCCGGCGCCCCGTCCGTGGAAATCAAGCTTGTGTACAAGCGTCCGTGACTAAGCGAGTCTTTTTTATTTGTTCTTCTTTATTCTTTGATACCTTCATTTTCTGAGTAAACGACAATGGTTGTAGGCGCAGGTAATGAGCCTCGCTATAAGCCATCCTAGGCCGCTCCTGCACTCATTGGTTCTTTGCATCTTTATTTATTACGGGCTCCCCGAGCTATTCTTTTTAGTGCCACTCACTTAGTGTCGTTCTTTAGTGCTGTTCGATTTATTTATTCTTTTACTTGTAACTTACTTTTAAGTTTTTTTATCATCCTTGCAGCTCCCGGTGTAGGAAGTACCTTGGCGACCCAACGGTCCCGAAGTCGTTTCACATTATCTATTACTTGGTTCGGAACGACTATTTTGATAGTCTTCCTGCCTCAGGTAAGTGAATCACATTTCTTGTTATGTTCCAGGTCGTGGCATGAATTATGTGACTAGCATCGAAATGAGGCAACGAGTACAACTACATACAACAGGCAAGCACTGCATTCATGTGAACATAAGCATTTAGTTTTTGGGTCTAAGGGTAAGCGAGGAGTGAAACCGTAAAGGGACATACCGAGCGACATTATCTATGGAACGTGTAGTGTAAATAAGTGAACTGTGCACTACAAAGAGTATATTGTTCTACTTGAGGCATAGCGGGGTCTACTTACACAAGGCAAAGGTAGCATACGAGGTGTAGCGCCCCGTTCCTCCTATTCGAGGAGCGCGGCTAAGAAACACAAGACGATATCGTTCGATCGGGATAGATTGAATTAAGAACTCGTCCTCGTTATGGATTTGTTTCTTCGGAATCGATTCCCATATTCAGTGGACTGCGCCCCAAGGATCGGCTTAGCGGCAGAGTCAGGAGGGACCTCTCCGCTGCTATCTTTTATTGCCTCAGTTTTCGATGTCGCTGTTGCTTTCGTGCTTTGAGTTGGTTTTGGGATTTGCTTGTTTTCCTTGAACAGTTTTGATGGTTTTCATTATTTTCGTTCATTGACTTGCACATCTATTTCGAGATTGGAAAGAGAGGAAGAAATATTAATCGAGCTGTTCGTGTGCAGGTGAACGAGCAGTAGGCGGCTTACGAGCGGAGTCGTGAAGCGCCTCTTTCCTTCTCCCTTCCAAAATCTAAGTGAGTGGCTACCAACCCGATTAGCTAGCCCTGCTTCCAAGCTTCACTCCTTTGCCCCGATCAAACGATACCGAATAATAATAAAAGAGATCAAGATAAAAAGGGAATAGACTTGGGAATACTGCTTGTCAACTAAACTTATGAATGGTTATCATCATGTATACTAGTTCGTTTATAACTGTTCTATGAATCGTGCTAAGTATGAAAATATATGCTTGTTATGAAATAAACTGTCAGGATGACTATGTAAAACCGTTATGCTATGGAACAAATTCTATGAGTGCTGTTTGATCACGGATAACTTGTGCACAAGGTATGTTATGAGTTCCGCGGACGGTCACCGGGGCGCTGGGACCGATCCGATCCGGACGGAACGTATGTATAGTCGTATGTTACCCGGCAAGTGTTATGCAGCGGGGCTCGCCACCCGCGTTGCACGTCACTTTGCCTTGAGACTATAACCTGTCCCTCGTGGCACCACGCCAGTGATCTCTATGTATATTTAAACCTGTTGCATACTAACTTGTGTCTTCGTTTCAGGGAAGGCATGGTAAGTATTGTGCAGGTAATTCAGACGACAGGTAAAATCTACCGAACGGTGGCACGTTCATTTCAGTGAATTCTATATGCTGCTTACTTGTAAATGAACTAAGGCAAGATAGAAACCCACAAATATGCATGCTTCATTAAAATAACGTGTCGATTGGTATAGTTCGGCTAGCTCGCCTTCACCAGCATGTTTCGATATGCTGACCCTCGTTGAAACAGGTTCTCCACACCAAGGCGAACCGAGCGAGGAGCCGAAGTCATCTTCCCGATCCAGTCCAGCTATTGGCGCATCTTCACCGCGCCCCTTGAAGCATTTTGGAGCCAAAAGCTTGCAACTCTTCATACACAAATGCAACTTCGTGGCAAAGCCGTCCTCCAGCCTGGAGGTCTTTATCATTTTGAGTTTATAAAGGGATGTAATGTACATGACTGCTATCTCATTTAGAGTCATCTCTTTTGTAAGTCGTTCGGCATATTAGCTAACTCGTTCAAGAGTTTGTAATAGATGTTCATTATCAATAAAGAGAACTTTTCCATGTTTTAAATCTGTGTTTCAATTTATCTGCGTACTCTGAATATGTGCTTGCTATGCAAATCATTAAAGCCTTGTGCGGGCGCAACCCCAGGCCCGCACGGCGGTCACGATTTGGGGGACGCCTCAAACGATTCTAAGGAATCGGGTCATGACATAGTGGTATCAGAGCACAGATTCAAAGTTCCTTAGACTTCGTGCTGGAAAAGTTCCTTTAACGATCAAATTTCTGTGCGAACTCTTGAACTCGCTAGGCCAAAAATAAGATACGTTCATGCAATAAGTCCATAATACATTATGATTCTAATATAATTTACCTTCTTTTGAAGGAATGGTACCAGCGCAATCTGCAGCGCAAGCTCCGAACGAAACACAAGAAAGCAGTTCGGGTACTTCGGGAAGCTCTCGGAGCCAGCGAGGCATATCTCAAGTCGACCCACTTGAGCGGGTAATGCAAATGTTAGAATCGCAACGACAAAGAGATGATGCTCGCCAAGCCAAGTTCGAGAGCAATCTAGAGACCCGATTCTCAGTCCAACAAAAGCAGGTAGATGCCCTGCAACAGATCGTTCAGACTTTGGCTGCCAACCATTCTGCCGCAACAGCAACGACTCCGGTGGAACAGCCCGTGCTTGAAGTAGAGACGCCACAAATTCCAAGGCCGAGGGACGTGACTGCCTTCAACTTGGGATACTTCAAGAAAGTCTGCAACACCCCATTCAACGGGACTGAGGACCCAGTGGTAGCTCTAGATTTGCTAGCCGAGCTTGAAGATCACTTCGCTCTGCTAGAGGTCCCCGAAGATAAGCGCGTTGCCTGCGCGCAACTACAGCTCCGCCTCAACGCGCACGATTGGTGGAACGTGCATCGACGATCTCTCCAATTTGATCACGGAGAGGAGGCGATCTCGTCGACGACCTTTCGTGCCGCGTTCAAAGTTTCGTACAACTGAGGCAGGGCAGTATGACTGTGAAGCAGTACTCCGCCGAATTCAACCGACTCTCCAAATTTGCTAGGCCTATTTACCTGATGCAGCGAGTCGAGCCAGAAGGTTTGAAGGTGGACTACGCCCTGCCATCCATTCGCACGTGGTCAATAATCAGTACGGGACAATGCGTGAAGTCATGAATCACGCCCTATCTCTCGAACCACAATATTCTCACGTTTTTGCCGGCGCTGTGCATACATCCAGTCACAAACGCCAAGGCAACGATGGAGAAAACAATGCTGCAAAACATCATAACGACGGTGGTCATCACAAAGGGAACCAGAGACCATACTGTGATTTTTGTAGAAGACGTGGGCACACTACTGATAGATGTTACAGCAGAAAAGGTCTATGCTTCAACTGTGGCGGGCCACGCCACGTAGCTCGGGATTGTCCACTCCCCTCTAAGCTCCTGCCTCAACCCAATAATCCCTAACGGTTGGTTCTATTCCTAAGTTTCGGGACGAAACTTCCAATTAGTTGGGTAGGATGTAGCGCCCCGTTCCTCATATTCGAGGAGCGCGGCTAAGAAATACAAGACGGTATCGTTCGATCGGGATAGATTAAATTAAGAACTCGTCCTCGTTATGGATTTGTTTCTTCGGAATCGATTCCCATATTCAGTGGACCGCGCCCCAAGGATCGGCTTAGCGGCAGAGTCAGGAGGGATCTCTCCGCTGCTATCTTTTATTGCCTCAGTTTTCGATGTCGCTGTTGCTTTCGGGCTTCGAGTTGGTTTTGGGATTTGCTTGTTTTCCTTGAACGGTTTTGATGGTTTTCATTGTTTTCGTTCATTGACTTGCACTTCTATTTCGAGATTGGAAAGAGAGGAAGAAATATTAATCGAGCTGTTCGTGTGCAGGTGAACGAGCAGTAGGCGGCTTACGAGCGGAGTCGTGAAGCGCCTCTTTCCTTCTCCCTTCCAAAATCTAAGTGAGTGGCTACCAACCCGATTAGCTAGCCCTGCTTCCAAGCTTCACTCCTTTGCCCCGATCAAACGATACCGAATAATAATAAAAGAGATCAAGATAAAAAGGGAATAGACTTGGGAATACTGCTTGTCAACTAAACTTATGAACGGTTATCATCCTGTATGCTAGTTCGTTTATAACTGTTCTATGAATCGTGCTAAGTATGGAAATATATGCTTGTTATAAAATAAACTGTCAGGATGACTATGCAAAACCGTTATGCTATGGAACAAATTCTATGAGTGCTGTTTGATCACGGATAACTTGTGCACAAGGTATGTTATGAGTTCCGCGGACGGTCACCGGGGCGCTGGGACCGATCCGATCCGGACGGAACGTATGTATAGTCGTATGTTACCCGGCAAGTGTTATGCAGCGGGGCTCGCCACCCGCGTTGCACGTCACTTTGCCTTGAGACTATAACCTGTCCCTCGTGGCACCACGCCAGTGATCTCTATGTATATTTAAACCTGTTGCATACTAACTTGTGTCTTCGTTTCAGGGAAGGCATGGTAAGTATTGTGCAGGTAATTCAGACGACAGGTAAAATCCACCGAACGGTGGCACGTTCATTTCAGTGAATTCTATATGCTGCTTACTTGTAAATGAACTAAGGCAAGATAGAAACCCACAAATATGCATGCTTCATTAAAATAACGTGTCGATTAGTATAGTTCGGCTAGCTCGCCTTCACCAGCATGTTTCGATATGCTGACCCTCGTTGAAACAGGTTCTCCGCACCAAGGCGAACCGAGCGAGGAGCCGAAGTTGTCTTCCCGATCCAGTCCAGCTGTTGGCGCATCTTCACCGTGCCCCTTGAAGCATTTTGGAGCCAGAAGCTTGCAACTCTTCATACACAAATGCAACTTCGTGGCAAAGCCGTCCTCCAGCCTGGAGGTCTTTATCATTTTGAGTTTATAAAGGGATGTAATGTACAGGACTGCTATCTCATTTAGAGTCATCTCTTTTGTAAGCCGTTCGGCATATTAGCTAACTCGTTCAAGAGTTTGTAATAGATGTTCATTATCAATAAAGAGAACTTTTCCATGTTTCAAATCTGTGTTTCAATTTATCTGCGTACTCTGAATATGTGCTTGCTATGCAAATCATTAAAGCCTTGTGCGGGCGCAACCCCAGGCCCGCACGGCGGTCACGATTTGGGGGACGCCTCAAACGATTCTAAGGAATCGGGTCGTGACACGAGGGTCCATATATAAGCAAAGTTTTATTTCTATGTTCTAACACAAGTAATAAAAGTTGGGATTATTTTCTTAGCTAGGTGCGTTGTATTCATTATTAGCATGCATGGGGCGAGTCACCTAGCGACTAGCATGTATCGTCCTATTTTAAGTGTGCTGGCTAAGCAAAGACAAGTTCATCGTAGCATGTATCGTCCTATTTTAAGTGTGCTGGCTAAGCCGAAACTCCTGAAGGGCCAAGTTTGGAAATCCTTTTTGCCTCAAATGAGTATTCTCGCTGAGCAAAGTGGGTTGGGTCGTTACACTTTTTCCATTTGAATCGGCTGTTCGCTTGAGCAGAATAGGTCGATACATTATACACCACTCTGAAAAAGTCTCGTCCTCGAGACTTCCAGAGCACAAGCCGTTCTATCGCGTTATCGAATCTATCCTAAAGCGTAGCAATCGGTAGCACTAGATCCATTCGAACATAATTCCCTACCCATTCCTTATTACCGTATCGCGTGTTTGCTGGGTCGATCTCATTGAATGACTCCATCATCCAATCCAAGTTCTGACTCGGTCTCTATTGCACCTTAGCGCAGAACATATATTGCTTAATGCGGGGATATGTTACTATCTATCTTGAATAATGATCTAAGTCTGAGGCAAACTTATACAAGTCGTTATACTTGTCTATGCGAGTGTAATATTTTCACTTGCACTAGTATTTGAGATTAGCATATCGCGAGTCTGGATTGTATATATATTCAAAGTGTACCCCAAACATATGCATGTCAACCAACTTAGCGATAGCAAAGTCTTGGCACTCGAGTTTCACATATCATTGAGTCTTAGATCGTTTACACTTTTAAGGCATCCCTCAAATCGGACAAGCTACTTACGAGAATCTCTGGGGTTCTCGTTTTTATGAATCACGATGATACTTCCAACATGGTCAATCAAATTCTAAGTCATTTCCATTCTAACTCAATTCAAGTTTTGCACTACCGTTAAGCACGATCTATTTGGTCTACCGACTAGCGTCCCTCCGTTTGTGTCAAATATAGCACACATTTACCGTTCCAAGTCTAACTCTAAGTCTTGCTGCCCCAGTTTTATGGCTTTGTTCAAGCAATATGCTAAAGTCGGTCACACTGGTTCTTTCAGTCAGCATAGGGTCGTCTCCCTAATTACTAGGTCAGCTCACAAGGTCATAGGTACAAGTTCAAGCACACGATTTATCGTACATATTTGTCACACGATGCTCGTCCTAATTTCTAAGGTCAAACCATTTTTCATTTATACGGGATATTCTATCCAAGCTTGTTTCACATCATCCTACTCTCAAAAACATGTTCTTTTGCACATGGGTCGAGTCCGTTCAGAAAAATCTACGATATCCAATTTCCAGGACAAGCCTAGTAATTTGCGTAGTCTATCTCCTTAAGACATTCGATAGAATCCATATATCCATTCCAAGTCTAGACCATCAAGCCAAGATTCAACTCCAAGTCGTCCAACAAGATTTATGTATCCGTTCACGAAACCATCAAGCGTGATTTATTTCAGGTTCTAGGCTAACTTATCCCTGAAATACTTCTGAATCACTTGCATTCCCAATTCCGTCTTATCGTATCGAACCAAAAGTCAAGATGATCCATCAATTATCATGCTCTAGTCTTCCACAAGTTTGATCATCCTCGTTGGACGTGAGATCACCAAGTCAACGCTCCCGTCAGATAATCGTCCTAATCCGGGCGTGACGCATGTACGAGCATAGAGTTACGCTTGTACAAGACAAGAATGTTTGAACGTTATGGTTATCATCAAAATGATCGAGACATCTTTTCCTTTCACTTTGCTCCATCCAATTTATATATAAAATCTATCAAGTCAAGTCCGTTCATGCAATGATTATAATTCGTCTAGCAAAATTTCTAACTTCAATGTTACCGTTCGGTAAATCCATAGTCTACTTCTGGCATTCCTCAAGCAACTAAGTTTTGAATATTCAAGCCTAAGTTTAATCCACTTTTGATACATTCTATTCATCGAGTTCATTTGTAATAATCATCGAACATGTTTCCGTAAGTTCGATTATCCCCGCCGTACGTGAAATTACCACGCCGGCGCTCCCGCAAGATAATCGTTCTCGCTGGGACAGATTTTGAAGGTTATCTTTTCAAACTTGATTTCAAGATCATTCTTCCAAACTCTAAGTCAAATCTGTTATCGATTATACTTCTATTCGAGCGATATTGTATTCAAGTTCACTTCGTTTATTTCAACCCGAAATCGCTCGCACGATACTCAAAGTTTCCAACAAGTTTTTTAACTAAGATATCGATTTCCATTTCCATGAATTCCTATTCAATATAAGCTTTATCATTTATTTGAGACATTCTCAAATTGTTCAATCCAACTATCGTACGAGACCTATGTATCCGTTTGGACATTTCTGAATGATCCATACACCACTTAAAATTAAGTCACACAATTAAATTCTCAATCGATGTTCGCATCAATCACTTGCATATTCACCAAGTAATTCCTAAGAATTCCTGTACGATACTTAGGTATCGTCTGATAAATCTTAGTCTCTTATATATATATCCTGTTGATAGTCATCCCAGTAAACAATATTCGATTTGTATCTTCTGACATAAAATACCGTTCGAGCTATTTCTAAAATCCAAGCACGATTATCTATATTCGCATAGGCGATAATCTGATAAGGTTTCTATCGATTGCCAATCTAAGTTTGACTTATCTTTTTCTGAAAGATATCACAATCTCGTTGGCAACTAGCTTGTACCAAAAGGGTCTTGGCGTGCGATACTCAACACAACTTAGCCGAAAGGCTGTGTGCATAGCTAACCGTTCAAACGATATTCTATTCCGTACACTAACCAGTTGGGTAATAACGTATAGGTATTCGGGTTTGCACATAACTTGCAAATTCTAGCACAAGTCTATTCCCACCAAGCCTAACACAGATCGGCACAAAGGCCTTCGTATTACAATTTTGTACAAGTAATCATATCATTCACATGCACTTTTAAAAGTATTTAGACTCATTGTATATAATATTTTGATGGGACATTGAGAGATAGCGTATGCATATAACCCACGAACGAGCTTTTAAAACTGAGAAAATCAAAATGAAGTCCAAAGGCGTATACACATGCTTAGATACCATTATGTCATGCCCCGATCTCCCACAGGCAATCGACCATCTTAGCTAGGCACGAATCATCATGCCAGCGCTCCCGCGGGATGATCGCTTGACCCATCTGGGCGTGATGCCATACGAGAGTAAGTCGCGCCCGTGCAAGGCCATGATTCGAACAAGCGGTAAGAGATCTAAGCCCCAAAGTCGCACAGATAGTCCGAGTGCAGCAAAATTATAAATGCACAGGCGATTGGTAACAAGTACACAGAGTCGTCAATAGTAGAAGCATTGAATAACACAAGTATATAATTAAAATAAGCCTTTTATTGATATTGAACAAGTTTTACAAGCGTTGCTAGGACGGGATTACAAGTCGCTCAAGCCTCTCTCTGAACAGTAAAAGCGTGCCAAGTGGCTACATTTGTGGAATGATACATAGACGATGTTCCAACATTATGTCCTGTATATGTACTTCAGTTTCGGACGTAACGTTCCAAGACTCCAGAGTGAAATCCACGCCTTAGCACGCACGAAGGAGGCATCCGCACCGAACGAGGTTCTCCCGCACCCTGCAAGCAATCTGTGGGTTATCAGTACATGAATGCACTAGTGGGGAGGCTTCTCGCCCGCTCGACAAATCCAAATACGTTATATAGGTTCCGTGTACCATCTATTAAGTTATCTTTCTAGTCATGCCTTATGATCAATTTTATGGAAATGATGTAAAGCCTAAGTTGTGTGGCAGTACGCCGTGCGATATAAAGGACACACGACGAGACTTACCAACTTACCATCTGTCCTTCCATGTCCAAGGCAAACCAATGATAAATCAAGCACGAGTATATATAATGAATCCATGGGCAATAACATAAGCAAACACAAGTGTACTAAGCGAGATTATATTTCGGGTGCAAGGGTTATACAAATTATCCAAAAGTGTTACAATGGGTGCTTAAGTGTTCAATGGATTTCTCAGGTTGCTCAGTTAATACATAGATAAACTATACTCATAATCGTTCCGATATTTCAGTTTATTGGATGCGATACAATGACTCACACTCGAATTGCCGCTAAGCGAGGATGACTTATCTATATGAACAAGAGTCGCTGGCATAGCCATTATGGACATAGTCGCAATAAGACGGTGGTTCCGGTGCCCCGACAACTGACCAAACTTATCTGTGCTAGCTACAACTAGCACGACTAACGAATTTTCTCCTAGGTCAGATCGGTCCCGGTGCCCCGACACCCCGTTCTTAAAAATCAAGCTTGTGCACAAGCATCCGCGACTAAGCGAGTCTTATTTATTTGTTCTTCTTTATTCTTTGATACCTTCATTTTCTGAGTAAACAACAATGGTTGTAGGCACAGGTAATGAGCCTCACTATAAGCCATCCCAGGCCATTCCTGCACTCATTGGTTCCTTGCATCTTTATTCGTTACGGGCTCCCCGAGCCATTCTTTTTAGTGTCATTCACTTAGTGTCGTTCTTTAGTGCTGCTCGATTTATTCATTCTTTTACTTGCAACTTACTTTAAGTTTTCTTATCATCCTTACATATCTCGGTGTGGTAACTACCTTGGCGACCCAACGGTCCCGAAGCCGTTCCACATTATCTATTACTTGGCTCGGAACGACTACTTTGATAGTCTTCCTACCTCAGGTAAGTGAATCACATTTCGTTTTATATTCCAGGCCGTGGCATGAATTATGTGACTAGCATCAAAATGAGACAATGAGTACAACTACATACAACAGGCAAGCCCTGCATTCATATGAACATAAGCATTTACTTTTTGGGTCTAAGGGTAAGCTAGGTGTGGAACCGTAAATGGACATACCGAGCGACATTATCTATGGAACGTGTAGTGTAAACAAGTGAACAGTGCACCACGAAGAGTGTATATCATTCTACTTGAGGCATAGCGGGGTCTACTTGCACAAGGCAAAGGTAGCATGCGAGGGTCATAATATATAAGCAATATTTTATTTTCATGTTCTAACACAAGTAATACAAGTTGGGATTATTTTCTTAGCTAGGTGTATTTTATTCTTTATTAGCATTCAGGGTGTGAGTCACCTAGCGACTAGCATGTATCGTCCATATTTTAAGTGTGTCAGCTAAGCAAAGACAAGTTCATCGTAGCTACCCACCTTAGCGATGATTTGTCTCGGCCGAGCGATACTCCGAGCGAGCCTCTGAAAGTCCAAGCCGGAACTCTTGAAGGGGCAAGTCTGGAAATCCTTTTTGCCTCAAAAGGGTATTCCCGCTGAGCAAAGCGGGTCGAATCGTTGTACTTTTGCCGTTTGAATCGGTTGTCCGCTTGAGTGGAACGGGTCATTACATTATACACCACTCAGAAAAATCTCGTTCTCGAGACTTTCTGAGTGCAAGTTGTTCTATCGTGTTATCGAATCTATCCTAAAGTGTAGCAATCAGTACCACTAGATCCATTCGAACACACCCATTCCTTATTACCGTATCGCGTGTTTGCTGGGTCGGTCTCATTGAATGACTCCATCATCCAATCCAAGTTCTGACTCGGTCTCTATTGTGCCTTAGCGTGAAACATATATTACTTAACACGGGGTATGTTACTATCAATCTTGAATAATAATCTAAGGCTGAGGCAAACTTATACATGTCGTTATACTTGTCCATGCGGGTGTAATATTTTTTACTTGCACTAGCATTTGATATCAACATATCGCGAGTCTGGATCGTGCATATATTCAAAGTGTACCTCAAACATATGCATGTCAACCAACTTAGCGATAGAGAAATCTTAGCACTCGAGTTTCACATATCATTGAGTCTTGGATCGTGTACATGTTCAAGGCATTCCTCAAACATATGCATTCTACCAAACTTAGAGATAGTAAAATCGGACAAGCTACTTACGAGAATCTCTAGGGTTCTTATTTTTATGAATCACGATGATACTTCCAACAGGGTCAATCAAATTCTATGTCATTTTTATTCCAACTTAATTCAAGTTTTGCACTACCGTTAAGCACGATCTATTCGGTCTACCGACTAGCGTCCCTCCGTTTGAGTCGAATATAACACACACTTACCATTCTAAATCTAACTCTAAGTCTTGCTGCCCCAGTTCTATGGCTTTGTTCAAGCAATATGCTAAAGTCGGTCATACTGGTTCTTTCACTCATCATAGGGTCATTTATCTATTTACTAGGTTAGCTCACAAGGTCATAGGTACAAGTTCAAGTACACGATTCATCGTGCAAATTTGTCGCACGATGCTGGCCCCAATTCCTAAGGTCAAACCATTATTCATTTGTATGTGATATTCTAACCAAGCTCGTTTTACTCAAAATTTTAAACATCGAGCATGAATCATCCTACTCTCAATAACATGTTCGTTTGCACAGAGTCGAGTCCATTCGGTAAAATCCACAATATCCAAGTTGCAGGAGAAGCCTAGTGATTTGCATAGTCTATCTTCTTAAGACATTCGATAGAATCTATATATCTATTCCAAGTCTAGACCATCAAGCCAAGATTCAATTCTAAACCTTTGTTTATAACTCCAAGTCATCCAACAAGATTTATGTATCCGTTCATAAAACCATCAAGCGTGATTTATTTCAGGTTCTAGGCTAACTTATCCTTGAAATACTTCTGAATCACTTGCATTCCCAATTCTGTCCTATCGTGTCGAACCAAAAGTCAAGACGATCCATCATTTGTCATGCTCCAGTCTCCTACAAGTTCGATCATCCTCGTTGGACGTGAGATCACCACATCAACGCTCCCGCTGGATAATCGTCCTAATCCGGGCGTGACGCATGTACGAGCATAGAGTTACGCTCGTACAAGACAAGAACGTCTGAACGTATGGTTATCATCGAAACGATCGAGACACCTTTTTCTTTTACTTTGCTTAATCAAAGTTATATATAAAATCTATCAAGTCAAGTTCGTTCATGCAGTGATTATAATTCGTCTAGCAAAATTTTCAACTTTAATGTTACCGTTCGGTAAATCCATAGTCTACTTCTGGCATCCCTCAAGCGACTAAGTTTTGAATATTCAAGCCCAAGTTTAATCCACTTTTGATACGTTCTATTCATCGAGTTCGTTTGGAATAATCATCGAACATGTTCCCGTGAGTTCAATTTTCCCCGCTGTTATGAGCCGCACCTGGAAATTGGGCATGAGCCGTGGGTATGTCCAGCCTACGCCGCAACATCGGCAGTAAAACACTTTCTAGGTCTCAAGACTACCAAACATAACTCATAACCTGTCAATGATCTCAACTCCATAGAGAGGACAATGATAATACATTGATCAATAATTTAATATATACTAAATCACAAAGACTATGGGAAATAAATGGCACGACGAAATATAAGGATAAAGAGTACTAACATAATAATTTAATATATACTAAATCACAAAGACTAGAGTCTAGTTGTCCACCCAAAATTCTCAACAAAATATACAACCCAAGTCTCAGTTTTAGAACAATGATACATAAATAGGACAGTCTAAATGCCTGCAGTTGGTGCCTCCTCTAAGGTGAGGGACTCCTCTAGGATCTCTGGTACAAAATCTTCCTCTACGCCCGGGCCATAGTGGGTAGGACATAAGTCCTCCAAGTCCTCTGAAAAATGTTATCCAGTCAGGATTGGAGCGAAGCACAAGCACTAAACAACAGTTTTATTTATATTGACAAAACTATAAAAATAGTGTAAGGAAATAAAAGATGAAAGTAATACTGGAAGTATGAAATACTAGAGAATATGTAATCAACAATAGTACATCTAGCAATGAATAGAAATATATGTGAATGCTAGAATAAGAGAACTGAAATAAATAATAAAATATTTGGCTATGTGTTTGAAATATCAGTTTATTATGTGATCGGTTTGGGACGAGATCAGGCTTGTTATATATGATTGGCTATGATACATGTGAGGTCAGGCTAACCATCTGGTTAGCTATGATGTGAGCAATAGTCAGGCTAATCATATATAACAGGCTATGAGGTATGTAAATGGTCAGGCTACACCCAACGTGAAGTGTGGGGTGAGCTATGATGCATGTAAGGTAGGATATGATCACATAATCTGCTAATATTTCCCCATCCCCAGCTAGCACAATGGATTCCAATCATGACTCCTCATGACAGGTATCTATGATGCTAACCCATGTATCTACAATGTCAGAATCAAGTATACTATACAACTAGAATTATAGAATTAATCAACAAAATAAAAACTGTCAGAGAATATACTCGCATGTGGTCCTGAGGAAGGTGTGAGGATCAATGTCCAAGACGAGATCACAATGACCTAATTATGGAATATCAATGTCAAAATAATGAATTAAAGGAATGAGCATGTTTAACAAATTAAATACGAAACTTCTAGGTCATACTAAGGTCTACTGGTCAATACTGGTCTCACACTAGCTAATTAGTGTCATACTTAGTTATAAACACTAGGCTGTACTCATAACACCTCAATCTCGGTTCAAATCTAGTTTCTAGGGTGATTTCAAGTATAAACTAGCTATTACTAAGTGATACTATATATATATATATATCTTATAATATAATAGTTAAATCTATCATCTAGTATTATCTTAGTTTTAATACTTTAATACCTATACTCAACTCTACATATTAAACCACACCAATACCCCATAACATTTCCTAATTGCTAACTGATACCCTTGTACCTCCAATCCCTAGTATCCCAAATACTTTAGTTCACTGATACCAACTGTCATGCCCCAGTCCCAAAAATATACGTGACCAGGCCACGTGGCAATAGCCAGCTGACACGTCTCCGAAGATATCCCAATTTAATGGATCCCCGAAGTGTGCTACGCTGTCCTAAAATACTAACATGTACAATATCAGTTAATAACAGGTAATCTAATCTCATCCACAAAATAAAGAGCAAGAGGTACTAAATAAACTGCTGGATAATAAATACCAGTCTCAAGATATCATAGTACAATCAGTGAAGTCTGGTGGGAACAAACCCACTACTATGACGAAATAAAGTACTGAAATGAGATATAAAAGATAATGATTAGGGCATCGGCTGACTAGATAATGATGCACCCAATCTAGGCTGAAGGCCTACAAACTGATCACGAAAACTCTGACGGCTGCACCTCTAACTCCTCGGCTGTAGCGAATCTCGTCTCCTGTCCGGGGCCGTATACTATCGGGTAGAAAGCCTCGTCTAAATCTGGAAGGGAACCAGGTCCTCAGAGGGACGTAACAAGATACAAAGAGACAAGCCATATATAAATACTGAATAAAATAAATGCGATAAAGGGTGTGCTAGCCAATCTAAGTGAATGCAATGTGAGAACAATTGTGAGTATATGAGAAGGTGTAAGCAAGACATATGCTGACATAATTCACCAGTCGTGACAACCGGCTAGTATATGCCACACATGCCCCCTATAACACGGGCGCAGGAATACAGTAACATCCAATATTCTATAGAGTGTGGTATCTGCAATGTCATCAAGTAACGTCCCACACTCTACAGAACGTGGTATCAGTAATATATATAAATACGTCCGTATCACTCCGTCGAGTGCTGTATCAGTGTAAAGGAGTGGGGTGTCCCATATGCCTACCAGTCGTCCTTCCCTCCCAATGTAGATATACCCGTCAAATAATTGACACGTATATCTCTTATCTAAATGCTAAGTCTCTAAACTGAAATAGTCCTAGATTTCTTGCTAACCGTGATGCACGTCGCACGTGGCGATAGCTAGTCGATCACGCGAACACGCATCCTAACATGAGATTTATCCCTATGAATACGTGTAACAGTGTCAGGTTTTGGAAGAATACAGGATATCCTCCCATAGGGTGAGTATACTAATGACTAAGTCAATGTATACCAATCTTCGACATATCCATCGAACGCACCCGAGATAATCTCGGACGCGCACAGTTGTATAAGACAGAACAACAAGCATACAATACAACATTTGCATAATTTAAATTAGACAGCAAAATATAGCAAGGTATCTTGCCTGAGTCTTCGAGAGATGAATGCCAAAAGCCTGTTCCGGTAGCGTCTCCTGGCTGATCCAAAGACCCTAGACAACAATATAACACAATAATACAGGCATCAGATACTACGCCTTATCTACGTACGGTTAAATCACTACTCTTGAATACTTGTCGCGAGTTCACTGTTGCTCGAGTACAGCGTCACGTGTGCACGTAGCTAGGGTGTATACGAGTGTTGTCTTCGGTTAACAGGTGCCTCGGGGCAATAATTATCCAGTTATGGTTATCCCTGATTTATGTTCTATGCGAACACCTGTCTTTGGTTTCTATATTCAGTGCACGTGGTTTATGACTAGACGTTAAATTCACTAAAGTCCTTTATGACAGTTATCGTGGTTAAGGAATTTCTATTTATTAACAAATTCTATTCTGGTTAATCATTAAGCCATCATCATTTTAATTAGGGTTAGAAAGGTTGTGTTTCAACTATGATTCTCGACACACAGTCCCAACAATCATTCATGGACACGATACGTGGTGAGATGGTTGGAACACAAGAAAGGAACTGCTGGAGGACGAGTACCTATTCAATAGGACGTGGGGCGTATGCTCCTTCGACGAGGGTGTCTCCGACAGCGTGGACGGATCCGTCCAGCGGTGAGGGGCAGTCGGGATCGGGGTAGTACTTCGGTCGGGGAGCGGGCTGGGGTGTGCACCGGTCGGGGGCGGCGGCTGGAGCAGTCGGTCAGGGAGCGGCGGGAGCAGTCGTTCAGGTGAGCGGGTGGCTGGAGCAGTCGGTCAGGTGAGCGGCATGAGCAGTCGGTCAGGGAGTGGGCGGCTGGAGCAGTCGGTCAGGTGAGTGGCGGGAGTAGTCGGTCAGGGGGCGGGCGGCTGGAGCAGTCGGTCGGGTGAGGTGGTCGGGGTTGAGGGGTCCGGCCGACATGGAGCTTTGTTTAGGTGGGGGTCGGCTACGGCTTGAAGGTGGTGAATGTTTTCTTAGGGTTTCAAGTGGAGGAACTTCAGATATATATATGTGTGTGTGTGGAAGTTGTGGGCTAGTCTCAGCTTGGGTCTATCTGGGCTCATTGAGGTGGGCTGGTCTAATGAGAAGGAGTATAGGTGGGCTGGTTTAATTGTTTGCTTGAGGTGAAATTAGCCTTAATTAAAATTAAACTAACAACTTAACTAGGTAATTCATAATATATTTAAAATATTAGGAACTAGATTTTTGAGTGGTACACAGGAGTCGTGGCATAACGGCTTGGTGTAGACTGATACCCTAATTTGGGTACTTGGAATTTGGGGTGTGGTTGATCTCAAATTAAAATACTCAAATAAATACTACTTTTGACGAGGGGGTTTACACCAACACTTTCACTTTTCCTATAAGACACTGAACACTTAATACCCCGAGATACACTAGTTACACTCCTCACACACAGTTTCTAAATACCTAGGTCCTCATTGATTGAACATTCTACCATTGGTACATAATACACAATTCATCGTATCCTATTCTAACTCATCTACTCAATATAACCCTCACTCACAACTCCTACTTACACCTCACCACTTGTGCACAAGCCTACATATTACTCATACACTCCCAAAGCATACTCCTGAACACATATACTAGCTCACACTCCCTTACCTATCTACCTACTACTGCCACTTGACGTATACTCGATCCCCCTTCTAGAGCCACTGTTGCAAGGTGATGCCCCCAAGTTACATGTTCCCCCTACAGTACATTGCTGCTGATACTGATCTTACCCAAGATACTGGCTTGTACCAAGTCGTGCACGGCCTCACACACATCTACTTATACTCGAGTCCATCCCTGTACCTCAAGAATTCTCACCTTACTTATTCACTCACATCACAAGTTACTAGAACTGCTACCCCTCATTCACTTTAACCTGGTGTTGAACACATATGGTTCACTGCACTTACATCTACTGCTATCCCCACATAGATACGCTCTCTTGTTCCAGACACCCATATTTCTAGTGAACAAGTGATCACCATACTACTTGATTTTCCTATCTCAGACCCAGGAACACTATGATACCCATCACACTTACTAAAGAAAACCTGATACTCTAACCTGTGGTAAAACCCCACAGTGAGAAGAAAAATACTACTTTAACCTGGGCAGTATCAGACATACACTCACTACACAAAATCCCTTATACTGCTTCCAATATCAGTTAGCAGTAACACTCCTCACACACTACCACTGACACTAAACACAGTCACCTCATATTATACTGGGACTGACTGTGTGATACACTCTTGCAGTGATCACCTGGAGACACAATTTACTTACTGATACTTAACATTGACACCGACAAAGAGAACTCTATACTGCACAGTGAAGAAAATACTTCTAACCGAGACTCTGATACTCAGGAGGCTGATACACTGTGAACTCGATTCCCACTGCCTGTCACTCACAGTCTCTCTCTCAACACACATCAATTATATAGGTAAATTACATATCTAACACAACCACTCCACATTTATACTGATATCCTGACACACTCATAGTTCATACACAGTGAACTCGACTTCCCCTGTCACCCAATTGCTGATACCACTGCACTGTGAGGATTCCCGACTGCACAGTGAACCTCCCCATGGTGTATCCCCCTCTCCAAAATGACACAAGTAGATTAATACATATACAATAACACGTATACGTATATATATATATATATATATATATATATATATATATATATATATATATATATATATATATATATATATATATATTATACCTCAAAATATGTAAGATTAGATTAGATTAAATAGGTATTCACCCTACTAAACATATCAACAAACACTTAGTGTGCTAAAAAATGGGATTCACATGATACTCATGAATACCCATGCTTAAAACCCCAAATCAAAAATCAAACCTCTACGTATATGATGCAAACATGCATAAATACATATATCAATAATTAGGGCTACGAAAAAATTAGGGAAAAATACATCATAGGATCACAAAACCCAAATACACCTAGTGACACCATGAGAAAACATCATGCAACTACAAGAGTCATTCTTAAACCAAAGGGTGGGCTCCTAATGGTCAACAAACTCTTAAAACAGAATTTAAATGAGGTTTTTTTTTGGACTTTCACCTATTGGGAGATGGATTCCCAATGTAGCTTCTCCTTCTCCAAGCCTCCTTGGTCCAAGCTCCTAGGTTTTTCTTGATGGAGAAGAAATGAGGGTTTCTAGGGCTAGAAATCCTGAAATTTGAGGAAAGGAAATTGATTTCTAAGTGGAGGCTATTCTTAGGTTTTTCTTCATGAATGAAGATAGGCTTGAGGGAGGCTCCCTCTCATTATATAGGACTAGGGTTAGGGTTAGGGCTTCTAATACAAAGAGTCTATTTTGCCCTTCATGACTTGTCATGAAGAACTAAATAATTAAAGGGGTTTAGTCATACATTGAGGGTTTAACTAAATACTAATTTAAAAATAGGGATTTGTCAAAGGGTTTATCTAGTGGATTCTTAGGTCTAGTCCATCAACCCATGCATTAAAGAATACCAAACAATTTGTATAATAAATATATCATACATTATATTAACACAATAAAATAAATATGGCAATTGGCAATAAAGCCCTATTCTAGAAATGTGGTAGTGACAAGTCTACCCTCCTAAAAAAAAATTCGTCCTCAAAATTGAATTAAAATAGAACAAGAACAAAATCAGACAAGGAATTATACCTCAAGTCTCGAAGAGATACGGGTATTGCTCGCACATTTCGTCCTCTCTCTCCCAGGTCGACTCGCCTGGAGAGTGATGTCTCCATGCAACACGAACCAAAGAAATAGTCTGGTTTTGCAATACCTTCTCTCTGCGATCCAAGATCTCTATGGGCTGCTCAGGATAGCTGAGAGTCGGACCAACCTTGATCTCCGAGTGATCTAGTACGTGACTAGGATCTGCCACGTACCGTCTCAGCTGCGACACGTGGAACATGTCATGCACTCCCTCTAGTGCAGGCGACAAGTCTAGTCTATAGGCCACTGCACCAACCCTCGCAAGAATACCGAAAGGTCCGATGTAACGTGGACTAAGCTTCCGTCTACACCAAAATAAATTATGCTCTATGTCAGAGAAATCCGTAGGAACACCAGATCGCCAACCTAGAACAAAACAGTCTTAACATGCAATCTAAAACAAAATAATCACAAGCCAGAATAATAACAAACCTATACCTGAAACTCTAGGGGTGTAGGGTAGCTGTCGGCCCAATGTCGCTGTCTGTCCTGCGCCACCCGCAGTCTGTCTCTGATGAGTTTCACCTTTTCTGCTGCATCCACGACCATTTCTGGTCCTAACAAGGCTCTCTCTCCGACGTTATCCCAAGATAACGATGTACGACACCTTCGTCCATATAAAGCCTCGAATGGTGACATCTCAATGCTGGCCTGGAAGCTTTTGTTGTAAGCAAACTCTACCAGGTGTAGATGATCCTCCCAAGAACCTCCGAGATCTAGAACGCAAGTGCGTAGCATATCCTCGAGAGTCTGAATAGTCCTTTCAGACTGCCCGTCTGTCTGAGGGTGGTATGCGGTACTAAACTTGAGCTGGGTGCCTAAGCTTGCCTGCAGACTCCTCCAGAAGTGGAAAGTAAAACGACTATCCCGAACCGAGACGATTCTCACAGAAATCCCATATAATCTGATAATCTGCCGTACGTACATCTCTGCTAGCCTCTCCGTCGATGTGCCCACTTTGAAGGGCAAGAAGTAGGCTGATTTGGTCAACCTATCCACGATGACCCAAATTGCGTCCTTTTCTCCTGGAGAACGCGGAAGCCCTGAAACAAAATCCATGGTCACGTGCTCCCACTTCCACTCTGGGATAGGTAAAGGCTGAAGCAATCCACCTGGACTCTGCCGATCCGCCTTTACCTGCTGGCACACTGGACATCGGGATACGAAGCATGATACCTCGCACTTCATACCATACCACCATACGTGCTCCCTCAAATCTCGATACATCTTGTTGGCATCGGGATGCATCGAGTACTGAGAGCGGTGTGCCTCCTGCAAAACCTCTTCGTACAGCTTTTCGCTCGGCACACACATCCTCGTGCCGTACCGTAAATACCCATCATCCACAATAGTGAAGTCGTCTGACAATCC
The DNA here is from genome assembly GCA_036927795.1 of Iris macrosiphon. Lineage (NCBI taxonomy): Eukaryota > Viridiplantae > Streptophyta > Magnoliopsida > Asparagales > Iridaceae > Iris > Iris macrosiphon. The sequence continues at coordinate 16,411,695 of JAYESA010000015.1, read as the reverse complement.
TGTCCGAACCTGTGCCCTGATTCTCCTCAGAGTCTCATCATCATACTGTGCAGATCTGATTCTGTCCTTCAGCTCGGACTGTATTTGCAATCCCTACATCTGAATCTCGATACCGGGAACTAGCACCTCAATTCCCAAGCTCTCCAGATCGGCCAACAAATATCTATCTGTCGTCAAGTACATAGCCATCGGATACCTGCTCAAGGCATCGGCGACTACGTTGGCCTTTCCTGGGTGGTACTGTAATGAGATATCGAAGTCCTTCTTCAACTCCAACCACCTCCTCTGCCTCATGTTCAGCTCCTTCTGTGTAAACATGTACTTCAAGCTCTTGTGGTCTGTGAAGATCTTCATACGCTCTCCGTACAGATAGTATTTCCACAGCTTTAGAGCGAAGATAACCGCTGCCAACTCCAAATTGTGGGTGGAGTAGTTCTTTTTATGAGGGCATAATTGCCTGGAAGCATAGGCAATTACCTTCCCGTGCTGCTGAAGAATGCAACCCAAACCCTTCCCTGAAGCATCACTGTAGATAGTGAATCCACCTGTCCCTGATGGCAATGTGAAGACTGGGGCTATCATCAATCTCTTCTTCAGCTCATCAAATGTGGCCTGGCAATCCTCCGTCCAGACAAAATCCACATCTTTCCTGGTCAGCCTAGTCATTGGCTCTGCAATCCTGGAGAAGTCTTGTACAAACCTCCTGTAGTATCCTGCTATCCCGAGAAAACTCCTGACCTCAGCTACCGAACTGGGGGTAGCCCACGACTCTACTGTCTTGATCTTCTTTGGGTTAACTGAGATTCCATCACCTGTCACCACATGCCTAAGAAATTCAACCTTGTCAAGGAAGAACTCACACTTTGAAAGCTTCCCGTACAGCTCCTCCTTCCTGAGAGTCTCAAAGATCATCCTCAGGTGCTCTTCGTGCTCCTCTGGGGTCTTCGAATACACAAGAATGTCATCGATGAACACCACCATAAACTTGTCAAGGTACTGGTGGAACACCTTGTTCATCAAGTTCATGAATACTGCCGGTACATTGGTTAAACCAAACGACATTACCATGAACTCAAACTGGCCATATCTGGTCCGTAAGGCTGTCTTCAGCGTGTCTTCCCTCTTCACCTTCACCTGGTGATAGCCTGACCTCAAGTCTATCTTCGAAAACACCTTCACTCCGCTCAACTAATCGAAAAGATCATCTATCCTCGGCATCGGGTATTTGTTCTTGATAGTGAGGTTGTTCAGAGCTCTATAATCGATGCACATGTGCACCGTGTCGTCCTTCTTTGGTACGAACAATACCGGAGCTCCCCATGGTAATGAACTGGATTTGATGAAGCCTTTGTCCTACAGCTCCTCAACTTGCTTCTTCAGTTCTGCCAGCTTGCTGTTGTTGACTCTATAGACGTGTTGTGAAATGGGCTCCGCTCCTGGCACCAAATCTATTGAGAATTCAATATCTCTGTCTGGCGGCAAGCCTGGCAACTCCTCTGGAAATACATCCAGGAACTCCGCTATCAGAGGATGTGGCAACTCCTCTTCTTCCATCCTGGCTCTGTAAAAAGTGCTTCTACTCTGCTCCGTTGCTCCTCTGGCAACCTCCAACTCTGGCTCTCCTGGTGGTCGAAATACTACTCTGTCTTTATGACAATCTATAGTAGCATAGTGCCTACTCAACCAGTCCATTTCGAGTACAATATCGTATTCTGGAAGTGGCATGACGAGTAAGCACACGCTCAACTCTCGGCCTCCCAATGATACTCTCCGGTCCTTGCAATAATCACGGACTAGGATAATGCCTCCGCCAGTCGTGATCTTGCAAGTCCTATCTAATGGTTCTGCCTCTAAATGATGCTTAAGAGCATAAGATACAGACACGAAACTATGGGAAGCGCCAGAATCGAATAATGCAAGTACTGGAATGGAATCGAGAAGAACTGAACCTGAAATCACGTCTCCGGCTGGCTCAGCCTCCTCGATCGTCATGGCGTATGCTCATCCCTGGGGTGCACCTCTCTGCTGCTGCTGGTGCTGAGCAAACCTCTGCTACTGCGGTGGAAGTGGAGGTCCCCTCTGCTGGCCTCCTGGTATAGTAGGTACCCTGGCTGGTCCTATTTGAGCAGCTGCTCCATCCCGACCTGGACGAGTCGAAATAGATGGACAGTCCCTCAGCTGATGTGCTGACGATCCACAGGACAAGCATGTACCCAACCTTTTTCTGCAGATGTCCCTAGTGTACCCTGCCTTCCCGCTGGGTGTGCCTCTGTGGCTGAGTCTGCCTCTGTGGCTGCTGCTGCTGGGTGTGTCCTCGGGCTGGTGCCTGGTGCTGCTGATGCTGCTGCTGGTACAACCTATGTTGCTGCTGAAAGTGTGGACGCTTGCCCGGTCCCGCACTACCGCTCGCTCCTCCTGAAGTGTCGCATCCTCTATTGGGCCTGAGGTCCAAGTCATCCTCAGCAATCTGGGTATCCATCAGAATGCCCTCGAATGTAGCAGTGCGATGTCCCGAAGTGCGAGACTTGATCTCCCTTGTTATCCCCTTTCTGAACTTCCGGGCCCTGTCTCCTAGATATCGAATCATCGATGGCGCAAATTGACTTAGACGACAAAACTCTGCGGCGTACTTGTCGACTGACATGCTTCCTTGGACCAAGTCATGGAACTAACTCTCCAAAGCTCCCAGGGCTACATCAGGGAAGAACTTCTACTTGAAAAGCTCCTTGAAGGCCTCCCAAGTAAGTCCCCCGACAATGAGTCTCGGCTCAGTACGAAACCATGTCAGCGCAATGTCAAACATCTGACTGCCGGCGGCCTCGATCTGAAGAATCTCCGGAATCTGCGCTAAGCGCAAGTTCCTCTCTATATCCTCTAGCCAGTCATTGGCGTAGAGTATCCCCTCGGTACCATTGAACTCCCGAGACATCATCCTCTTGAAGTCCACTATAGTACCCGGCCTCTGGTGCTGCTGGCCAGGATGCTGCTGGTGCTGTGCAACTCTCTCCACAGCCTGGAGAGCCACCTGATGAGCATTCTCCATGCTCTCCCTTATCAGCTCCGTCTGTGCCTGGTGTGCCTCCGCCTGTACCCTCTGAGCCTCAGCCTGGACTCGCTGGGCCTCTGCTGACGTCCTCTGAGCATCTATCATGCCCTGGATCAGCAAACATCTGTGCCCCATCAACGGGCACGCCTCCGGGAAATAGAGTTGGTGGTGGAAGAGGCTCCGTCACAGCTGCGGCAACCCTCGGAACAGGTGGGGGAGGAGGACCCCCCAAAAGTGCAGATACTCCCACATGAATAGGAGATGTAGGAGGAACCCCAGATACCTGTCCATCAGGTCGAGAGGTGGCAGACCTCTCTGATGCTGATGGCCCTAATCTCAAGGACCTAGTCTTCGGCGGCATCCTGAAGACAGACCGAAAGAAACAATTAAGGCAACAAATACAATATCATCAAGGAAGGACAGTAAAATTTAAAGGAAATAATTATTCAGAATAGCCTTATAAGGATCAGAAATTTCCTAATTGTGATTGAGCATATTCTCAGCCTAAATCTTATTTCCTAAAGCAGGCTCTCGTAGCAATACTCTAAGCGAGCACTACTACGATATCACTCTACATGCGAATCTAGACCAAAATGGGCCACCACTAAAAACGTGTCATGACCCGCTCCCGAAAATTGGGCATGAGCCGTGGGTACGTCCAGCCTACGCCGCAGCATCGGCGGTAGAATGCTGTCTAGGTCTCAAGACTACCAAACATAACTCATAACCTGTCAATGATCTCAACTCCATTGGGAGGACAATGATAATACATTGATCAACAATTTAATATATACTTAATCACAAAGACTATGGGAAATAAATGGCACGACAAGATATAAGGATAAAGAGTACTGACATAAGTCAGGCACAACAACAAAATACAACACAAGTCTAGAGTCTAGTTGTCCACCCAAAAGTCTCAACAAAATATACAACCCAAGTCTCAGTTTTAGAAAAATGATACATAAATAGGACAGTCTAAATGCCTGCAGTTGTTGTCTCCTCTAAGGTAAGGGACTCCTCTAGGATCTCTGGTATAAAATCTCCCTCTACGCCCGGGCCATAGTAGGTAGGACAGAAGTCCTCCAAGTCCTCTGAAAAATATTATCCATTCAGGATTGGAGCGAAGCACAAGCACTAAACATCAGTTTCATTTATATTGACAAAACTATAAAAATAGTCTAAGGAAATATAAGATGAAAGTAATATTGGAAGTATAGAATACTAGAGAATATGTAATCAGCAATAGCACATCTAGCAATGAATAGAAATATATGTGAATGCTAGAATAAGAGAACTAAAATAAAGAATAAAATATCTGGCTATGTGTTTGAAATATCAGTTTATTATGTGATTGGCTTGGGACGAGATCAGGCTTGTTATATATGATTGGTTATGATACATATGAGGTCAGGCTAACCATATGGTTAGCTATGATGCGAGCAATAGTCAGGCTAATCATATATAACAGGCTATGAGGCATGTAAATGGTCAGGCTACACCCAACTTGATGTGTGGGGTGAGCTATGATGCATATAAGGTGGGGTATAATCACATAATCTGCTAATATTTCCCCATCCCCAGCTAGTACGATGGATTCCAATCATGACTTCTCATGAAAGGTATCTATGATGCAAACCGGTGTATCCACAGTGTTAGAATCAAGTATACTATACAACTAGAATTATAGAATTAATCAACAAAATGAAAACTTTCAGAGAATGTACTCGCCTGTGGTCCTGAGGAAGGTGTGATGATCAATGTCCAAGGCGAGATCACAATGACCTAATTATGGAATATCAATATCAAAATAATGAATTAAAGGAATGAGCATGTTTAACTAATTAAATACGAGACTTCTAGGTCATATTAAGGTCTACTGGTCAATACTGGTCTCACACTAGCTAATTAGTGTCATACTTAGTTATAAACACTAGGGTGTACTCATAACACCTCAATCTGGGTTCAAATCTAGTTACTAGGGTTATTTCAAGTATAAACTAACTAATACTAAGTGATACTATATATATATCTTATAATATAATAGTTAAATCTATCATCTAGTATTATCTTAATTTTAATACTTTAATACCTATACTCAACTCTACATATTAACCCACACCAATACCCCATAACATTTTCTAATTGCTAACAGATACCCCTGTACCTCCAATCCCCAGTATCCCAAATACTTTAGTTCACTGATACCAACACTTCCACTTTTCCTATAAGACATTGAACGCTTAATACCCCGAGATACACTAGTTACACTCCTCACACACAGTTTCTAAATACCTAGGTCCTCATTGATTGAACATTCTACCATTGGTACATAATACACAATTCATCGTATCCTATTCTAACTCATCTACTCAATATAACCCTCACTCACAACTCCTACTTACACCTCACCACTTGTGCACAAGCATACACATCACTCATACACTCCCAAAGCATACTCCTGAACACATATACTAGTTGACACTTGTCACTACCCCATTTCCAGAGCATGGTATTTTTTATTTTAATTTGGTTAATTGTGTATTTATTATAAATATTTGTATTAATATTTAATTGTTGGTTGTATTATTTTTTTATTAGTTATTTTAGGGTTTTGGCTAGCCTGGACCCATGTCAGACCCTAGTGGACCCATGTCAGACCCAACCAACACCCTTATTAGACTTATTTATTGGCTTAGATTAATTATTTATATTTTAATTAGTTAAGTTGGAGTGATTAGGAATTAATTAGAGTGCATTTGGAAACCCCAAACCCAAACCCCAATTAGGATGACTTGATTTGGAGGGCATTTTAGTCATTTTGCTTAACCCAAACCCTAACCCTAACCTAATTTCTATCACCTGGCTGATAAGACCAGCACCCCATCCCTTTCACTTCTTCTTCTTCTTCTTCTTCTTCTTCTTCTTCTTCTTCACTCTCCTCTCCATTTTCTTCTTCTTTTCTTCTTTCTTCTTCCAACTTTCACCATTCCAAGTAAGTTTTTTCATTTTTCTTCTCTTCCTTCACTTGCTTTTCTCTCTAATATAAACTCTAACCCTTTGCTTTCCCCTAACCTAGATGTGTAGAGCTTAGAATTGGGGTTGGAGCTTGGGTTGGAAGCTTGGTGTGGTGGATTTGGGACTTTTTGGAGACTTTGGCTTGGGATTCCAACTCCCAAAAGGTAAATCCTGATTTTTTTTCCCTTGTGATTACTCTAATATAGTGTAATTAGTAGTTTAGAACCTTCCTAGACCTTAGAGCTACCCATGGGAAGAAGTTGGAGCTTGTTTGGTTGTGTTTGGAGACTTTGACATTAGGTTTTGTGTCAATTTTGGGTAAAATCCAAGATTGACCCAATTTTTGGTATTGCCCTAGGTTAGACGGACCTAGGTAGATGTGCTTGGGAGTCTTAAGGAAAAGTACGTGTCCCCGTTCGGACAAGTGAGATCGTGTCACGGAGATTTGGGCGTTTCGGGCGATTTTGGGGTTTTCGTCGTCGTAGGTTCCACTCGCGTGCGTATTTTTGCCACGGACCTAGAATCGAAGTGTTAGCATTTTTTTTAGGTTCTAGACATCGTTTAGAACTCGTGGATAAATTTTGGGCCGATTCCGAGTAGGTTTGGTTTGCGTTTCACGAGATTTCGTGAACCGCACTCCACGTGTTCGTCGAAATGACCGAATGTCCATTTCGACTTGGTTTCTAGGTTTCGGGCTTGTGCGCGGGTTAGTTTAGCCTCGGAGAGTTTGTACTAGAGTTCTCGAGTATATATATATATATATATATATATATATATATATATATATATATATATATATATATATATGTGTGTGTGTGTGTGTGTGTGTGTGTGTGTTTGTGTGTGTGGGTGAGTGTGGTTGAGTGTGGGTAGTGTGTTTGTGTATTGTGTGTGGTTGTGTGTGTTGTGTTAGTGTGTGTGTGTGTGTGTGTATGTGTGTGTGTGTGTGTGTGTGTGTGTGTGTATATATATTATGTGAGTGTGTGTTAGTGAGTGTATATGTGAGTGTGTGTTAGTGAGTGTGTGTGTGTGTGTAGTATGTGTATATATATATCTATATATAAGTGTTTATGTATATATATGTGTTAGTGTTTATATATATATACGTGTGCGTGTGTATATATATATATGTGTGTTTGTATATATATATGTTAGTGTGTTTATATATATATATATATATATATATATATATATATATATATATATATATATATATATATATATACATATGTGTGTATACCTATATATATATGTGTATAAGTGTGTGTGTGTATATATATATATATATATAAATATATATATATATATATATATATATATATATATATATATATATATGGCATTCTTCATGACTACCCAACAACATCTGTTGAGAGAGCTAGAGCAGAAGGCTATAGAAGTCGTTATGACCGGAATAGATGGACAATTGTCAAGTTTCCAGTTGCAATCGACATTAGTGGAGAGAATGTAAACCCCCTCACCCAAAATAGGTATTTTGTGTGTATTTATATTATTATATTTATTATAGATGTTGAATTTCTTTAGAGTATTCTCTTAGTTAATTAGAAAATAAATTTTTTGATATATTTACTTATATAAATATTTATTTAGAATTATTTTAGGTTATTTTAGATTTTGGAGATTTTCTAGAATTTTTGGTAATTAAAACTTAGGAAACATAAATTTTTAGGACTTACATGATTTACTATGAGACCATACTTGAATGTTGTTACTACCAAATATTTATTTTAGAGTTAAAATATTTAAATATATTTTTCTGTAATTTATTTAGATTTTAAGTAATTATTGGATTTTTGGAATTATTGAGGATTTATTTGGATATATAAAGTCTTAATATTAGATAGATGCTAATTTAGTGTTAATAGATATTAATAAGATTATATATAAATTATTTGTATTATATTTAATTCTATTTAAGATTATAAATTATTGAGATGAACTCAAACTCTATTTTAAATTAATTCAAATTCTGAGCCTACTAGGAAAACAACTTCATGCATATCCTATCATTATTTAAACTGATCCTAATCATATCCAAATTAGCCAATCCTAGTCTTATTCAATTAAACAATCTTCACCATTATAAATACCTATTAGACTTATGGAATAAACTCATCTTTCATATTTTTTATCCCCAAACTCCTCTCTTTTTCATCCAAAAATAGTCAAAATTCGTCATAAATTCAGCCTCATTTTCTAGTAGTTATGACGACTTAAAAAGACGATATCTCCTAGCTCCGGACTCCAAACGCGCTCCAATTTTTTTTGTTAGAATAATATCAAGGTTAGTTTTCTGAATATATAAATTATTTTAGTAATTTCAGAACCTATTTTTCCAGAATATTTTAAAAGTGCCAGCTGTCCGAAATTAAATATGTTTTCGTATTTTCAAGATTTTGGGAGATCCCGAACTCGGAATTATGAACCGTTTGAAGTTTCGAAAAGCTGACATGATGATTTTACAGAAAAGTATTTTTCTAGAATTTAAAATATAATTTTATTCTACTGTAAAATTCGTGCAACGTAGACGTAAATAGAAACCACCGAAAACTGTCATATGTGCGCCCTTGTGGCCATAACTTTTTACCGACTTATAATTTTATAAAACTGTCGATTCCAGCATTCATATAGCGTTGAAATATATAGAATTTCACACACAAATCTAGGATTTGAGTTGGTTGACTTTTTGGTCAATGAATTGCCTCGATTTGTGTACCATGGATCACAAATCCGTAAAGTTAACTTTCTTTGGACCAAAATTAGGATTTAACAATAAAATCAGATTATAATAAGATTAAAATACTATTTTAGGTTATTTATTCAGAATTAAAAATTAATTAAAATGGAGGAACCTATTCACCCATTTTTGTAACCTAACTTGTTTAATTTATGTGACGGGTAGATCGGACGACGCCTTGAGTTATGACTTCATCCTTTTTTAGAGCAGGCAAGTATACCTTGCCATTGTACTGTTATTTATATTCCATATGTTGCATGCATCTTTATTTTCTATGTTTAGTTAATATATTTTAATTGTTATATAAAATGCGAGCGACGGTGTTGTCACGATATATTTTTATTTATGTATTTGCATCGACCGTATTTATGAGACTACCCCATTATCATGTAGCATCTTTAGGTTCATTGGCCATGACACATTTGTTATACGAGTTGTGAGTCTCATATAGATCACGGACTGACGTGCAGGGTTTGGCCTCATGTACGTGTGGGCCGTGCGTTAGGAATAACTGTTGTTAGAAACTTTGCATGCTAGTAGACTTAGCAGTTATTAAAGGTCTAGGGACATAGCTTATTATAGTACGGTGGTCCCATCCTTGTCCTTGTTTGGTTGCAGGATTGGGCTAGGATACTAAGAATAGGCTATGAACCAAATCGTGTCATGGATGTGACATGCTTAGAGCATGGGTGGGGAGAACAATAAGTACCGCATTTGAGCTCCTTTACACTTTTCCTTCTGTAACCCGGAAGCTCCGCTGGAGATACGGACGGTGATGACCCCTATACTACTTGGTGGGCCTCCGTCGTTCAAAAGACGACGTGCCTTTGAGGCCCCTGGTTCTCCGAGAGAGTCATGCCAATCTCAGTTTTCAGCCAGATAGCTCACTTGTGGGGAAAGTTGTTCTAACTGCATTCACTTAGACGGTTAGGTGACCCATTGGATATTTATTTCAGTACTTTATTGGCATGTGCTTTATGTATCTTGTTACGTCCCTCTGAGGACCTAGCCCCTTTCAGGTGTATCTGTTCTTGAGTATTTGCAGGAGCGCAGATTGGATGGTTATATATGCTTCGTGGATGTCTTCTCTTCGAGCCCGTGATTGATAGCTGGTATTCTTATATTGTGTTTGTTGTGGTGTACTTGGATTGTATTGCTCTTATATTCGAGTTGGTAGTGGATTTGTTTCCATCCAACTATCATCCCTAGATACTTCTTATTGAGATCTAGTTTCATAGATACTAGTTAATTATTTATATTTGATTTTCTGTGGATGAGATTTAGATTATACCCTGTGACATATGTTATACCACTGTGGATTTGATATTCATATTATAGCGTACGTATGGGTTTGGTTTCCATATATTGGAGTTGCCATATCCATGCGGCTGGCATGCTTACGTGTCCTAGTCCTACGTATTTTTGGGACTGGGGCGTGACATGCTTTTGTGGTGGCCCATGCAGGTCGAGAGCGTATTGTCTCGGTTACGTTACTGCACCGGACAAGCCTGCACCTAGGACTAGAGTATAGGATCTCATCCACAATTGACTATGATTCATCTTCCTCCTATCTGTTCTATTTGAACAATTGTTTCCTGCTTGATTCATGTACTTCCCTAACAGTTCTTTGAGTATAGCCTTCTGCTAGAATATAGGAACCCCTATTATTAGGATGATAATTAGGGTAGCACACCTATTAAGAATACAACGAGAATATAGACACACCACTAAGTTTAAAATATCTAGTGAACCTAGAATTCCTTATCTATAGATTGGTTTACCATTACCCCTTGATGTATTATGAGGACCTGTGAGTAGTATAGATACTACTAGATTTAGTTAGAAGTTTACCATAATGTTTGACCCTAGTATTGAGGAACCAATAGAAAACCAAAATTGAATATTAGGATTGAACCTAACCTTCATAGTTAGATAGTATTGGAGAACTACAAACTTAGATCATTGTCTTATTATTAGTAGACAACACCTTAGGAAGCCTAGAGGAATGTAATTAATACTTTTCCTTGATCATACCTCGAACATAGCAACTAGCATACCACTCTTCCTTAGAAAACCATGATGCTATCTAGAGCCCTCTATTTTAATTTTATATGTTGTTTCTCTGCGACCTTAACGTTCGTTAATTGTACGACGACTAAATTATGTTCTTTTTTTCTTCATCTTTCAACTCGTGCCACCTGACACCTCTGATTATAGACCAAGTGATTTTATTCTACGTTAGGATATATAGCTTGCTAGAATTTTGGTTGTTACTCTTCAATTTTGAATTACGTGATTGATAATTAGAACTTGACAGTTTAAGTTATTCTTGTAGATTACAACCTAATAATTATCCCTTAATTTTTAAATTGCGTAACATGTACCCTCACCTCGATACGAGTTATATTCTCTTTCCCTTGAGACTGTAACATTTCCATTCTCGCTATTGACACATGTTCTATGAGCACTATGATTAAGACTTAAGGTGACCCTTACCTATATAATGCAATAGGAGACCCTAATAAGTACCAAGATCTTTTCTCATATACCCTAATAAGAGTTTCTATGTTATTTACATGTGCAAGGTTATTTTGTAGGATCCTCTTAAGACTGTCACAGTATTAGTTTAATTCTTTTAAGTTGGGTAGTATGCCTCACCACCTAGTATCATATAGTCCACTTGACCCATCGAGGTAGTGTAATTGAATGACATTAATTGTATACTAGCATAAGACGACAGTGGTTATTCAGACGATAGAATTTAGAGGTCCATGCCCCTATTTGGTCGACTAGCAACTTAGACAAGGAGGTTGTATGATAACTGTAGAGATTGTAGAGTCTTTTATTATTATTGCTTATTTTGTTTTTGTTCTTGTGAACTGAAATATTTTGTGACTTCTTTCATCATGATCTAGCGCATTTATATTTCATATACTACCTTGACTTATGCTGCTATTATAGCCTAGTTTTGCAAGCTTACTCTTCTACCGAGCTTGATCATGATATATGTATTAGTGGGTTAACATACTAATATATTTCAGAATCAGTGTACTACGATCTGATCAACCATAGTGCGCTTGGTTCGCCCTTTCGCATAACTACCGTACGTGGATTGAGATATATAGTGATTAGTAGACGAATGTACTTGCCCTCTAAATATGTCTGAGTATATCGTATCCGTTACATAACTGTACCGACGCGAGTAAGTGAATAGGAATTACCAAAATATGATTTCAATCCATAACTGCCTTGACAATTCCCGTTTGAATTCTTTAAATACCTTGATCCCGATACTTCTATTCTATTACCTCTCCCTTGAACTCTTTATTATTGATCTTCGTCTACCCTTATTTCGGAAAGACGAAACATCTTGCTTGGTATAAGATTGATATATAAATAGTACTAGATATACCCATAGGCCAATCACATTACTAGATGACTATCTTTTATAATTGATTAAGGGCATATCATATGTGATATACTTGGTGTTAAAGTTTTGAGGATTGAATAACATGATTAAATAATTTGAGGAATATCTTTCTTAAACGTATAGCCTTATGTGATAGATGGGTAAATTCTAAGTTGGATAGAAGTTGCATTGTCAACTTGAGAGGAATTTCTTTTAGATTGTGATCAAGTAAGATTAGATTGGGAGATTCAAGTCATTTTAATTTTGAGAAATTTTAAAAGAAGGATTAAGATAATGAGGATTTAACAAATTTTAAAATCTTGATATTGCGGACCAAATATTTATACTTTGAGCACATGATTTAAATTTTGAATATTGAAGGTTGAATCATCGATTTAAATTTTGAGGATAAATATAGAATTTTAGACTTGAACAATTGGTGAATTAGATTTAAATTTTATAATTTGATGATTTGAATTAAAAGTTCAATTTTGATTGTTGGGTCACCTATTTGAAATATTAAGGATGTAAATTGAGTTTAAATATTTGAAGAGTATAAAATTCTTAAGTTGAGAATAGGAATAAGATTTGATTAGAATTGTTTATTGTTCAAAGTCTAGAGGAGATTATGATAGTTGAAAATTGTGATATAAATTTTGATGTAGGATGTCATGTAGATTTGAGTTAGATTTGGATGTTGATTATTTAAAAATTGAGAAGAGATTACGACAGGATGGATTTGAATATATTTCGTTATTTAAATTTTTAGAAGAGATTGCGATTGACTTGCCTTATGTACGAATGTGAATGATTTATCAAACCATGCCTTATTTTTAATTTTGAGGACGAAATTCTTTTAAGTTGGGTAGATTGTAAACCCCCTCACCCAAAATAGTTATTTTGTGTGTATTTTATATTATTATATTTATTATAGATGTTGAATTTCTTTAGAGTATTCTCTTAGTTAATTAGAAAATAAATTTCTTGATATATTTACTTATATAAATATTTATTTAGAATTATTTTAGGTTATTTTAGATTTTGGAGATTTTCTAGAATTTTTGGTAATTAAAACTTAGGAAACATAAATTTTTAGGACTTCCATGATTTACTATGAGACTATACCTGAATGTTGTTACTACCAAACATTTATTTTAGAGTTAAAATATTTAAATATATTTTTCTGTAATTTATTTAGATTTTAAGTAATTATTGGATTTTTGGAATTATTGAGGATTTATTTGGATATATAAAGTCTTAATATTAGATAGATGCTAATTTAGTGTTAATAGATATTAATAAGATTATATATAAATTATTTGTATTATATTTAATTCTATTTAAGATTATAAATTATTGAGATGAACTCAAACTCTATTTTAAATTAATTCAAATCCTGAGCCTACTAGAAAAATAACTTCATGCATATCCTATCCTTATTTAAACTGATCCTAATCATATCCAAATTAGCCAATCCTAGTCTTATTCAATTAAAAAATTTTCACCATTATAAATACCTATTAGACTTATGGAATAAACTCATCTTTCATATTTTTTATCCCCAAACTCCTCTCTTTTTCGTCCAAAAATTATAAATTCAGCCTCATTTTCTAGTAGTTATGACGACTTAAAAAGACGATATCTCCTAGCTCCGGACTCCAAACGCGCTCCAATTTTTTTTGTTAGAATTATATCAAGGTTAGTTTTCTGAATATATAAATTATTTTAGTAATTTCAGAACCTATTTTCCTAGAATATTTCGAAAGTGCCAGCTGTCTGAAATCAAATGCATTTTTGTATTTTTGAGATTTTGGGAGATCCCGAACTCAGAATTATGAACCGTTTGAAGTTTCGGAAAGCTGACATGATAAAATTCCAGAAAAGTATTTTTCTAGAATTTAAAATATAATTTTATTCTACTGTAAAATTCGTGCAACGTAGACGTAAATAGGAAACTACCTTAAACTATCATATGTGCGCCCTTGTGGCCATAACTTTTTACCAACTTATGATTTTATAAAACTGTCGATTCCAGCATTCATGTAGCATTGAAATCTATAGGATTCCACACACAAATCTAGGATTTGAATTGGTTGACTTTTTGGTCAACAGATTACCTCGATTTGCGTACCATGGATCACAAATCCGTAAAGTTGACTTTCTTTGGACCAAAATTAGGGTTTAACAATAAAATCAGATTATAATAAGATTAAAATACTATTTTAGGTTATTTATTCATAATTAAAATTTAATTAAAATGGAGGAACCTATTCATCCACTTTTGTAACCTAACTTGTTTAATTTATGTGACGGGTAGATCGGACGACGCCTTGAGTTGTGACTTCATCCTTTTTCAGAGCAGGAAAGATACCTTGCCATTGTACTGTTATTTATATTCCATATGTTGCATGCATCTTTATTTTCTGTCTTTAGTTATATATTTTAACTGTTATATAAAATGTACGCGACGGTGTTGTCGCGATATATTTTTATTTATGTATTTGCATTGACCTTGTTTATGAGACTACCCCATTATCATGTAGCATCTTTAGGTTCATTGGCCGTGACACAGTTGTTACACGAGTTGTGAGTCTCATATAGATCATGGACTGGCATGCAGGGTTTGGCCTCCTGTACGTGTGGGCCGTGCGTTAGGAATAACTGTTGTTAGAAACTTTGCATGCTAGTAGACTTAGCAGTTATTAGAGGTCTAGGGACATAGCTTATTGTAGTACGATGGTCCCATCCTTGTCCTTATTTGGTTGCAGGATTGGGCTAGGGTACTAAGAATAGGCTATGAACCAAATCGTGTCATGGATGTGACATGCTTAGAGCATGGGGTGGGGAGAACAACAAGTATCGCATTTGAGCTCCTTTACACTTTTCCTTCTGTAACCCGGAAGCTCCGCTGGAGATACGGGCGGTGATGACCCCTATACTACTTGGCGGGCCTCCGCCGTTCAAAAGACGACGTGCCTTTGAGGCCCCTGGTTCTCCGAGAGAGTCATGCCAATCCCAGTTTTCAGCCAGATAGCTCACTTGTGGGGAAAGTTATTCTTAACTACATTCACTTAGACGGTTAAGTGACCCATTGGATATTAATTTCAGTACTTTATTGGCATGTGCTTTATGTATCTTGTTACGTCTCTCTGAGGACGTAGCCCCTTCCAGGTGTATCTATTCTTGAGTATTTATATGAGCACAGATTGGATGGTTCTATATGCTTCGTAGATGTCTTCTCTTCGAGCCCGTGATTGATAGCTGGTATTCTTATATTGTATTTGTTGTGGTGTACTTAGATTGTATTGCTCTTATATTCGAGTTGGTAGTGGATTTGTTTCCATCCAACTATCATCCCTAGATACTTCTTATTGAGATCTAGTTTCATAGATACTAGTTAATTATTTATATTTAATTTTCTGTGGATGAGATTTAGATTATACCCTGTGACTTGTGACATATGTTATACCACTGTGGATTTGATATTCATATTACAGCGTACGTATGGGTTTGGTTTCTATATATTGGAGTTGCCATATCCATGCGGCTGGCATGCTTACGTGTCCTAGTCCTACATATTTTTGGGACTGGGGCGTGACAGAGAATCAAGGCTGTTTTGCCGACAGAGGCTAGATTTCAGAGGCTTAGACAGAGGACAGAGGCTGGGATGCAGACAGGACTGAGAATACATGAAGATGGGACTTTGAGATGTGGAGATCGTCTCTATGTTCCAAATGGAGAACTTCGTCAGGAGTTGATGGCAGAAACACACAGTTTAACCTATTCTATTCATCCAAGAGGCACAAAAATGTACAGGGACTTGAGATAGTACTACTGGTGGCACGGAATGAAGAGAGAGATAGCACGTTTTGTGGCCAAGTGCCTGGTGTGTCAGCAAGTCAAGGCTGAGCATCAGAGATCTGCAGGATTGCTTCAACCGCTCCCTATACCAGAGTGGAAATGGGAGCACATCACTATGGACTTTGTTACGGGCTTTTCGAGGAGTCCTAGTGGTCGCAATGCAGTATGGGTAATCGTGGATAGACTCACCAAGTCTGCACACTTTTTACCCTTCAGAGTTGGGCAATCGACGGAGGCCTTAGCAGATATGTACATGAGGGAGATTGTGCGCCTACATGGAGTGCCAGTTAGCATCATGTCTGACAGGGATACGAGGTTCACTTCTTACTTTTGGCGGAGTATGCAAGTGAGTCTTGGTACTCGCCTGAAGTTTAGCACAGCATATCACCCACAGACAGATGGCCAGTCAGAGCGCACCATTCAGACGTTAGAAGACATGTTGAGAGTGTGCATGCTTGACTTCGGAGGATCATGTGTAAACCACCTCGTCAAAAGTAGGATTTATTTGAGTATTTTAATTTGAGATCAACCATACTCCAAATTCCAAGTACCCAAATTAGGGTATCAGTCTACACCAAGCCGTTATGCCACGACTCCTGTGTACCACTCAAAAATCTAGTTCCTAATGTTTTAAATACATTATGAATTACCTAGTTAAGTTGTTAGTTTAATTTTAATTAAGGCTAATTTTACCTCAAGCAAACACTTAAACCAGCCCACCTATACTCCTTCTCATTAGACCAGCCCACCTCAATGAGCCCAGATAGGCCCAAGCCGAGGCTAGCCCACAACTTCCACACACACATATATATATATATATATATATATATATATATATATATATATATATATATATATATATATATATATATATATATATATATATATGAAGTTCCTCCACTTGAAACCCTAAGAAAACATTCACCACCTTTTCCAAGCCCTAGTCGACCCCCACCTAAACAAATCTCCCTGTCGGTCGGACCCCTCAACCCCGACCACCTCACCCGACCGACTACTCCAGCCGCCCGCTCCCTGACCGACTGCTCCCGCCGCTCACCTGACCGATTGCTCCAGCCGCCCACTCCCTGACCGACTGCTCCCGTCGCTCCCTGACCGACTGCTCCCGCCGCTCCCTGACCAACTGCTCCCGCCGCTCACCTGACCGACTGCTCCAGCCGCCCGTTCCCTGACCGACTGCTCCCGCCGCTCCCTGACCGACTGCTCCAGCTGCCGCCCCCGACCGGTGCACACCCCAGCCCGCTCCCTGACCGAAGTACTACCCCGATCCCGACTGCCCATCACCGCTGGACGGATCCATCCACGCTGTCGGAGACACCCTCGTCGAAGGAGCAGACGCCCCACGTCCTATTGAACAGGATCTTTGGATCAACCAGGAGACGCTACCGGAACAGGCTTTTGGCATTCATCTCTCGAAGACTCAGATAAGATACCTTGCTATATTTTGCTGTCTAATTTAAATTATGCAAATGCTGTATTGTATGCTTGTTGTTCTGTCTTATACAACTGTGCGCGTCCGAGATTGTCTCGGGTGCATTCGACGGATACGTCGAAGATTGGTATGCATTAACTTAGTCATTAGTAGACTTACCCTATGGGAGGATATCCTGTATTCTTCCAAGACCTGACACGGTTACACGTATTCATAGGGATAAATCTCATGTTGGGATACGTGTTCGCGTGATCGACTAGCTATCGCCACGTGCGACGTGCATCACGGTTAGCAAGAAATCTAGGACTATTTCAGTTTAGAGACTTGGCATTTAGATAAGGGATATGCGTGTCAATTATTTGACGGGTATATCTACATTGGGATGGGAGGACGACTGGTAGGTATATGGGACACCCCACACCTTTACACTGATACCGCACTCGACGGAGTGATACAGACGTATTTATATATATTACTGATACCACGTTCTGTAGAGTGTGGGACGTTACTTGATGACATTGCAGATACCACACTCTATAGAATATTGGACGTTACTGTATTCCTGCGCCCGTGTTATAGGGGGCATGTGTGGCATATACTAGCCGGTTGTCACGACTGGTGAATTACGTCAGCATATGTCTAGCTTACACCTTCTCATATACTCACAGTTGTTCTCATATTGCATTCACTTAGATTGTCTAGCACACCCTTTATTGTATTTATTTTATTCAGTATTTATATATGGCTTGTCTCTTTGTATCTTGTTACGTCCCTCTGAGGACCTGGTTCCCTTCCAGATTTAGACGAGGCTTTTGACCCGACAGTATACGGCCCCGAACAGGAGACGAGATTCGCTACAACCGAGGAGTTAGAGGTGCAGTCGTCAGAGTTTTCGTGATTAGTTGGTAGGCCTTCAGCCTAAATTGGGTGCATCATTATCTAGGCAGTCGATGCCCTAATCATTATCTTTTATATCTTATTTCAGTACTTTATTTCGTCATAGTAGTGGGTTTGTTCCCACCAGACTTCACTGATTGTACTATGATATCTTGAGACTGGTATTTATTATCCAGCAGTTTATTTAGTACCTCTTGCTCTTTATTTTGTGGATGAGATTAGATTACCTGTTATTGACTGATATTGTACATGCTGGTATTTTAGGACAGCGTAGCACACTTCGGGGATCCATTAAATTAGGATATCTTCGGAGACGTGTCAGCTGGCTATTGCCACGTGGCCTGGTCCCGTATATTTTTGGGACTGGGGCGTGACATCATGGGAGGACCATTTGCATCTAGTCGAGTTTTCCTACAACAACAACTATCAAGCGAGCATCCAGATGGCTCCCTATGAAGCATTGTATGGAAGAAAATGTCGTTCTCCAGTATGCTGGAGTGATATAGGCGAACGACAAATTCTCGGACCAGAGTTGGTTGTTCGTACAGTAGAAAAGGTGAAGAAGATCCAAGGGCACCTACGAGCAGCACAAGACAGACAGACGCATTAAGCGAATGCGCATCGTCGACCCTTAGAGTTTCAGGTTGGAGATCACGTATTTCTAAAGATCTCGCCTACTCGAGGGACTATCAGATTCGGAGGCAGAGGGAAGCTGAGTCTGAGGTACATCGGACCATTCGACGTGTTAGAACGCGTCGGAGAGGTTGCTTACAGATTAGCCTTGCCGCAGACCTTGGAATGAGTTCATGACGTCTTCCATGTATCTCAACTGAGGAGGTACATACCGGATCCAAGCCACGTACTTGACCACTCAGAGATCACAGTTGGCCCGAGCTTATCATACCAAGAGAAGCCTGTTGAGATTCTGGACAGGAGCGAGAAGGTATTGCGAGGTCAGACTATCCCCTTAATTCGCGTCGCATGGAGACATCATGCACCAGGCGAGTCAACTTGGGAACACGAGAAGGATATTAGACAGCGCTATCCCCATCTCTTCGAAGGAATAGGTACGCATTAGCATTTTAATTTCAATCCGTAGTTCGTACCATGCGTATATTTTAATTTCGAGGACGAAATATTCTAAGGAGGGTAGATTGTAAACCCCCTCGCCCAATTTAGGATTATTTAAAATTAAATTAAGAAACTAGGGTTAATTGGATGCAATTAGATTTTATGTGCAACAATATTGTAACTTAATATACCTTACTGTTGCTTTGTTGTTTGGAGCGTTGTACTAGTAGGTACCCTCAAACCAATTAAGTACTCACCTCCTAGACATGTCAGACTACCCATCTGACCTTTGTGTAACTTGTAGATACTCAATATTGTGCTTCATTTGAGCTGCACAATATCCGTTACGACAGTCGAAGTATTATTTTAATAAATCCAATGTTTCTTGATTTTTCGTTCCTACTCAAATTTGAGGCTCAACCACAACCCAACACCCTGTAACCCAAATTAGGGTATTAGCCTATACCGAGCCTGCTACGCCCATGACTCTTGTATCCCACTCGAATTTAGTTCCCTGTGTTTCAATACATTAAAAGAACACCATGCGCCTTGCTTTTAATAAAATTAAATTAAGGGCAAATTTTACCTCAAGCAAACCCAACCAAGCCACGTGCACCTTTCCCATTGGATCAGCCCCTCCCCAATGAGTCCAGACAGACCCAAGTTCCGAGGCCAGCCCATCAAACCCCCTTATAAATATACATACTTCCTAACATTTAACCCTAAATTTTACTATTTATCAAATACCCAAACCCTAGCCGTTCCCCTACACCCGAGTTATCCTCCCCCAACTGCCCAACGCCGCGTCCCCCACCGGAACCTCACCGCCACCGGACCCCTACTGCTGGACCACCGTCCCCCGTCAGCAGCACCCCGTCCGCCTGCAACCACCAGACGCCCAACCGCACCATCACCCCCGCGTCCTAGCCGAACTATCTCCTTCCCAACCGGACACCCACCGCCTCCGACTTCGCAAACTCCGATGACCACCACCCTCAGTACTACCCCGGCCTAACCCCGTGAACTATCAGCCAACCCGATGCCGCCTTCAGCCCGCCCGACGCCGCCAAGCCGCTGTCGCTGTCGCTCAAAGCCGCTGCTGTCGCTACCGACCAACTCACCGGTCGACGCCGGAGCTCCGCCCTCGAGGAAGATGACCCGGACGAGCCGGACCCCGTCCTAACAGCCAGGTACTCGATTCCCCGCTCATTCTTGTATAGTATCGTTGTAAGACTGGTTATTCGAGTCGTCGTGTCGACGTGTCCTGTGTCGACCCAAACCAGTTAGAATGAAATACTACGAATATGTATGTGTGCTAGAAATTAAACTAGATAATAACAAAACAGAATCAATCCTAATTATGTGCATACTAGTGTGTTGATTAACAAGAGGAAGAAATTGTTCAATAACCGGCAACCATATAAATTGTGAGACTTTCGTCCAGGCTAGAAATTCACCTGAAAACCTTAACACCAACCGAGTACGTTTGGATATGGGAACCAAAGACATGTATTCGTATAAATCAATATAGTGGCAACCCCTTAATATTTATTGTCTCAAGACACACGCTGACAAGGATAGAACACGCGTACATCCTAGCTACGTGCACCCGTGAAGCCATCCTTTATCAGTCGTGAACTTGTGACAATTCCTAAGAGCAACATAGAGTCTGTTTATTGTCTTAGCGTCTAATATTAGATTGTTATATTACATTGTATGTTAGGACCATTGGACCAGCCAGGAGACACTGCAGGAACCGACTTCTGGCATTCACAGCTTGAGGACTCAAGCAAGATACCTTGCCATATTTACTGTCTAATTTAAATTATGCAAATATTGTATTATATGCTTACTATTTTGCTTTATACAACTGTGCGCGTCCAAGATTGTCTCGGGTGCATTCGACGGATACGTCGATAATTAGTATACATTGACTTAGTCATTAGCAGACTCACCTCATTAGATGATACCCTGTTATCTTCCAAGACATGACACTTTCACACGTATTCATAGTGACAAATCTCATGTTGGGATACGAGTTCGCGTGTTCGACTAGCTATCGCCGCGTGTGACATGCATCACGGTTAGCAAGAAATTCAGGACTATTTCAGTATAGAGACTTGACATTTAGATAAGGGGGTATGCGTGTTGATTATTTGACTTGTATATCTACATTGGGCGGGGAGGACGACTAGTAGGCATATGGGACACCCCACTCCTTTACACTGATACCGCACTCGACGGAGTGATACGGACGTATATATATATATATATTACTGATACCACTTTCTGTAAAGTGTTGGACGTTACTTGATGACATTGCAGATACCACACTCTATAGAATATTGGACGTTACTGTATTCATGCGCCCGTGTTATAGGGGGCATGTGTGGCATATACTAGCCGGTTGCCACGACTGGTGAATTACGTCAGCATATGTCTAGCCTACACCTTACCATATACTCACAGTTGTCCTCACATTGCATTCACTTAGATGGTTAGCACACCCTTTATTGTATTTATTTTATTCAGTATTTATATATGGCATATTTTTATGTATCTTGTTACGTCCCTCTAAGGACCTGGTACCTTTCCAGATTTAGATGAGGCTTTCTACCCCACCGTGTACGGCCCCGGACAAGAGACGAGATTCGCTACCGCAGAGAAGTTAGAGGTGCAGCCGTCAGAGTTTCCGTGACCAGTTGGTAGGCCTTCCGCCTAGATTGGGTGCATCATTATCTAGTCAGCCGATGCCCTAGTCATTATCTTTTATCTATCATTTCAGTACTTTATTTCGTCATAGTAGTGGGTTTGTTCCCACCAGACTTTATTGGTTGTACTATGATATCTTGAGACTGGTATTTATCTTCCAGCAGTTTATTTAGTACTTCTTGCTCTTTATATTATGGATGAGATTAGATTACCTGTTATTGACTAATGTTGGACATGTTAGTATTTTAGGACAGCGTAGCACTCTTCGTGGATCCATTAAATTGGGATATCCTCGGAGACGTGTCAGATGGCTATTGCCACGTGGCCTGGTCCCGTATATTTTGAGACTGGGGCATGACACTAGTGAACAATACTAGGTCGTCAAACGACATGCAAGCCCTCAGTCAAAGGCGGAAGATAAATAAAATAAATCGAGAATCTGAGAAGAATTAGGATTCTCGAAATTTTGGAGTAAAGGAACTGGATAATTCAAAGTGATTAATGCGTTAACTTAAAATATAATTGTGACTAGAATTATTTTAGTGAATTCCTCAGTATTCGCTTTATACCTATGTCATAATAAGAAATACTCATAGTTATTACAATTACAACCACAATCACAGTCAGCATCGATAATTTATTAAGCATGATGCATCAACGAACAACAGCTTACCGTAAAACATCTAATACCTATCAACATTTGCTTTGTCAACTGAATTTCGTAACCTGTCAGCAGTACAGTAGTCCACCCCTACACCAAACAAGGACAAGGAAATGGATCACGGCACCGGAGCAGCTCACGTAACAGTTTACTAGTAAGCAGTACATCCTAGCTAAGAATCGACAATCAATCACAATCACAAACACAGACAAGCTTCCTAAATGGTGATGCAATTTGGAGAACAAACCTTAAATAACCACTTCACCTAGTTTTCCGCCAACAAATCCCGTTGTGAAGGATTATGTGGTGACTTGAATGGCACAGTGCTTAGAATCCAGCCCTGCCCTCATGGCTTAATCTTGAATTCACCTATTCGATGGTTTTAATTCGAAATAGGTGTATTTTTAGTCAGGTGACTTGAATAGAAGGGCACGGGGTTATAAATCCGGCCTAGCCCCTTTTGGGCCAATCTTGAATTCACCCATTCGATGGTTTTTCTTTTTGAATTGAAGTGGGTGCACTTATAATTAAGGTGACTTGAATAGGATGGCACGGGGTTATGATCCGGTCCAGCCCCTTTTGGGCATAATAAAGTGAGCTAAGCCTCACCCGCTCACTTCGCAAGGCCTTGCGAGATAGCCTAAACCGCTGAATTCAGCCAGACTTAAAATTATGTGGCAGAATTTCATAGGTGGTTATTTATGTTGTTCTCCCCCTCCAAATGCTTCTAGCCTAGATCTACAATCATTCCTTATTCTATCTTCTTATATTCAGGTCTCTGCTCTGGTATTTTCTTAACCATTGTTTAAAAGGAATGCATGTCCAAGATGATACAAGATACATATATAACCTTGAGTACAAGTATTTGGTCATCCACATAATTTCAAGGATATCGACTTACACAGAGCAGATTATCAGATAGTCTGGGTTAAGTACCTCGTGTCCGTGTCCTATGTATCATAGACTTTCACTAGTTGCTCCTTAATTAAATATAATCGTTGGTGGTCTGTTATGTGTGAATCTAGGGTTTAGAATATTGGAATGCCGATGATATTTTGGAATATTGAAATATTGGTTAACTCCCGAAATTCTTAAAAATTTCGGTAGAGTTCCCTTTGTATTTCGGCTCCCAAAATTTTAACAGTTTATAATTTTCACCCGGAGCAACCCTCCGTAGCATTCCCGGGCTCGCCGACCCCTTCGGTGGAGCAACTCTCAACACCGGTACACATGCAGTAGATCATATATATATTGATATTCAAAAAGTAAAACTTTTCTTACCGATGCGGCACTTTACCTTAGCAATTTGCTATTTTGACAATTTGCACCTACCCGAATTTGCTACAACTCAGAAAAACTTAATTCAAATCAGAATTCATAAATTTATGCAACATTTTAGATAGTAGAATCATACAAAATGAGACATACACTCTCAAGTAATTTATGTAGTCAGCATCCAGTTTATATGTTTTAATCTTTCAACTATTCAAGTATTAATTTCTATTTGGTTAAGCCGTAGGGATTTTAATTAAGCACTTAACCAATACAATTAACTTCCGTATTTTGAAAGTCTTCGTTCTAGAAACTTCAAGAATCTTACTAACCGAATCTAAAACCATGTAGTCTAACAAAAAAAATTAAAATTAAGCATTTATGTTGAATTCTATAAATTTCTAGATCAAAAATCACCAATATGTCAATTCCGGACCCCTTACACTATCATGTACCAAGTTGTGTGGACCTAGTCGATACATTCTATTTTTCAATTATCCTATTGAATATAATAAAGTTTTTAAGCACTTTGTGAATGCTGAAATTAGAAAGATCAACCTAAGATTGAGACCAGTACGGCTAATATAGCCTAGTACTGTATACATGACTCTTTCCTAGGACCACCTATGAAATCTCAGTATACATAATACAAAAATTACCTTACATAGGCTTATGAACCAGTTATAATACCTAGTTAAAATTTTGGACAGCATCTATGTTATAACCCCAATTTATCATTTCCTAACAAATAACTAGTGAAAAAAATATATTAGTTAACATAATTCTTAGTTGACCCTAAAACCCATATATATCACGGTAAATATAGGGATTGTGTCTACATATTAAATTAACAACCAACTCAAAATTCACACATATCATCAACTAAATTTAAACATTTACAAGTTCAACCAATGTAATTCTAATAATAAGTCTTCATGAAAAATAATTTTTTATGAGTCTAGACACATATATCAATACACTTTTATACTTACAATTATAAATGACTCTCCTGAAACTATACTCGCAGTTATAATATTTCTAAGCAAACACCCAATCAATAATTAACACAATACCAACTAGTGGCGTTATGTTCTATTTCTAATTCGGTATATATATATATATATATATATATATATATATATATATATATATATATATATATATATATATATATATATATATATTCAGAAGATCACTGATACGTGTCCGTAACAATCTAAGGATATTCAAAGGATCTAGAGAATTTTTATACTAAAAATGAGATACAAAATTTTAGCCCTAATCCTATTCTAGATCATGTATATCAATATACATATTAAGTGATCATAAAATCCATAACTTAAGGAAACTATACCGTCAAGGATATATGAAATACAATTGGAATGAAGAAAGAGGATTTACACACTATAGATGTATGATATGAATTTCCAAAATAATAGTTGGAAGAGATATTTAGACAAACACTTAATTATAAGCATGAACAACTTAAAAGGAAGAATTGAAAGTCAAGGAGGAGGGCTTGCCTTGAGTACTTGGATTGGAATTGGGGATTAGGGCTTGTTGTTCTTCTTCTCCAATTTCTCCTTCTTCATCTTTATTATTATCCTCTCTTTTTTTGAAGAAATGGGGTAGGTTTGAGCTTTTTGAGGATGGTGGTGGTGATGTTGATGAAGATGATTATGAGGGTTGATGATGGTGGAGATATTAGAGGTGGTGGTGACTGGCGGGGCGAGTTGGCCGGCGGGGACGTGCGATGCCGCGGGCAGCGGGGTGCACAGCCGCGGCGGCGCCGGAGCAACGGCCACGTCAGCGGCAGCGGTAACAGCAGCAACAGGAACAGTAACAGCGGCAGTAGGAGCAGCAGTAGTAGGGCCAGCAGTAGAGAGGAGGGAGAGGGGAAGAAATAAAGAGGTGAAGGAGGAAGAGAATAAGAAGAGGAGAAGAATAAATAGAGGGAAGAGGGAAAGAAAGGAGACCGAGAGGGAGAGAGACAGGTGGAGAATGAGGAGGTTTCTTCTTCTTCTTCTTCTTCTTCTTCTTCTTCTTCTTCTTCTTTTGTAATAAAGTCTGTACAGGTAGAAAAAAGAGGAGGAGTTAATATGGTGAGTCATTGTCTAAATTGGTGAGAGGTTGACACCTAGTAGGTTGAGGTATCATGGAAGAATTTGTAATTACAAATTTTTCCAAGAGTTAAGATGAAAAATGAAGTTAAAGTTTCATGTAAGTATTTATATATATCCAAATAATAATTTCCAAATAAATTATTTTAGGGATATTCATTGAAAGGAAATTAAAATAGTAATTTAATGTATTATGAATTCAGGTTATGACAGTTAGCTAGATGGGTAGTGTTAGAGGGGGATAGTGGTTATCTCAATACCATGAGATATCAAGGTATCTCAATAACTCGAGATACCCAAGGTATAGAGGTATTAGGGGTAAGGTATTGAGGTAGCCTATGTACTAGATTATATATATATATATATATATATATATATATATATACACGTGCTAGTATATATTTTAGAGGGTATAGACGGGCGTATTGCGTAGGTTGAGATATCGGATACCGAGGGTATCCTGGTATCTCAATGAGGCGAGTTTGAGGGTTTATTAGCTTAATGACCTAGTTTTGACCTAGAATTTTAGCGGCACCATAGTTTGACCTAGAGTTGACCATAGTTGACCCAGTTGACCGCCAAAGTCAACTTTTGACCTAGTTTTGACCTAAAGTTGACTTTTTGGACCCCGATTTGACTTTTTGACCCAGATTTTATCGGTTTGACCCGTTTGACCTAGAACAACCCTAGAAGCCTCTTATTAGTTATTTTATATCTGTTTAACTCATTAGAAACCCGTTTAACCTTGCTTTTCATAATAGGTCCTTGCGACGCTAGTTCGGATCGCTAGTTACTCAGGACGTCAGGCGAGTACATTCTCTGATAGTTTTTATTATCTGATGATTATTATGATTCAGCTTCTAGTATAGTATTATCTAATTTTCTGGCACGACACGGACTAGTATTTCTGGATTCATTTACTTGCGACACGTATATTTTATGTTTTTGGCCTCTATTCTGGAATCACCTACTGGTATCACATCGTGACTCACTACATGCATCACTCATGTTTTTGGCTGGACTTATACTTGATTTACGTATCGGATCTTGGATTCACTTGTACTAGTCGGGGCGGGAAAATACTCGAGTAGACATGTAAACATTCCCAACTTGAATCACTGGAATCACCCCCTCGTGTTTAATCTGGAATGATAGCAGCCTCACACCCAGTGTGCAGTGAGCCATACTTACCCCTAGCCGTTTACATGTCGAAACAGGTATTTTAAAGACACGAGTTCATTCTTTCTAGTCTGGACTCTCTTGTATTTCTTGCTGGTCTCACTTATAGTTTATGGACTTGACTCATTACATGTACTCTTGCTGGACTCACTACACGTTCTTGTGCACATACTTGATCTTAGTTTAGATTTCTTGTATCTTGCAGTCATTACTATCTTGCTTCTGATATTCATGCATCTTTACATTTATGCACCAGTTATATGTATATATATTTCTTGTTCATACTTTATTTCCTTCTCCTTGCTACTTGCTACAACTGCTTTATAGTTTTTATCATTTAACTGGAACTGTTGTTAGAGGTGTACTTGCTCCAATCCTGACTGGATATATTTTTTAGAGGATCCAGAGGATTGGTGTCCGACGTTTTATGGACCTCAGCCTGTCGATGGTGCAGACAGGAACCCCCTAGTTTAGGAGTGATTTCCGGGTTGGTAGCCGGCCGGGATCACTAGAACCTCAGTTGTTGTTTTTATTAGATTTTGGTACCAGCTTTGTCCCCGGTTTTGGATTGAGATATTTTATTATATTTGATTTAGGATGTTGTTGTATTATTATTGTTGTTGTTGTTGTTGTTTTAGTAGCAGTTGTTTAGACTTTGTAGTTGTTAGCCTTCTTTTTTATCTTATCGTGCTTAGATTCGTGATTGAGTACTTGTGATTATCTTTATCATATTGCTCCTCCGTTTGGAGTTGAGATATTGACAGGTATATATATTGTTGTGTGAGATTGTTAGCTAGATAGTATACCTAGATAGCGTTCTACCGCCGATGCTGCGGCGTAGGCTGGACGTACCCACGACTCATGTCCGATTTTTCGGGTGCAGGTCGTGACAATACTCCCTTACCTATCTACCTACTACTGCCACTTGACCTATACTCGATCACCCTTCTAGAGTCATTGTTGCAAGGTGATGCCCCCATGTTACATGTTCCCCCTATAGTACATTGCTGCTGATACTGACCTAACCCAATATACTGGCTTGCACCAAGTCGTGCACGGCCTCACACACATCTACATATACTCGAGTCCATCCATGTAGCTCAAGAATTCTCACCTTACTTACTCACTCACATCACAAGTTACTAGAACTGCTACCCCTCATTCACTTTAACCTGGTGTTGAACACATATGGTTCACTGCACTTACATCTACTGCTATCCCCACATAGATACGCTCTCTTGTTCCAGGCACCCATAGTTCTAGTGAACAAGTGATCACCAAACTACTCGATTTTCCTATCTCAGACCCAGGAACACTATGATACCCATCACACTTACTAAAGAAAACCTGATACTCTAACCTGTGGCAAAACCCCACAGTGAGAAGAAAAATACTACTTCAACCTGGGCAGTATCAGACATACACTCACTACACAAAATCCCTTACACTGCTTCCAATATCAGTTAGCAGTAACACTCCTCACACACTACCACTGACACTAAACACAGTCACCTCATATTACACTGGGACTGACTGTGTGATACACTCTTGCAGTGATCACCTGGAGACACAATTTACTCACTGATACTTAACATTGACACTGACACAGAGAACTCTATACTGCACAGTGAAGATAATACTTCTCACTGAGACTCTGATACTCAGGAGGCTGATACACTGTGAACTCGATTCCCACTGCCTGTCACTCACAGTCTCTCTCTCAACACACATTAATCATATAGGTAAATTACATATCTAACATAACTACTCCATATTTATACTAATATCCTGACACACTCACAGTTCACACACAGTGAACTCGACTTCCCCTGTCCCCCAATTGTTGATACCACTGCACTGTGAGGAATCTCGACTGCACAGTGAACCTCCCCATGGTGTATCCCCCTCTCCAAAATGACACAAGTAGATCAATACATATACAATAACACGTATACGTATATATATATATATATTATACATCAAAATATGTAAGATTAGATTAGATTAATTATGTTAATATGTAAGATTAGATTAGATTAGATTAGATTAATTATATATATATATTTATACATCAAAATATATTAATATGTAAGATTAGATTAGATTAAATAGGTATTCACCCTACTAAACATATTAACAAACACTTAGTGTGCCGAAAAATGGGATTCACATGATACTCATGAATACCCATGCTTAAAACCCCAAATCAAAAATCAAACCTCTACGTATATGATGCAAACATGCATAAATACATATATCAATAATTAGGGCTACGAAAAAATTGGGAAAAAATGCATCATAGGATCACAAAACCCAAATACACCTAGTGATACCATGAGAAAACATCATGCAACCACAAGAGTCATTCTTAAACCAAAGGGTGGGCTCCTAATGGTCAACAAACTTTTAAAACAGAATTTAAATGAGGTTTTTTTTTTGGATTTTCACATATTGGAAGATGGATTCCCAATGTAGCTTCTCCTTCTCCAAGCCTCCTTGGTCCAAGCTCCTAGGTTTCTCTTGATGGAGAAGAAATGAGGGTTTCTAGGGCTAGAAATCCTGAAATTTGAGGAAGGGAAATTGATTTCTAAGTGGAGGCTATTCTTAGGGTTTTCTTCATGAATGAAGAGAGCCTTGAGGAAGGCTCCCTCTCATTATATAGGAATAGGGTTAAGGTTAAGGCTTCTAATACAAAGAGTCTATTTTGCCCTTCATGACTTGTTATGAAGAACTAAATAATTAAAGGGGTTTAGTCATACATTGAGGGTTTAACTAAATGCTAATTTAAAAATAGGGATTTTTCAAAGGGTTTATCTAGTGGATTCTTAGGTCTAGTTCATCAACCCATGCATTAAAGAACACCAAACAATTTGTATAATAAACATATCATACATTATATTAATACAATAAAATAAATATGGCAATTGGCAATAAAGCCCTATTCTAGAAATGTGGTAGTAACATCCGCCGTACGTGAAATCACCATGCCGGCGCTCCCACAGGATAATCATTCTCGCTGGGACTGATTTCGAAGGTTATCTTTTCGAACTTGATTTCAAGATCGTTATTTCAAACTCCAAGTCAAATCCGTTATCGCTTACACTTCTATTTGAGCGATATTGTATTCAAGTTCACTCTGTTTGTTTCAATCCGAAATTGCTCGCACGATACTCCAAATTTCTAACAAGTTTTCTTAACCAAGATATCGATTTTCATTTTCATGAATTCCTATTCGATATAAGCCTTATCATTTATTCGAAACATTCTCAAATCGGATATTTTTGAATGATCCATACACCACTCGGAATCAAGTCACCCAATTAAATTCTTAATCAATGTTCGCATCAATCACTAGCATATTCACCGAGTCGTTCCTAAGAATTCCTGCACGATACTTAGGTATCGTCTAATAAATCTTAGTCTCTTATATATATACTGTTGATAGTCATCCCAGTAAACAATATTCGATTTGTATCTTCCGACATAAAATACCGTTCGAGCTATTTCTAAAATCCAAGCACGATTCTCTATATTCGCCTAGGCGATAATCTGATAAGGTTTTTATCGGTTGCCATTCTAAGTCTGACTTATATTTCTCTGAATGATATCCCAATCTCGTTGGCAACTAGCTTGCACCAAAATAGTCTTAGCGCGCGATACTCAACACAACTTAGTCGAAAGGTTGTGTGCATAGCTAACCGTTCAAACGATATTCTATTTTGCACACTAACCAGTTGGATAATCACGTATAGGTATTCAGGTTTGCACATAACTTGCAAATTTTAGCACGAGTCTATTCCAACCAAGTCTAACACAGGTCGACACAAAGGCCTTCGTATTACGATTTCGTACAAGCAATCATATCATTCACATGCACTTTTAAAAGTATTTAGACTCATTATATAGAATATTCCGATGGGACATTGAGAGAGAGCGTATGCACATAACCCACAAACGAGCTTTCGAAACTGAAAAAATTGAAATAAAGTCCAAAGGTGTATAGCCATGCTCTGATACCATTATGTCATGCCCCGATCTCCCACAGGCAATCGGCCGTCTCCGCTAGGCGCGAATCACCGCACCAGTGCTCCTGCGGAAAGATCACTTGACCCATCTGGGCGTGATGCCATATGAGCGTAAGTCGAGCCCGTGCAAGGCCATGATCCGAACAGGCGGTAAGAGGTCTAAGCCACAAAGTCGGACAGATAGTTCGAGTATAACAAAATTATAAACGCATAGGCGATTGGTAACAAGTTCACAGAGTCATCAATAGCGGAAGCATTGAATAACACAAGCATCGAATTAAAATAAGCCCTTTATTGATATTGAACAAGTGTTACAAAAAATGTTAGGCCGAGATTACAAGTCGCTCAAGCCTCTCTCTCTCTGAACAGTAAAAGCGTACCAAGTGGCTACATTTGTGGAATGATACATATGCGATGTTCCAATATTTTGTCATGTATATGTGCTTCAGTTCTGGACACAATGTTCCAAGGCTCCAGAGTGAACTCCACGCTTAGCACGCATGAAGGAGGCATCCGCACCGGACGAGGTTCGTCCGCACCCTGCAAGTAATCTGTTGGGTTATCAGTACATGCATGAATGCACTGGTGGGGAGGCTTCTCACCCGCTCGAGAAATCCAAACATGTTATATAGGTTCCGTGCACCATCTATTAAGTTATCTTTCTAGTCATGCCTTAGGATCAGTTTCACGGAAATAATGTAAAGCCTAAGTTGTGTGGCAGTGCGCCGTGCGATATAAAGGACACACGGCGAGACTTACTAACTTACCATCCGTCCTTTCCTGTCCAAGGCAAACTAATAATAAATCAAGCACGAGCATATATAATGAAATCCAAGGGCAATAGCATAAGCAAACACAAGTGTACTGAGCGAGGTTATGTTTCGTATGCACGGGTTATACAGATTATCCAGAAGTGTTACAATGGGTGCTTAAGTGTTCAATGGATTTCTCAGGTTGGTCAGTTATTGCATAGATGAACTATACTCATAATTGTTCAGGTGTTTCAGTTTACTGGATGTGATGCAATGACTCGCACGCGGATTACCTCTTAGCGAGTAACTTATCTATAGGAACATGATTCACTGACATAGCCTTTATGGACATCGTCGCAATTAGACGGTGGTCCCGACGCTACGGCAACTGACCGAGCCATTCTTTTATTTGTGGAAATCAAGCTTATGTACAAGCGTCCGTGACTAAGCGAGTCTCTTTTATTTGTTCTTCTTTATTCTTTGATACCTTCATTTTCTGAGTAAACGACAATGGTTGTAGGTGCAGGTAATGAGCCTCGCTACAAGCCATCCCATGTAGTTCCTGCACTCATTGGTTCCTTGCATCTTTATTCGTTACGGGCTCTCCGAGCCATTCTTTTTAGTGCCATTCACTTAGTGTCGTTCTTTAGTGCTGTTCGATTTATTCATTCTTTTACTTGCAACTTACTTTTAAGTTTTCTTATCATCCTTGCATCTTCCGGTGTGGGAACTACCTTGGTGACCCAACGGTCCTGAAGCCGTTCCACATTATCTATTACTTAGCTCGGAATGACTATTTTGATAGTCTTCCTGTCTCAGGTAAGTAAATCACGTTTCGTGTTATGTTCCTGGCCGTTGCATGAATTATGTGACTAGCATCGAAACGAGGCAACGAGTACAACTACATACAACAGGCAAGCACTGCATTCATGTGAACATAAGCATTTACTTTTTGGGTCTAAGGGTAAGCGAGGAGTGGAACCGTAAAGGGACATACCGAGCGACATTATCTATGGAACGTGCAGTGTAAACAAGTGAACTGTCCACTGCGAAGAGTGTATATCGTTCTACTTGAGGCATAGCGGGGTCTACTTGCACAAGGCAAAGGTAGCATACGAGGGTCCATATATAAGCAAAGTTTTATTTTCATGTTCTAACACAAGCAATACAAGTTGGGATTATTCCCTTAGCTAGGTGCGTTGTATTCTTTATTAGAATGAATGGGGTGAGTCACCTAGCGACTAGCATGTATCGTCCATATTTTAATTGTGCCGGCCAAGCAAAGACAAGTTCATCGTAGCCACCCACCTTAGCGATGATTCGCCTCGGTCGAGCGATACTTCGAGCGAGCCTCTGAAAGTCCAAGCCGGAACTCCTGAAGGGCCAAGTTTGGAAAATTCTTTTTGCCTCAAATGATTATTCTCGCTGAGCAAAGCGGGTCGGGTCGTTGCACTTTTGCCGTTTGAATCGGCTGTCCGCTTGAGAGGAACGAGTCGTTACAGGTTATACCTCTTCTCACTGACCACAAGAGCCACTTGAGTTCGGTCTATTATTTAACTAAACATATATCCAAAATTTTAAAAACATATTTATAATAAATCATACCCAAAATATATTAAAAATATTCTAACATAATTAAAAAATTTATATTTCAATAATATCATAAATTTGTTTTTTTTTTAAGTGTAACACACGTAAAAGAACTACTAGTCTGTAATATGCATTTGTATGAAACATTATATTAAAAAATGTTCAAATTATATATATATATATATATATATATATATATATATATATTTGAAATGCTAAAATATTTTCTTTCTTTAACATATAGAATAATAATATGTATTAATGTAATATGTATTTTATATTCTTTCTTTTTCCCTCACTGAATCTTTTTCCTATTTTTTTTTTTTTTTAACATGACATCACTTGTATGTACATATGACCTCCCATAAATTTTGGCCGCCTCTTCTCTCTCGTTCTTTATAGTCACCATCTTTTAGTGCACCTTTCTCTCTCTCCATATATCTCTCTTCTTTGTTGTGTTTCCAGGCATCCCTCTCTCTTCTCCTCTCCTCCCTTCTCTCCTCTTCTTATGGAGAAAAAGCTTAATTAGCCGATAGTGAATGAAGACAGAGAGACCTTCCTCTTGGTAGAAAGAGAGAGAGGGGTACGTTAATAAAGTTTATTACATGCCATTGCGGGGTCGACTACGTACGCTTCTAGATCTCTCAATATTATTTTTTATGTCATCTTAGTAATACTTCTCAATATTATTTTCATGTCATCTTAGTAATACTTCTCAATATTATTTTCATGTCATCTTAGTAATAGTAACAGACAGTAGTAGAAGTAGATGTAGAACTTAGCAGGCTACAAGTAAAAAAGAAGTTTTTTTTTTTTTTTTATGTTTATGTTTATATTATGCAATTTTCTGATAAAATATTTTTTTTTTATTATCAAGACTTTTGTGTATATTTAGAAAGTATATAAAGGAGTATATGCTTCTTCTTTTTTCAATATTATCTCACTACAATATGGAAGGGAATTAATTTGTTGATATTGTGTTATCTCTTCTACCTGTATACAATGATTTTCTTCCTTAAATACTTAATAGGTTTGAGATCAATATGAAAGAGCTTCTAATGTTTATTCTATTTTCTTCTATGTTATAAAGATTTTAATGTGCATATTTAGTAAGTTTATGAATCATCTTTTCCTAAATATGACGTCTCTAGAATGGAAAGGAGAGGATTGTTTCTGTACATATACAATGATTACAGAAATATATGCATATTACATAATCCTTTGGAATTATTTCATATACTAAACTGGGAATGATTTTGATTTGGCATTTTTTTTTCTTTATTTTTTTTTACATATTTAATTATGTTTACTACTACTACAGAATCATCCTCTTTACCTCTAGTACTCACATTCTTTCTTCCTCCTTTTGTTTTCAGCACAATTCTCGCCACTCAGACGCAAGCCGATAGATGACGCCGTCGTCGATCCCCATTTCACACTCTGCCTTGTCATCGTTATCGGCATCATCGAGCTCCTCCTCCTCCTCGACGAGCTCACCATGCGCGGCGTGCAAGTTCCTCCGCCGCAAGTGCCAACCGGAGTGCGTGTTCGCCCCGTACTTCCCCCCGGACAACCCCCAGAAGTTCGTCCAGGTGCACCGCGTCTTCGGCGCGAGCAACGTCACCAAGATCCTCAACGAACTGCCGACGCACCAGCGCGAGGACGCGGTCAATTCGCTCGCGTACGAAGCGGACATGCGGCTAAGGGATCCCGTGTACGGCTGTGTCGGCGTAATATCCATCCTCCAGCAGCAGCTCCGGCAGCTTCAGATGGATCTACACAGGGCTAAGCTTGAGCTCTCGCACTACCAGAACCAAGCGTCGGGATCTGCTCTCGCCACCGGCGGTGGTGGATCTCAGGGCGCCGCGGTGAATATTAACATCAATAACATGGGCTTCGGTTTCGGGAGGGAGGGAACAATGTTAACGGGTGTGGGGCCTAGTACCCCTCACTATCCCTATCATCACCACCATCCTCAACATATGAACCATTCTCAGCATATGATGGTGAGGCATTGCGACGGAGAGATGGGAGCAGCCTCGCGGATGGGAATCAACGGTGGCGGCGGGGGTTACGACAATGGGATGGTGGCGGCGGTGGGTGGCTCGGCGTCGACTCTCGGCGTGCTGGGGTTCTTGAAGCCGAGCGCGAACGGAGGGGAGGAGCGGCCGACCATCGGGCCGTCGTAGGTACCATTGATTCTTATAATTTAGGTTTAACATGTTCATTGTATGTAGTGGCGCGCAATACTAGCCTCTAAAATTGGGAATGATTGAAATTTTAGATATAATTTGAATAACACGAAAACACTAGCATCACACCGTCTAAAATATCAATTTTTTAAAATTTATTTATCACTCAATTGTTGAATACTTTAAATTCAAAAATAAAATAAAACATAAGAAAACATTTAATGAAAAACTAAAAAATTCAAAAATTTGGGACGGACTATGGCCGACCTTGGCAAATTTAGCTCCACCCCCCTGATTGCATGTATAAACAAGCAATCACTCTAGGCATACAACATACGTTAATGAGTTTGCAGAAAATTGTCACTGGCTAAATATAACTTCAAAGTATTAATTATTACAAATCATGACTCGTAAGGGAATAGGAATATATATGTTATGCGATGGAAGTTGCTAATTTTCAGTATTTGAATGTTGCAAGGAGTGTGAGACTTTGATTACATAACAGTACACATTTTTGTATTGTCAAGGATTGGAGCCTATATAAAATTGTACACTGCTCTTGGCAGAAAAAAAAACATATACGTACAGATCATACTGATGGAGAGCACAAATTAACTTACTGGCTAATGAAAAACCCACATTTAGAAATGTGAATACGCACAATGCAATGACTTGCATTAGAAAGAAAAAAAAACTCCTAGATATTTTTTTGATATAGTATAAATGTCATAGTTTTCTTATACAGATGGGTATATATAACAAATTCATGATAGTTCACATCTACTATAGTTAGGAAAATGGAATGACCAAAATAATTTTGTAACTAATAAATAACAAGTAATCATATATGCTTTTCTATATGTTGGGATTGCATCTTGTTTGCAAATTTTTCTTCTATCTTTTCTTTTTGTGATAAATGACAGAGAGGAAAAACTTTTCCAAGCTTCATTAAAGAGTTTTGTAAATGAGACAAACAAAATTACAAAAGACTGCAATAGTCCATGCAACAATTACACTAATCCCAACAGAAAATTACACCACAAAAGTTACAAGTACAATACCAAAATACCAACATCAGCATCTTATTGTGCAAAATTTAACTCATGAGTTCCTTTAGGATTTTCGTTTTTCAAAATATTCTATGTAATTAATAATTACACCTATCATAAATTTCATTTTCTTTCTCAAGGAATTAGTAATTACAGAGGTATATATGAGGTGATGAGTATGCCGACCTGAATAACAAGTAACTAGTAATATTAATGCCTCATTTCTTCTTCTTGTTATTAATACACTTTTGTTCCTTGAATTGAATTGCAGATGAAAGACTTGAAAGCGCAACGATATTAAGCAGAAGAGGAAATTGAAGTCCACGTAAACGAACGAGTGATAAGTATAGAAATATAACTCCTTTCGAGCCTTTAGTTATCTACATTATCTTCCCGTGTTTTTTTTTTAAAATCTTTGTTATCACTCCAGCTAAATAGAACAATCTGTACTCAGAAAGTATTTGCTGTGTTCACAAGTACTAGTTGTAACGAGTGGTATCTAGCTGTCGTTCTCATTAGTCTCCACTTCTATTACTCTAGATCCAACAACGGCTGTGAAAGAAAAGATATTAAGAGATACATAAAAGAGGTTGTGTTGATCCCACCTCTCTCTCTCTCTCTCTCTCTCTCTCTCTCTCTCTCTATATATATATATATATATATATATATATATTCGGTTTAAAAAACAAACTGGTTTGATTTAGGTTTTAAAAATACGAAAAAAATTATTCGGTTTTTTTTTTGGATTTCGTTTTCGGTCCAAAATCGAAAGTAGAATAAGACTTATACAATTATGTAAATATTTTCAACTCTTTGTATATTTTATAATTAAAATATGTATATTTTTAAACAACAATTATATGTATTTATTTTGAATATCAACTTTGGTAGTTTAACAACTAAGTCAACTTTTGGCTCAAATTTAAAATACAACATATGTGTATATAAAATTTATCTTCTTTAATATAATTTAACCACAATCCCTTCACACTGATAAAATAGTAGAAATAGCTATTAGAATAAGCTGAATCAATTATACCTATACCGGTTCGGTTTCGGTTATTCATAGTTTCGGTTTTATATTTTTAGAAATTTGATTTATTTGTTTTAACTATTTTGATTTGGTTGGAACACTCACCTCTATTTTTTTATTTTTTTATTTTTTATTTTTTAATTTTTTTCGAGAATGAATATCTTTTCATTTAAAGGAGAATTGAACATAAAAGACTCAGCAAAGAGCTGGTCAACTAGGAGGCTTATTAAAAAGCCAACTGAATCAATATACAAAGTCTGAGATGTTTGAGAGCATGATATCAATCCAAGACTCACCCCCTAATTGGAAGATGTTTGAGAGCATGATATCCTGCTTTTGGCATACTTAGATGGAAAATGATATTTGGCCCGCTCTGCGGTTTGTGCCCATGGGTTGTGACCGCGGGCCATGTGTCACGATCTCACTGTCGTCTGGACCTGCCACCAAAAAAATATCAGTCAATGGAATGTTGACACCTAGCCCGCAGTCACAGACCACAGACAACGTAGTTACGTAGCAATGTCCTACTTAGATCTCTCTCTCTCTCTCTCTCTCTCTCTCTCTCTCTCTCTTCAATACTAGCAAAGAGCTCAAGCTCCATGTATGTCAACAGAGGAGGGATGGACAATTGGATGATTTGCTCTTGTCAAGTCAAGAAGGGGGTAAGACTAAGTAGGGAATCTCTTGAGTGTCATAAGATTGTCAAACAACATGCTCCAAATATAGTATTGGTTGTCTCCCCATAGAGCAAGTTTAGGTTTATACCTATATTCTCTCCTTGAAACTTTGGGTGAAAGCCTAGGCCTAATCACTGACTCAGTGTGGTAAAAGCTTGCAGTGGAAAGCCTAAAAGGCCTTAGGCTTTTTACATGACTAGCTCCCTGTTCATTCTGCTCATTATATATATATATGCTCTCTCTCTCTCTCTCTCTCTCTCTCTCTCTTGTACATGTGAATTGAATGTGAAGACAAGGTAAACCAGGACAAAAGGTGAGATGAGAAGGAGAAGGGAGCCAAGGGGGGAAAGTATGCATGAAAGCCTTCCCAAAATAGCATCATTGAATGCAAAACTCCTATCACCATCAAGGTCTTGTTTAGAGAACCAAAGCGAAGAGGGGCTCAGGAGACAGTAGAAGGGGAAGTTGAAGGGAAGGAACCCACATGTGTGATACTTACTGCTATCTATTAGCTTTACTGCTCTTTGTTTCTGTGTTCACTTTGTTGTTATTGTTGGTCGATGGATGGAGATTCAAGAAAATGGAGTCAAAACATACATGTCATGACAATCATGACGTACTTTTGCAATGATGACCCTTCCTTCAATGCATGCCATATGCTCACGTATCCCTCCCCCCCCCCCCCCCCCCCCCCCCCCCTCTCTCTCTCTCTCTCTCTCTCTCTCTCGTATCCCCCCTTCCCTCCACCCAGACGGAAACTAAGTTTTCCATTCACGATCCATGTAACAAGTGAGTCAATTTCATCCAAATAGGAACAAGACAAAGAAAGGCGACCAGACTTAACATAAATGTAGCCAATGGAGCCATTCTCCCCACCTCACCCCACCCCCCTCCTCCCCCTCTCTCTCTCTCTCTCTCTCTCTCTCTCTCTCTCTATATATATATATATATATATATATATATATATATATATATATATATATATATATATATATATATATATGAAAAAAATAAAATAGAAAAAGAATTAGCAATTATCTGAACGAAAGAGTATAATACGTAATTTTTTTTCTTATCTTTCAGAAACGTAAAATACTTACTTATTTTTACAAGATTTAGATTAATATGCGAATTTTAAGACCGTGATGTTTTAAACACGTTTCGTACGCATGATTAAAAAAAATCGACAAAAAAAAATGTGGCTGGCAGTGCAATCTATTTTATTAACCAAGAAAGAAATCCAAAAGTCTTTCCTTAACTCTTGCAGCCCTGCTACCTTTAACCAGCCTGACACAATTTGAAAATATATATATACACAAAAAAAGAGTGCATAACATGCAACCCATTTAATTAACCAAGAAAAAAAAATTATCAGTTTTGTTTGCTTCCATCAATGATCATTTTGTGAGATGGGTGAAAAAGTGGATTTATTAAATTTGTGTTTAGTGAGTTGTTTGCTTGTTTATTAGGGATACAAAAAAAAATACAAATCTAATTTTCAGTACCGAATTTGTTCATATGAAACGTACTAAACACGAATTAAATCTAACTCGAATGTTTCTCGTTTGACAAGTATAATTTTTTAATGTATTTTATTTGTACTATGTCGATTCATACTCGTATTTTTATTGTCCTGATTTTTTTTTTCCTTTGTCGAATTGCTATCAAGGATTTTGCTCCCACTTGTATTTTTTTATGTATTCATATACTGTTTTTAATTTAATTAATTTTTAATTCGGCTCCATAAGGACGATCTCTAAAGTGTGTTTGGAAACTTTTTTGGTAAGAGAGGAAGATTTGAGAAAAAAGAAAATGGAGGACAGTAAAAATAAAGTAAGTTAACTTTTTCTTTTCTTGTTTGCATGAACAAAAAGTAGAAAAAGAAAAAGTTTAAATTTTTTCTTTATTCGTTCGTGGATACAAATATAATAACTATGTAGACCTTGATATTCTCAAAACATAATTTATACTCACTTTTTCTAGGGATAGTTAGAAAAAGTATTCCAAAAAATTTTCACCTCTCTCCATATTCCTTCTACTTTTGGAAATATTTTTTTTTAGTAGTAGCCACATGATTTTTCTCCTCAAATATCCATCCCTCGTTTTCTCTCCATCTTCACAAGCACGATAACTCTTGATTTTTCTCTCATTTTTTCACAACTTTTTCGTTCCTTCCAGTCCCCTTTCCCAAACAGAATGTAAACGATGTATACTTGAACCTGAGAGCTCGGTTGGACTCGGTCTCTATTGTAGCCCTAGTGAAGAGAGAAAATAAATCAATATTATAATCAACATAAAGTAAATGCAAGTACAGGAACTTTTACATTGAAATTCAAATCAGAAAGATACAGAATTACGTGGAAACCTTAATCATGGGTGAGTTCTGATAGATAAAAAACACATTTTTCTCGTATAAAAATTTGTAAACAATAAAAATAAAATTAAAATAGTTAATGTTACCGACCTCCGGAAAAGTAGTACACGAAGCACTGCCCTAAAAGTTAATCCGAGGTCTATGTACAGACGTTTCTCGGAAGCTCCTAGTGGTAAAATTTCCTGACTACCGGCTTCTCTTCGTCGCACACAACTCGGAGAGAGAGAGCGAACTTAGCTTTGCCCAGAGCA
This sequence comes from Iris macrosiphon, assembly GCA_036927795.1. Lineage (NCBI taxonomy): Eukaryota > Viridiplantae > Streptophyta > Magnoliopsida > Asparagales > Iridaceae > Iris > Iris macrosiphon. Next base: position 16,370,298 of record JAYESA010000015.1, on the reverse strand, counting down.
AGAATTTAGAGGAGAGAATGTTGTTGGAGAGAAGAACAAGAGAAAGAGGTTTCACGTAGAGAAAAAATATTCTGTAAAAAATGAAGGACGGGGAGACCGCAATATAAAGGCAGTCCCTAGACACAACCAACGGATAAGAAATTAAATGGCTCATAAAAAGGTCATTAAAGAGCAATAACAAAAGAAAAAACGTGAAGAAAAATGCCATCATATGAGCTGTTACAGAAGCTGTCACATGTGCCAAATGAACCTGGACATAGGGAGCAATAAATGCCCAACGTTCAAATCTCCAAAGAGTTTAAAACTGGTTCAAAACAAGGAGTAGAAAAAAGATATTTTTGGATCCCAATCCGAACCCGAAGAGTAAATTGGATCGACATTCGGCACCTGCAGGTGTGGGCACGTACCCGCACCCGTTACGCGCGCCGAACCGAGCCGAGCTGGGCCGGGTGGCGGTTGCAGCGCACGCATGTGGCCCAAGGGATTCCCCACACAACATCTTAAGAGAGCAATGAAGAAGAACTAATATATACAAACAAGGGGAAAGAGGTCCAACCGATGTGGGACTAAAGTAAAAAGGAGGAAGTTGAGCTTTTGCTCACAAGTGTATACACAGCCAACAATCCCCCCCCCCCCCCCCCCCCCCCCCCCCCACCCCCACAAAAGGTCAAGTTCCGAAATAGAAGTGACAAAGAAATTAAAAGTGAAGAATTTCTGGGCAGGTATATACTATGCATAGATGAGATTGACTACAACCTTGAATCTTACTTAGTAACTATTATTTTTGTCTGAAGAAGTGCTTGATGGACTATGCCTTGAATCAGACTTCTTGTACCAGATTCAGAAAATAGCACACATAGTACGCTAGAGGTTCTGGGTCTAACGGGTGGCGCTTTTGGTTGGCCATGTGCACTTATTCCAAATTCATAAAAGTTGTCTGGGATCGTCCTGTCCCATAGTCGTGACCTTCACGACCTCTCATATAGGTAAGTCCTTAAGGGTTTGTGATAGGTGTCAACCCCGCATATCAGCTTGGACCTATTAAGAGTTTTAAAACTCATCATAACCATATCACTCAAGAAAACTATCACCATAGGGATAGAGAATCATTGTACGCATGTACAGCCACTTGGGCATTATTATAATAAAATTTTAATCTCGAGTCAGTGTTCCATAAAAGTCACCTAAGTCTAGCTTGTTCCTACCCTTTGAACCGGCTTCTTGGGATCTCCAGTTAGACTCGGTTGGGTTGCCACTGCTAGTGACTTTACTTATGGGCTTAACCCCATCCCCCTCGATGATTCTAGGATCAAAGTCCTAGACGTCCCCTTCGTCAAGTGGTCTGCAATATTTTTTTTCTGACTTTATATAGTCAAGAACCACATATTTGCCTAATAGGCCTTTTGTTGACATGAATCGCAGCTTCATGTGCATGTTCATCTTAGCATTCATAGAATTATGCTTTAGTAATTTTATAACAGATTTATTATCACAGTCTATAGAAATTGCTGGAATAAGACTAAGAGAAACAAGTATATATATAATAAGATTTCTTAGTCATTCGGCTTCTGTACAAGTAGTGTCTAATGCTATCATTTCAGAGTCCATTGTACTCCTAGCTATGATAGTTTGTTTACATGAGTCCTAGGAGATTGCAGCTCCACCTAGAGTAAAAACATATCCGTCAGTGGATTTTATATCATGTGAGTCAGTTACCCTATTTGCATCTGAATAACCTTTTATGATATCAGGGTGTCTAGTATAGTACAACATATAATCTAGAGTACCCCTAAGATATCTAATAATCTTTTTAATACTGTCCAATGTAACTGATTTGGGTTATTAGTATATCTACTTAGTCTCCCAATAGCAAATACAATATCAGGTCTGGTCCTGTTTGATATATACATGAGAGAACCTATCATTTGTGAATATCTGTGTTGTTCCATAGGAGAACCCTCATTCTTCTTGAGGATAACACTACAGTCATAAGGAGTAAGGGCAGGTTTCTTATAAAAATACTCAAATTTTCTTAGCATTTTCTCGATAGAGTGTGCTAAGGATAGAGTATAACCCTCTTTGTATTTGGACAATTGCATGCCTAGAATCAAGTTGGCTTCACCTAGATTTTTTATATCAAACTGGCTGGATAAATAGTCCTTGGTATTAATTATCAATTCCAGTGATGATCCAAGAATAAGGATGTCATCTACATAAAAACATTAGATGACACAACTTTCATCTATAATTTTGGAGTATATACATTTGTCATACTCATTTGGCATAAAACCATATTCTGAGATGACTATGTCAAATTTGTTGTGTCATTGCTTGGGAGCTTGCTTTAGGCCATAAAGAGATTTAACTAATCTGTAAACTTTCTTTTCTTGGCCTGTAGCAATGAAACATTTAGGTTGCTCAATGTATATTTCTTCCTCTAGGACCCCATTTAGAAATGTTGTCTTTACATCCATTTGATGGATTAGCATATTATGAATGGATGCTAAGGCTAGAAGGGTTCTGATAGAGGTGATCCTAGCTACATGTGAGTAGGTATCAAAATAATCTAATCCCTTTTCTGGGTAAAATCTTTGGCTACTAATCTAGCCTTGTATTTCTCTATAGTACCATCGTCTCTAAGTTTCTTTTTGAATATCCACTTACAACCTATAGGTTTACTACCTAAAGGTAGGTCTGCTAAAAACCAAGTACTGTTCTCCATGAAGGAGTTATACTCACTGTTAATGGCTGCTTTCCAGAAAGGGGCATCAAGAGAAGATATTGCTTCTTCATAAGTTGAGGGATCACCCTCCATCAAAAAGGTGAAGAAACCTTCTCCTAAGTTCTTTTCAATTCTTTCCCTTTTACTCCTTTTAGGTTCTATATCTTGTTCGGGTTGCGAACTAGATATTTGAACATGAGATCTAGTGGACGGAGCAAGAGAAGAGTTGGTGGAAGAGAAAAAAAATTTATCTTTGAAGGGATATATATTCTCAAAGTAAATTGCATCTCTTGCTTCTATAATAGTATTATTAAAATTTTATTTACTTCTGAGTGAGTAACAAGAAATCTATTGGCATTACTGTCTAGGGCATATCCTATGAATACAGCATCTACAGTCTTAGGTCCAATCTTCCTCTTTTTAGCTTCAGGAATTCCTACTTTAGCCAGACATCTCCAAAATTTGAGATAATGGATCCTAGGAGCTCTACATTTTCATAATTCATAGGAAGTTTTATCATTAGACTTACTAGGAATCCTATTAAGGATATAACATGCAGATAATAATGCTTCTCCCCATAAATTATTGGGAGCACCTGAGCTGAGGAGCATGTCATTCAACATGTCTAACAGAGTGCGATTCTTTCTTTCAGCAACTCCGTTGGACTGTGGTGAATATGGAGCAGTTACCTCATGGATTATTCCGTATTTTTCATAAAAAATGGTCATATTATTTGATGTATACTCTCCACCACGATCTGATCTAAGAATCTTAATCTTTCTCTCTAACTGGTTCTCAGCTTCAGATTTATAGACCTTAAATCTGTCTAGAACTTTATCTTTGGTTTTGAGAAGATAGGTATAAACATACTTTGAATGATCATCTATAAAGGTAACAAATTATTTCCTACCGCCTCGGGTCAAAACCCTATTTGAGTCACACACATTACTATGAATTAGCTCTAGAAAGTCAGAGTTTCTTTCTACAGATTTGAAAGGTAGCCTAGTGTGTTTGGCTTGAACATAGATCTCACACTTGTGTTTATCATCTATTGGATTCTTAGGAATAAGGTCTAAGTTCATCATCCTTTTTAGGGAACCTAGATTCACATGACCTAATCTACTATCGAAGTCACTTTCCTAGGTTAAGGTAGGTTCGTTCAGTGCCCCCAGGGTGAGAAGAATCGGTAATTATTAGACTAGATGCCACACATTTGAAGATTCTACATTGAAAACAATAAAAGAAGGATCTGAAATTTTATTCACGGTACTCAAAATGAAAAGACCATCTCTAACAAATCTTTTTCCAATAAAAGAGTCATTATTAGAAAATACTACGTTATTTACCTCCATAACAATTTTGTACCCTAAAGCTACAAGAAGAGACCCACTAACTAAAATTTTTAAAATATACGGCACATGCAACACATCATGAAGAGTCAGAGTTTTCCCTGATGTCATCTTTAGATCTATTATTCCTCTTCCTATAATCTGTGCCGCTGAGCCATCTCCTAGAGTTACATCTCCTCCACCTGATTTCTGATAGTTTAAAAAACATGAGCAATCAAAATAAACATGAACATTAGCTCTAGAATCCAACCACCAATCTTTAGAATGGTAGAAAATATTATCTAAGAGTTGATAGCTTACAGACCTGAAGGAACTAAAAGAGCCGTTGAGAAGCACGTTTGCTTCTGGTTTGGAAGGACGTTTCCCTTTGTAAGAAATCTGGACAACTTTCTTCTTCAGATGGAAACAGTTGGTGGCCATATAGTTTGTTTTACCAAACACAAAACAAAATTTATTCTAATCCTGAGTCTGACCGAAGTTTCTAGTTTATGGTGATGATGGTTTTGGTGGTGAGGCTGAAGGTTATGTTTCTTCTTGAAGAGGTTCCTTTTGGGTTTGTTATGATGATGAGAATTTGGTTTGCCTTGGGATTCTACTAGGTTTATCTTAGCTTTAGACTCAGACTTATGGTTAGACCTTAGCCTAATTTGTTCTTCTGTTCTAATTTTTTTAGGATTTTAGCAAAGGTAAGGTCACATTGAGTATGAATAAGGTCTTTCTTAACATCAGACTAAGAAGGAGGGAGCTTGTCTATCAAACATGTTATTTTATACTCAGTAGAAAAGAAAGTACCTTTGGCTTGAATATGCCTAAGATATTCTTGAAATTCATGTATTTGGTCATTCATAGGTTTATTATCTACTATAAAGTATCTGTTGAATGAGGAGGAATTGAATCTTTCAATTCCAGCATCATCACAGCTATATTCATCTTCCAAACCTTTCCAAAGTTCTTTAGCACTCTCTTATATTCAGAAAATATGTCATATAATGATTCAGACAATGCGCTTAGAATTCTATGAAAGTAGTGGTAGTCTATTTCCTTATGAGTTTTGGGTTATGAGGAGCAGGTAGATTTGGACACTCCTACGTCAGACTCGGTGTCATCATAATCATTTGTGATGGGTGTGGAACCATCAATGTCTGAGATCAGCCCTAAAGTTGTGAGCCAAAACTTTATTTGACTATGACATCTCTTAAAGTAGGTCCCGTTGAACTTATCATGTTTAGCAGTCTCATCCTTGCCAGTCATGGTTTCTAATGTGAAAAGTCTGAAACCGCAAAATATGTGTTTTACTTAATAACAAATTCTAGTGTTCTAGAAGAATAGTTTGAGTGATTTTTCTAATCAAGCTTATGAAATCTTTAGTCTACCAAGTGTTGATTAACTTGGGTTAGCTGTAGGGGCCGATTTTTATCTAGCGATGGTCCAAAGACACTTAAGTACTATGTCGTTTAGGGCTATTTACACCCGGTTGACAGAAGGACCCTTTCGAATTATTCCCAAATTTATCTCTACTTTTAGAATTCAGACTCAAAGGGATTTGCAGTTTCACTTAAACTATTTCTTTACTTCTAGAAAATAGTTTTTATTGTTCTAAGTTGTAGTAAAAATATGCCCAAACACTATTTTCACAAGGCAAGGTATATAAACAATTTGATATGTAAGAAAATTTTCAATTACAATTGAAATTTAAATTTGATACAAGTTGTTATAGAACCTTATTGAAATAAAAAAACTACTAAACTTATTTTTGTTACAGTAGATATTTAGCAAACAATTATGAACAACTTAGTAGCAAACAAGCAGATTTCTATTGCTATAGTAGATATTTACCAAATGATTTAACTTTTTCCCAGAAGATTAAGCAAATTCTACAATAATAAAGTTGATCGCAAGCAAAATTATTTTTGTTCTAGTAATGCAATATAGCTTATAATTGTATTATTCTACGATTTACTATTATTTTACCTAACATGAAATCAGCTTAACTCTTAGATTGATAAATAAAAAATAATACCTTTTCTCCTTTAGAAATCTATAAACAATAAACACAAATTAAAATAGTTAATGTTACCGGTTTCCGGGGAAGTCGTGCACGAAGCACTGCCCTAAGAGTTAATCCGAGGTCTATGTACAGACGTTTCTCGGAAGCTCCTAGTGGTAAAACTCGCTGACTACTTACTTCTCTTCGTCGCACACAACTCGGAGAGAGAGAGACCGAACTTAGCTCTGCCCAGAGCAAGGATTTAGAGGAGAGAATGTTGTTGGAGAGAAGAACCAGAGAAAGAGGTTTCACGTAGAGGAAAAATATTCTGTAAAAAATAAAGAAGGAAGTGATCGCAATATAAAGGCAGTCCCTAGACACAATCAACGGACAAAAAATTAAATGACTCATAAATAGGCCATTAAAGAGCAATAACAAAAGGAAAAACGTGGAGAAAATGCTGTCATATGAGCTGTTACAGAAGCTGTCACATGTGCTAAATAAACCTGGACATATGGAGAAATAAATGCCCAACGTTCAAATCTTCAAAAAGTTTAAAACCGGTTCAAAACAAGGAGGAGCAAAAAGATATTTTTGGATCCCCCCGAACCCGAAGAGTAAATTGGATCGGCATTCGGCGCCCGCAGGTGTGGGCACGTACCCGCACCCATTACTCGCACCGAACCAAACCGAGCCGAGCCGGGCGACGGCGGCGGCAGGCGCGTGTGGCCCAAGGGGTTCCCCACACAACATCTTAAGAGAGCAATGAAGAAGAACTAATATATATACAAACAAGGGGGAAGAGGTCCAACCGATGTGGTACTAAAGTTAAAAGGAGGAAGTTGAGCTTTTGTTCACAAGTGTATACACAGCCAACAAGTTCGAGTCTAACCTATAAAAATATCACTAGTTAATATAGGTAAAACATATTTAACTTCTCAACAAATGAATACAAATATTCATCAATTTTGTTGGAAACGAAACGTGAAAATTATTCTCTTAAATCGAGAGAATTTGATACAAAAAAAAATGCATAAACCAAATATATCAAAACTACACACATGAGAGCAATGCAAACACATCAATATTTACATAAAAAATCACGATAAAAAAAATCATGGAACGATCAAAGTCCAACCTGAAATGGTCTCTACTAATGGAATAAAGAGATACACTAACTCCTTAAAAACTCCTTCACTGATCCACACGGATCACCGCAATGCTTCCACCTGATGAAAATGAAATACAATGAGTATAAAAGGAATAGCAAAGACAAGATGATGAGGAAGAATCATTGTAGAACTACTCGAAACAATCTCTCTTTAAATCAACCTCTAAAACTCTGAATCAATATTCCTTATAAAATTGCAACATTGAGAAACTCTCTTTTTTGATTATCTAATATGGACTAGGGTTAGACAATCATATTTAAAGTACCACAATCCAAAAAGATATGGACCAATGGTGAAGATCAAATGGTGTTAATAAAATACTCTAATTTGGCCTGTAGTCCCAACATCAGTAGACCGGACGTTGTATACCAAAATTGAGTCAGAACTATTCTGGACAAAAGCAAATTTCACATGTGTACCGGCGGTACACCACCTGCACTGATATTGCTGCTTTTTTCAATAGTCTGACACATGCTCAAAACGAGCTTCCTTTATCGGTTTGGACTTTTCGGACTTCTTCAGCACTCAGATAGCACTTGTCGCACTCTTAGATGTTATCCACAATGATTAGGAACTCCACCTAACACCAACAAAATTAACATATGAATGACCACAATTATGTAATATATGAGAATAAAGTATATGATAACCGATACCGAGATACGAAGACAAAAGAATCTCGCATATGATGAAATATTGATATCAGCATGTATATTTAATGTATTTTTTCTCACATTATAGAGATATTTTCATTAGGGAATGTTATCGAGCGAGAGAAAATTCGGTTAAATATTTCGCTTTTGGTATTAAGAAATACTTTAAGCTTATGTTAACATGTGCGCTAAGTGCAAATAATAACACATTGATAAATATCTATTTTATTAGGGTACTTTCACCAACACATTAATGATTAATACACATTAATGGAGGACCAAGATTAAATTAGTTTATTTGTTTGTTAGGATTAAAAATAATAATAAAATTTGTATTCCTTTAGATTACTTTGGATAAATTTTGGTTGAGGAGTTGAGATTCTTTTATGTGTTTGTTATTGAGAGGTTAGTTTGGATATGAAGCTTAATTTTCTTCCTTTGAATTATTTTGTTTATCCTTGAAGTTATTTTGTGTTATCTAATGGTTGAATGCATGGCTATAAAAAGAGTCAAAGAATTATAGAATGACAACAAAAATGAATAATACTACCAGAATAAGTCAAATTAGTGACGTCTGAAAACGCTGCTAAATGACATAAAAATGTTGCTAATAAAATTTAGTGACGTAATTAGCGATGATTCATTGAAGTGGCGTTTAAGCTAGTCCCTGACAGAAAAACGTCGCAAAATGTCGATATAATGACGTTTACTAGCGACGTATCTGTGTCGCTAGTCGCTAAATATCACTATTTTTTTTATTTAGTGACATTTTGTAACACATTTAGCGACGTTCTGCTGACCTGGTAAATAATGCCATGTCAGCAAGTTAGCAACGTTTAGCGACAAAAATAACGACATCCTGATATAGTTAGCGAAGTATATGAACGTCGCTAAACGTCGCTAAATTGCAATTTTTTTTGTAAAAACTGGGGTATCCCTGCAATATCACAGTTTGTCGTATATCTCTGGAATATTACAATTCATAAAAATAGACAGACCCGGAGCAACCCTCCGTTGAATTTTCTAGGTTCACCGACCCCTTCGGTGGAACACTCAACATCGGTAAATTTTCATGCATTCAATATAAATAATAAAGTAAAATTAAAAGAAATAGACACATTCTCAATAAATATAGCACTACAAAAAAAAACCTAATTATCGACTGAAAATTTAGTCGCTAAAATAACCATTTTCGTCGCTAAAACAAAATAGCGACTGAACAGCGAGGAACAATTCCGTCGCTAAAAGCATGTCTCTATCAATATTAAGTAGCTAGTTCGTCGCTATACCGACGGACTAGCGACGAAAATAGTGACGAAACTTAGCGACGTACCCGGGACTAAAATGTCGGTCGCTATATTGGCGATTGATTTAGCGATTACACAACGATTATACCTGATACATTATTCGCTAGCAATGAACAATTTTTAGTCGAAAGTTAGTCGCTGGTTACTCGCATGTTAGTCGCTATCTACAAAATATTAACAGTTTTCAGTCGCTGGTTAGTTACTATCCGCAATATATTTCCAGTTTTTTCGTCGTTGGTTAGTCGCTATCTACATATATTATCACTGTTTAGTCGCTGTTTAGTAACAACGTTAGTTGCTATTTATAGTCGTTAGTCGCTGGTTAGTCGCTTGTTAGTCGCTATCTACAATATATTTCCAATTTTCAGTCGGTGTTTAGTCGCTAGTTAGTAGTCGATTAGTCGCTAATCCATTTTATATTTTTCAGATTTGTAAGAAACATGCTATGCTCATCCTGTGATAGTTTAACAGTAATATAAAGTAGTCCACAACACACTTAAATACAATACAAACAACTTTTATCAACACAATAGTAACCAATGTATAAACAAAAATAATAACACAGTACACCAATAAAGAAACTAATATATATATATATATATATATATATATATATATATATATATATATATATATATATATATATATATATATATATATATATATATCATAGTCATGTCTAATCATGTCCATCCATCGACCATACACCATCCATAAAAAAAGATAACTAATATGTCTCGGGTGATACAAAAGCATAAAAAATCAAGATGACGGTGGCTGCATGCTGCCCATAAACTGTGCCATAAGCGTAACAAATGCCTGTTGCTGGCTCACTGTAAAAGTAGGAGCTGGAATAGAAGTAGCCGTCAGAGTACCAGAAGAAGGAGCAGCAGCAGAAGGAGGAACAGTCGGAGTAACAAAAGAAGGAGCAGCAGGAGGAGGAACAATCGGAGTACCGGAAAGAGCAGTGGTACCATCAGGAGCACTAGTAATTGACACCAACTCCATAATATGTCTCAGTTGTCTCTGAAAATCGAACATCATGATGATCATCTGCTCCATAGTAAGAATGCCAGTAGAAGTAGTCTGTGCAGGACCAGTAGTAGACTGTGTAGGTGGAAGAGATCTGGAGTATATCGACGGTTGTGATGCTAATGACCCAATACCATACACGCTGCCGTCATTTTCTCTCCCAACAGCCTGTACCGACAAATCATTCCTCTCAGTGAACATACGTGGCATACTAGTACCAGCCCCTCCATCCTGATCAGCGGACTGAGAAGCTTGACTCTCCAATTTCTCGTAGGCCTCCTGTATATATAAAAGTATCATGAATATATAAAAATACAACCAAACATATCCTCTGCTCAGAATTCAGAGGCATAAAACAGCTTTTTATAATAAATATATGATATGATGAATGTCCACAGATTGATAGGGAGAATTTGAATGGCTCAAGTAGCTCCCAGCATCCTCATGACCCACCTGAGAATCCAAGTCCAAAACGCAGAAAGGTAGGTAGTTGTGAAGTTTTATTTCTTATTAGCTTCAATATTAATCTTAGTAGCACTATAATTGGTGTCAGTGTACTGCCATTAAGAGTTCAGTTTATATTGCTTTACGTCCATGTTCTTATGTAAAAAGATGTCCAAAGCATGCTTAGACATAGACCCATGTGTACAGGGAGAAACTTTATAAGCTTTCCAGTTTAAAGAACTGGAGAGAGAGAGTATGAAAATAGTCAACATTGTGTCTTGCTTGATGTCGTAACTTCATACATTTTGTGCTAGCATAAGTTGCATGGTTTGCAATTATCATGTAGTATTAATATTAGTACATTTATAAGGTCACAATGGTCGCATTGTTGTCTACTAAACATAAGTATTATGCCTCATGTAAGTACTGATATCGTGTGCATACTTGAGTTGAGTTTTTGGCTTGGTTTAAACTGAACTTATCTACTTTACACTCATCTAAGGCAGCCTAATTGGTCTTATCGTCCATATGACTGAGAGGCATACTTCTATATCTTTTCCAGAAGTTTCGTTTGTAAAATACTGACTAAGATTTCATTTCGTACTTCACCATATGTGGTAACTCCGAAACTTAATTGATGCGTACCCGTAAAGATTACTTGATTATGTATAAAAAAAATTGTCCAAAGTAAATACCGAAGTAAGAAAGTAGAAGAAATGCTGTTACTTCTAGTCTTACACTCAAAAATTGAAGTACATTCCTGAAAATCAAATACGAAGTCTAATCTTGAAGTGTACTTGATGAAAAAACCTGCACGACCCAGCCTTATAATTCAAGTTTCTGGCTTGTCAAAAACTTGTAATTTTTATGAGAACCATCAGTAAATCAGTAATATTTTTAATTTATTTTATTCTTTCGAAGTAAATAAGTTATTGCAACTAAATCGCCTCATGTTCTAATCATGTGTATATCCATTTGTTAATAGTTAAGCTGAGCGGCAGCCGATTCTTAAGCATGCATTGCTGGCATTATAATAGTTTATGTCCTATTTGTCTCAACCATACTTGAATTAAAATGAAGCGTGATAGACTTTGATGCCATTTTTTTTTCAGAAACATCAATTTCAAATAGATATCATACTCCGATCTAATTCCATTTTTGTGAAAAGGACATCGTAAAAAAAGTAAATACTTACAAATGTTTTGGTAGCCCGTTCATCCACTAACTTTTCATCCTTCTTTCCTTTCTGAGTACGTTCGAATATCTTGAAAAAGTCGACATTATTCGTGTCTAAGCCTGCCTTGGCGGCCTCCTCGTACTGTAATAGTTAACTCTATGATATATCCATAAAAAATAAAATATTACATTTTAATTAACGATTTTATGTACCACGTCACTACCAAAACAAGTAAAATCAATGACGAATTTATCGACTCTGGAAGACGACGTTGCTAATTTTATTGTAATTAGTGAAGTATCTAAATGACGTCGCAATACGTCGCTATCAGCGACTTTCAACGACGTTTAGTAACTATCTTTAGTATTATGAAATCTATTGTCACCGACTAGTCGGTAAACGTCGCTATATTTTTAATAACGACAACTTTTACCGACTCCACATGTCACGCCCCAGTCCTAAAATATCAAGGGACAAGCCACGTGGCAATGGCCAGCAGCACAACTCCAATAGGCAAACATAATTTAATGGACCCGTTAGAGTGCACTTAAGTTGTAACAAATATAAATACAGGTCTACACCATCTAACATAGTATAATTCTAGTCTCATCCACAGAAAGTAAACACAATTCATTATGATAGACCAGTCAAGATAATAGATAAAAGAAATAGTCCATCATCAAGTCAACATAAGTAGTGTCTCGGGGAACAACCCGACAAAATAAGAAAAATAACACCAATACATATGTCCATAAGTCAAGATATGAAATAACAATAAGCATAGATAACTGAGTAAGTAACTGAATACTCAGGAGAAATCCTCTGGCACAACCTCGTCCTCTGGTGCTAGTACTGCTCCAACGTCAGCTCATGTCCCATGGGTAATCCTCCTCTGCTGTACCTGGGGCATAATCCAGATCTAGATCCTCAGGGGACATAGTAAGGTACAAGAAATACTCAATCTAAATAAAATACAGTAAATAAAAATAGATCCACAGGGCAAGCTATGTAACCAGCTATGTGAAATACAAAATGAGAGCATCACTAGTACTCAGGCTGAGACCACTACAAGCTTAGTGTCGGGGAGCCCAAAGAAGCAAGTAGTATCATATATTCCAGTAGTATAGTATATATATAATCAGCCTGTAGCCTGTGTGTCTCTCCCCACCCACTGTAACCTCATATCTCATGTCCATAACGTCTCATGTCCATAACACGCAAGATCATGACCTCCAATGTCCTATGATATGTCGTACTTGGTAAAGCAAGCACACAAAAGAATAGGATCGTGGAATAAAGTCTCTAAATGACATTACACGACTCCGCGTACGACGTCGACACCCGAATCTTGTTCGGACGTTAAGCAATGTCTCACGGTCCTAGGTTGAACAGGTACATCACATAAGTATTTATATAGAGATAACACAAGCAAATAATATATCAGGATCTCTGCAGGTTTGGCAAGATACACTTGTCTGGGCTCTGCACTCCGTCAACTGCTCTTATAAAAGTGGAATCTCCAAGTACGCATTCGGATGCTAAAAAAATATCACATTTGCTCTCAGAATACTTGAAATAGCTAGGATTGACAACCCATAAGTCCAATTTGGACACAGGGGCATAATTGACAATTTTTGGTCAAAACGGGGTCCACATGTGGCCAAGTTGTATGATACTTATGTTTGTGACGGTGATACATACTTATGTTTTGTGATGGTGACACTTTTATTATTTAGACTTTTATTGTGGCCTAGTTCACAACTTCTGTGTATTTTTTTCTGTCATGTAATCTAAATATCTCTGTATATTTGTTTTATTATTATATGTTGTTCTCAGATATCTCTGGACGACGCGAATCCTATTCCCGTGATAGATCCACTAGATTCCGTCATAAGGACATGGATACTCCTTCCCAATCCTCGTCTCCGAGTACTCTATACTATCGACCAGCAGTACTTCAGACTACGACTGCGATGACCGCACGTGGCAGTACTCCTGGGACCAGCAGTTTCAGGCCCGAGAGTTTCCCGTCTAGTATTCTTGCTACGTCCAGTGTTCCTTCCACGGATGGTCCCACAGAGACTTAGTAGGAGATGGCGGTCGAGCCGACTCCGTCTCCATATTAGAGCGATCCTCCGTGCGCTCCGCCGAATAAGACGAGAATGGAGATTTAGGCCGATTGCCCTACAAAGTAAGTTAATTAGTTATTTGTGTCTTATATATATATATATATATATATATATATATATATATATATATATATATATATATATATATTCATTTTTTAATGAGTTTAATTATTAATGTATATATAGATATCGTCCCCCGGCGGTACAGAGAGCACTGGGACATTTTCTGAGGCAAAACTATGGTGGGCCATGGATAAACTACTCGGATGCCTCAGAAGAGAGAAAGACGTTCAGTTTTGGGCACTTCAAGGTATAAGTATATTTAATTTTAACATCATTAATATTTTTATGCAATGTTATAAAAAGCGCTAGGAGGGTTCGGTACGCCAAAGGGGCGCCTAGCGCCTAGGCCGCGCCTAGGCACCGAATATATTATATATATATATATATATATATATATATATATATATATATATATATATATATATATATATATATATACGTATATTTTTTTTAAACATAAAGCCTTGACCAATTGGTCAGTTGGTTAAGTCGTGAACACCCATTCGGGTGGGGATGGCTCTAATCCTAGCCTAAGTTTTTTCCTCTCCTCCTCTCTCCTTCCTCTCCTTCTCTTCTCTCTGAGCTCTCTCCTCTCCTCTCCTCTCCCCTCCCCTCTCAGTACCACCACTGCCACCACTACCACCCTCTTCTCTCCTCCCTCTCTCCCACCGCCACCACTACGACCATACCACCACCTCCTCCACCACCGCCATATCACCACCGCCACCACCACCAACATAGCACCACCGTGCGCCTCCACCATCACCACCGTCATCACCACCGCCACCACCACCATCGCCACCACCGCCGCCGCCGGTGCCACCATGACCACAGCACCACCACCGCCTCCAACACCACCACCATCACCGCCAACACCACCACGACCACAACACCACCATCGCCACCGCCGCCACCAGCACCACCACCGTCGCGGCCAGCACTACCGCCGCCTCCACCGGTATTTTGTTTTTGTTTTCAAATAGGACGCCTAAGCGGCCGCCTAGGGCCTTTTCGGAGAGGCCGACGACCGTCTAGCGCCTAGGTAACGCCTAGGCCTATTTTTAGAATACTGTTTTTATGTTAATATTTCATAACTAACTATTGAACTTCTTGTAGAGAACATATATTTATCCACCACATCGGGCCACACAGATCGAGCAGCAGTTTCCTTCCGTCGCCACCAAGCTCATCTGTGATGCTATGGATGACCTGAACGCTCGTGATCGTGAAGGAAAATCGATCCAAGGCTGGATCATGTCACGCCCCGGTCCCGCCCGGGCCGCCGCTCCGCCCTGCCCCGCCCCGTATAGCCGGAATTAACGAACCGGGCACGAATCATCGTGCCTCGGTGCACCGGACGCGAATCACCGCGCCCGTCCCGCGGGTGCGAGGGAGGAAGGGAGCTAAGCGAATGGCCCGTTCGAGCTTTCGGGGGACGTGATGCCGCACGGGCCTGGGGTTGCGCCCGTGCAAGGCCAATCGTTTAAATTGATAGTTGGCTATCATCGCATCAATCGAGTAAGCAGCAGAAAGGGACTTGTTGCAATGCATTTAGCCAACTGAGTGTTCGGGACAATCGAGGCAACTTGGGTTTTCTTTAGCAAAGGCACACGTTCGTTCCATACATTATGCCCCCTTATTAGATAGCATCTCGGGGCAACAATAGAAACAAGGATTCCGGGTCTTCGGGACTGTGGCACGCCTATCGCTTCCTCGGACGATCCAGTACCTGCAAGCAAGTAAACTGTTGGTGGGTCAGCACTTTATACAATTACTGGTGAGATAAATCAACTGAACAGAAACAAGCATTCACTCAAAAAGGCACTAAGTAATCATGTTATAAAATATTACATTACTAGTGATCTTTCTAGTTTTACCTAGGTTCGTTCATGCAGTTCTAGCCGAGTCGATTTACTTATTTGGAAACATGTTTGGAAACAGAGTTTCATATTGAATATGCAAGCAAGCAATCGTTCATGTTTCAGGGTGTGCGCAGCGTGTCTCGTGCGACTCCAGGGTCAGATGCAAAGCTAGACACACAATGCACAATCTTAGGGGCAGTCACTATCCAAGCCAACACAATGACTTAGCTATATGCAGGGCGGTCCTCGAGTACCTCAGGATCGGCAGCGGGTGGAACAGCATACCAATGACTCTTTATCTGATGCTAATGGCAGCTGTGACCCATGGTGGATGACGCATGCAGTTCAGCTCTCCACCAAAAACTATTTTCCGACCACGTGCGAATGCATGGAACACTATCAAATAAACTCTAGTATGCAGACGAGACGAACCATCAGAATACACTCATTGTTGCGGGGCAATCCGACTTATCACTTGAACACGTTCAGGCACAGTATGGTTCTCTCGAAGCATAGACGATAGTGAACATTTTCATGCACTCTAAACAGGCGATTCAGGATTTTCGTTAAGCAGACATTGTTTCAAAGACAAGCTAGGTGAGTTCGTTCATTAACATGCAAGGCAGGTTCTATCATTCTCTTATGAAAACA
Organism: Iris macrosiphon; assembly: GCA_036927795.1. Classification (NCBI taxonomy): domain Eukaryota; kingdom Viridiplantae; phylum Streptophyta; class Magnoliopsida; order Asparagales; family Iridaceae; genus Iris; species Iris macrosiphon. The sequence continues at coordinate 16,353,750 of JAYESA010000015.1, read as the reverse complement.
TTGTAAGCAAAAACTCAGGTTATTATTAAGGCGTGCAAGAATCAGAGAACGAAGTTCTGCCCACTCACCTTGATATATAACGCCGGCGCGGAGCGGGACGTTACATACTTACCAACCAACAAAAAGTTTCGTCTTCGAAACTTCAAGGATAAACTTCTCGATATCCCGAGTAGCGATAGTGCCGTCCCTCGCCGTACTCAATCGAAACAGTCAAGCAATTCAAGTTCAGGAAACATTTTGCACTTTGAGAATATCTATGGACTTATTGTATGGAACGCTCTTTGCAAAACCATATCGACTCAGAGTCATAGCAACGGATTTTGGGCCAGAGAATCGTTTCTGCTCTGATACCATTCTGTCACGCCCCGGTCCCGCCCGGGCCGCCGCTCTGCCCTGCCCTGCCCCGTATAGCCGGAATTAACGAACCAGGCACGAATTACCGTGCCTCGGCGCGCCGGACGCGAATTACCGCGCCCGTCCCGCGGGTGCGAGGGAGGAAGGGAGCTAAGCGAATGGCCCGTTCGAGCTTTCGAGGGACGTAATGCCGCACGGGCCTGGGGTTGCGCCCGTGCAAGGCCAATCGTTTAAATTGATAGTTGGCTATCATCGCATCAATCGAGTAAGCAGCGAAAAGGGACTTGTTGCAATGCAATACATTTAGCCAACTGAGTGTTCGGAACAATCGAGGCAACTTGGGTTTCCTTTAGCAAAGGCACACGTTCGTTCCATACATTATGCCCCCTTATTAGATAGCATCTCGGGGCAATAATAGAAACAAGGATTCCGGGTCTTCGGGACTGTGGCACGCCTATCACTTCCTCGGACGATCCAGTACCTGCAAGCAAGTAAACTGTTGGTGGGTCAGCACTTTATACAATTACTGGTGAGATAAATCAACTGAACAGAAACAAGCATTCACTCAAAAAGGCACTAAGTAATCATGTTATAAAACATTACATTACTTGTGATCTTTCTAGTTTTACCTAGGTTCGTTCATGCAGTTCTAGCAGAGTCGATTTACTTGTTTGGAAACATGTTTGGAAACAGAGTTTCATATTGAATATGCAAGCAAGCAATCGTTCATGTTTCAGGGTGTGCGCAGCGTGTCTCGTGCGACTCCAGGGTCAAATGCAAAGCTAGACACACAATGCACAATCTTAGGGGCAGTCACTATCCAAGCCAACACAATGACTTAGCTATATACAGGGCGGTCCCCGAGTACCTCAGGATCGGCAGCTGGTGGAACAGCATACCAATGACTCTTTATCTGATGCTAATGGCAGCTGTGATCCATGGTGGATGACGCATGCAGTTCAGCTCTCCACCAAAAGCCATTGTCCGACCGCGTGCGAATGCATGGAACACTATCAAATAAACTCTAGTATGCAGACGAGACGAACCATCAGAATACACTCATTATTGTAGGGCAATCCGACTTATCACTTGAACACGTTCAGGCACAGTATGGTTCTCTCGAAGCATAGACGATAGTGAACATGTTCATGCACTCTAAACAGGTGATTCAGGATTTTCGTTAAGCAGACATTGTTTCAAAGACAAGCTAGGTGAGTTCCTTCATTAACATGCAAGGCAGGTTCTATCATTCTCTTATGAAAACATTGCAAGCAAAAACTCAGGTTATTATTAAGGCGTACAAGAATCAGAGAACGAAGTTCTGCCCACTCACCTTGATATATAACGCCGGCGCGGAGTGGGACATTACAGATCATGCCTGAACAGTGGACTGCGATGAGGGCTAGATTCAACGAGGATAGGTATAGGAAAAATTCAGAGAAGGCCAAGGCGGCTCGACAGAGGGCGGGAAAGAGGTGTAGTGGGTTGATTTCGATGACAAAATATTTTTGTCGCTTGGTACATCTTTTATTGTATACGTACAATTTTTAATCATCGTGGCCTAATTTTTTTTACTTTAATAACAAATAATATATTTCTTAATAGGTCCTGAGGGGTGAGGACGCGAACATGGTGACAGTGTTCCTTGCCACTCATAGGAATGGGGGATAACTTATCGATGATAGGGCGACGCAAACCTACGTAAGTATTACTCTTATGTTTTGTTAATTTTGATATAACTTACCAAAAATACATGTAATTAGTAATAAGTACGTAAGATATATAGTAGTAGTACGCTTATCAATATATACATATTTTTCTAGGATGAGTATAGGAGGCTCCGCGAAGAGTCGACCCAGCCTACACCTGAGGGGGGTAGTTCCTCGGAATCCCTGGCCCACCCAGCTCCATCAGATGACGAGCTATGGATGAGAGCCGTTGGTGGTCTATATAGGGGTACGTACTACGGTACGGAATCCTACGACGCCTATGTTGCATCACAGTCCTCTAGGACACCCTCTGCCGATGTGCATACCCCACAGCCCTCCCAGGAGTTGCAACGAGCCCAGAAGAGAGTTGACATTCAGATCACATCTCTGCGTGACAAGTTGATAGGGAGGATTACGGTGAAGCCGCAGCCGCAGACGGACGATTCGACGCTCATAGCATGTTTCGAATCGCTGGAGCATAACATCATGGAGTTGAGGGATCTGGCCACGTCGACAGAATGCAATGTGATGTCGCTGCAGGAGTCACAGTTGATCGTGGATGCCATACTATCGATGATGCAGACGTCACATATTGAGATGAGCGAACGAGTGGAGACCGTAGGTGCTTCACTATCGAGGATGCATGCATCACTGTCATGACCCGTACCTGGTATAGAGGCACGAGTACGTGGGTACGTCCAGCCTACGCCGCTGTTTCAGCGGTAGAACGATGTCTCGGTCTTCTATACTATCTAACATCTCACACAATATATAAAATACCTGTCATGCCATCTCAACTCCAAATAGAGGAGCAATATGATGATATAATAAAGGGTAGTCAATACTCAATCACATATAAAAATTAAAGAAAGATTTAAGCATGATATGGAATGGAAAGAAAAGAAATACAAGTCCTAATACATCATAGGTCCAACTCAACATCTAAACACAACTCAAGATCTCAAAATAATAATACAATCCAAAGTCTAACTATAAACAACTACTACAAGATATGAAAATCTAAATGGCCTCAGTATCTGGCACTACAACCTCATATGACACTCCATCTGTTAGCCGTAGTAAGTGGGACACATCCTCACTAACCAGTCATCTGAAAAATATATCCAGTCAGGATTGGAGTGAAGTACAACCCAATAGCAGATCCAATTAATTGATAATGACTATAAAAAGGAATAGAGAATATAATACAAGACGAGAAACAATGAACAATATCATGATATGGTAAAAGAAACAGGTAAACAAGAGCAAAATGGTATATACTGATCACAATAAAATAGAATAAGACAATAAAATAGAAGATGGTAAAGAAATATAACTATACTAAGTGATTGAAATACTAGTTAGATATATGATCGGCTTGTGTTAAACATTGTCTACTTAAACATTGGATAAATATTGTCTACTTAAACATTGAACATTGAACATTGTGTAGGCTTTGATCACATATCTAGCTAACACTTTTCCTTTTCTCGACTAGTACAATGGATCCAACCATGACACGTTACGATACAAGATACTGTAGGCATTATAAAATATTAAACATTGAATATTGAACTTTGAATATTGAACATTGTCTAATATTAAACATTGCTTATTAACCAGATGAGAACACGAGAAGCAATAAAACAATAAATAATATCTCATGACTGAAGATTCATGTGTAAACTAATCAAGGTACCAATGTGCCAGGAATCAAGTAATACATTTCTAAATACTTGCATTATAGTAATTATCAAATAATAAAAACTATCAGAGAATATACTCGCCTGAGGCCCAGAGCAAATGATGCAAAACGGTATCCGAACTGGTGTCACACAGACCTATATATGGAATATTACATTAATACAAGGTTTTGGAATGAAAATAAGTTAAACTAGTCAAATTCTAGGTCATAAAGCCATTTCTAAGTCAAAATAGTCAAACTAGCACAAATATAGGCCAAACTAGTCAAACATGGTCAAACTAGCTATTTCTAGGTTGTATGAGTTCATCTCTAGGATATTGGGTCCATACACTATGTAACTAGGCTATACTAGCTATGTTAAGATACTAGGATACCAACAAAATATCGTATCATAAAATACGCAAGTTATTAGATATGAAAATACTATTATATATATATACAAGACAAAATATATAGTACCCCTAGCTAAACTAATGCTAAGTGGATACCTTGGTTTTGAGCCAAATACGGTATCACCACATACACACCCATCTTGATATATAAACTCAATACCTTGAGTATAAACCAATACCTTGACATTACCTTGGTGTCATAAGGTAATACAATATCTAACATTAGCTAACTAACCAACATACCTCACTATACACTAACATGCACTTATACTTATAACAATACTATACTAAACTAACATTCTAACATACCCCTTCGGATATTCAATACCTATACCCAAGATACCTCAACTCTCATTACCTTGGTATAGCTCAAGGTAAACTAGAATTAACACTAACAAATGCTAACTAGTACTTATATATATATATATATATATATATATATATATATATATATATATATATATATATATATATATATATATATATATATATATATATATATATATATATATACTTAACTTACTAACAATATATATAAATAACTAACTTATCAATAAAAACTAACTTAGCTTATTAACTAGCTTACTAACTTATCTACAACTTCATTTCTAAGCACTCAAACAACTGTTGCTTATCGCTGCTGCTTCTACTTATCGCTGCTGTTGCTGCTTATCACTGCCGCTGCAGCTTCTGCTTGCTGCTGCTTGTTGCAGCTTATCGCTGCTTCTACTGTTGCTGCTGCTTATGGCTTCTGCTGCTGTGGCAGCTTTCTGCTTCTATTTATTGCTGCTGCTACTTATTGATGCTGCATACTGCTGCTGCTTATTTCTGCTTATTCACTGCTTCTTATCACTGCTTATTCACTACTTATTTATTGCTTATGCCTATAATTTCCTCCTCTAGCTCACATGCACACATCTAATACACACACACACACACACACACACACACACACACACACACACACATATATATATATATATATATATATATATATATATATATATATATATATATATATATATATATATATATCCTTATATATACATGTATGCTAACACAAACCCACACTAATGATGCACAAGCATTCTCCTATTCTCCGATGACCACCAACACATCAAAATAAAATATAAAACATACACATAATTATACATATACATATATATCATATAACAATTATAATTTTAATACTCTAATAGCTATAACCAAGGTAAATTGAATTGAAATGCAAGAAAACAAACATGTGGAGTGCACCGCACCCGTATCACACTCAATCTATGATACACTTGCGATACGGCTCCACCATACCACCAAACGTATCCCGAAGAATATGAGCAAGTATATAATCACAATTAGAAACAATACGAAGTGTTAGCTACTCATCTACGTGTCCGTATCAAAATGTGACATGCTCAAACCCCCGTATCGGAAGAAAATCTCCAAATCAACCCGTATCGCCAAATTATCGTGATACGGCCTACACGTATCCAATTGTGGACACGACACTAGTCACACACAATCAAACACATGTCAATTTGGTCTAATTGACCTATTGACAAACACAAGATGTGTCAATCTCGAAATTCTTCCAAAATTGACATAAAATACCACATAACTTTCTCCATAGGCCTCCTATGAACCTAATTCCAATTCCTATGGGTAGCCTTAGTATATGAAAGAGTTTTTAATGATTAAGTTATAGAGTTAGAGTCTAATTAGAGAGAGAAAACTGAATTGTACCTATTGGGAGATGGACTCCCAATAAAATCTCTAAATTGAGTGTCAAGAGCCTTCAACTTGTAGAACCTTGCTCCTCCTTGTAGATCCTTGTTTCCTCCTTGTAGATCCTTACTTTCTCCTTGTTCTAATAGCCTATATTGATGAATAGGAAAGGAATTAGAAAGAAATTTGGATAGGGATTGGTGTAGGGATGAAGGAATTTGGAAGAGAAAAATTCTAGATCTAGATTTGGAATAAAAAAATAAAGAGAGAGAGTCTCTCTCCTTCCTCTATGGTGGCCGACCTCTACCTCTCCTCCATGCTACTATGAAATATCCATAATACCCCTTAGGGCTTGTCATGAAAAAATTAATTAAGGAGGAAAGGTTATAGTCTAATTGATTTAACTAATTAATTTATCCTCCTAATGAATGGGCTTACTATTTGGCTCAATTTTAACTAGAATTAAATGTTGGTCCATGGATCTAATCTAAACTACTTGGGTCTACTAACACAAGTCAAATTAAATAGGTTAGCCCACTAACTAAATTAAATGTTACAAGCCTCTAATTAAATATGATACTTTAATAATTAAATAACTAATACAAGCATTAAATAAATATACATGGCCCACTAATATTAATATTATATTCCTAAAATTAAATAACTAGGCCAAATTACCAAATTAATCCTAGTTGGAAAAGTGGGGGTGACAATCCTACCCCCCTTCGAAAAATTTTGTTCTCGAAATTTAAAGATGATCGTAACCCCCTTTAGGTCAACCACAGTCCAAACTAAAACATACAACATGCAATTTAAAAGAAATCATTAACTATGGTCTTTATCCATCATAGTTTTGCAGTCTTCGACAGGGTATACTAACTGTACAATAACTCACAAGCAGTCTATAAGGTACTAACTAAGCACAAAAGCAACAAATAGAAAGGAAAGGAACATAACAAGACAAAACAAAACAAGCTATCATATCACTTGAAGTATCTTCCTCTCCGACTGCCACCACAAATGCCTCATCCTGTTGGGGTGGCTCCCTATGCCATTGTTGAGCAGTCTGCGATGCCACAGATGGCCTAACTCCACCTCTATGACCACGATCTGGTCAATACAGGTTGTTGGAACACTCATTCACCTGATGGTCAGGGAAACCATAATACAAGCATAGTCTGAGCCTCTTTCGACAGTTCTCCCAATCATGCCCATGCCTCCACAATAGGCACAAGAAAAAGTCTGCTGAGTCTGCCTCTGAGGCTGCTACGGTGTCTGATAAATTGGCTTCTGAAATTGTTATATCTGTTGAGCTGGTGTCCTAACTAGCATAAGATACTGTTGATGCTGATATACTCTCGGCTGTTGAAAGTGGGTGTGCTTCACTGGGCTCGCACCACTACTCGCTCTCCGGTGTCTCTCAGCCTCTTGGAGCCAAGCTCTAAATCATCCTCCGTCCGCTGTGCCTGTTTCAGAATTTTCTCAAAAGTAGTGGTGTGGTCTCCATTAGTATGGGACTTAATCTCACAGTTCAATCCCTTACTGAACTTTATAGCCTTGGCCCGAGGATTCTGCCCCTCAACAAATCGTCCCAATCGGCAATACTCTGCCGCATACTCGTCCACTGTCAAGTTCCTCTGGACGAGGTTCTGGAGTTGACTCTCCAAAGTACTCTGAGCCACGTCCGGGAAGAACTTTTCTTTGAAAATTTCTTTGAAATATTTCCAAGTAAGTCCCGGCGCTGATATCCTGGGGTCTATCCTAAACCATGTCAGCGCGATATCGAACATCATACTACATGTCGTCTCTACCTGCAAGCTCTCAGGAATTTATGCCAATCTTAGTTCCCTCTCAATGTCCTCTATCCAGTCATCTGCGTACAAGATTCCCTCGGTGCCCTTAAAGTCCTTAGGTCCCATCCTCTTGAAGTCAATGATAGTTCCCGGTCTCGGCTGCTGTGGATCGGGCTGAGGTGGTGTCGTCTGTGGATGGACTAAGGCGACTCTCTCGACTGTGGCGAGTGCAATCTAGTGAGCATTCTCGATGTCCTGTCTTATAACCTCTGACTGGCGCTACTACGTCTCCATCATCTGCTGAAAGAGCACAAACATCTGCATCTGAACGACTGCAGGTGGCGGGAATGAAAGATCCCCTGAAACTGTCGGTGATGTCCTTTATATCGGAGGTGGAGCACCCCCAAAAGCTTCTGCAGAAACGCCCACCTGGATTGGTAAAGTGGACCTCTGGAATGTAGCTGCTAGAATAGTATCTGCTAGTGTTGTCCTCATAGGCGACGAAGTGACTGACCTCGTTGACATTGCGCCTGAGCGCTGGGAACGCATCTTCGGCGGCATCCTGAAGACAGCTTCAGAAATAAGGAATTAATATTAAGCAAGATACGATTTTATCAAAGGAGGACAAATTTTTTTAAGGAAGGCAATATTCAGAACGATAAAGATGGCAATTTCAATTAGGTTGGAATTGTTTCCTAGTTGTTATTGAGTATACTCTCTCATTCTAGTATCCTATATCCTATCCTATTGTAGGCCCGCAGTAGTACAACTAGGCCGTTGCACTACCACGATATCGCACTATTGCGAAGCCAGACCTGTATGGGCTGCCACAAAAAATGTGTCATGACCCACACCCGGTATATGGACACGAGTACGTGGGTACGTCCAGCCTACGCCGTAGCATCGACGGTAGAATATCGTCTCGATCTTCTATACAACCTTACATCTCACATAATATGTAAAATACCTGTCATGCCATCTCAACTCCAAATGGAGGTGCAATATGATGATATAATAAAGGGTAGTCAATACTCAATCACATATAAAAACTAATGGAAGATTTAAGCACAATATGGAATGGAAAGAAAATAAATACAAGTCTCAATACATCACAGGTCCAATTTAACATCTAAACACAACTCAAGATCTCAAAATAATAATACAATCCAAAGTCTAACTAGAAACAACTACTACAAGATATGAAAATCTAAATGGCCTCAGTATCTGGCACTACAACCTCAGGTGACGCTCCATCTGTTAGCCATAGTAAGTGGGACACATCCTTACTAACCAGTCATCTAAAAAATATATCCAGTCAGGATTAGAGCGAAGTACAACCCAATAGCAGTTCCAATTAATTGATAATGACTATATACAGAAATAGCAAATATAATACAAGACGAGAAACGATGAACAATATCATGTTATGGTAAAAAAACAGGTAAACAAGAGCAATATGGTATACACTGATCACAATAAAATATAACAAGACAAAGAAATAGAAGATGGTGAAGAACTGTAACTATACTAAGTGATTGAAATAATAGTTAGATATATGATCGGCTTGGGTTGAACATTGTCTACTTAAACGTTGGATAAACATTGTCTACTTAAACATTGAACATTAAACATTGTCTAGGCTTTGATCACATATCTAGCTAACACTTTACTTTTTTTGACTAGTACAATGTATCCAACCATGACACGTTATGATGCAAGATACTCTAGACATTGTAAAACATTAAATATTAAACTTTGAACATTGTCTAATATTAAATATTGCTTATTAACCAGATGAGAACACGAGAAATAATAAAACAATAAGATCTCATGACTGAAGATCCATGTGTATACTAATCTATGTACCAATGTGTCAGGAATCAAGTAATATATTTCTAAATACTTGCATTATAGTAATTATCATATAATAAAAACTATCAGAGAATGTACTCGCCTGAGGTCCAGAGCAAATGATGAGAAACGGTATCCGAACTGGTGTCACACAGACCTATATATGGAATATTACATTAATACAAGGTTTTGGAATGAAAATAAGTTAAACTAGTCAAATTCTAGGTCATAAAGCCATTTCTAAGTCAAAATAGTCAAACTAGGTCAACTCTAGGCCAAACTAGTCAAACTTGGTCAAACTAGTTAATTCTAGGTTGTATGTGTCCATATCTAGGATATTGGGTCCATATACTATGTAACTAGGCTATACTAGCTATGTTAAGATACTAGGATACCAACAAAATACCGTATCATAAGATACGCAAGTTATTAGATATAAAAATACTATTATATATATATACAACACAAAATATATAGTATCCCTAGCTAAACTAATGCTAAGTGGATACCTTGGCTTTGAGCCAAATACGATATCACCACCTACACACCCATCTTGATATACAAACTCAATCCTTTAGTATAAACCAATACCTTGACATTACCTTGGTATCACAAGGTAATACAATATCTAACATTAGCTAACTAACCAACATACCTCACTATACACTAGCATGCACTTATACTTATAACAATACTATAATAAACTAACATACTAACATACCCCTTCGGATATTCAATACCCAAACCCAAGATACCTCAACTCTCATTACCTTGGTGTAACTCAAGGTAAACTAGAATTAATACTAACCAATGCTAACTAGTGCTTATATATATATATATATATATATATATATATATATATATATATATATATATATATATATATATATATATATATATATACTTAACTTACTAACAATATATATATATAACTAACTTATCAATAAAAACTAACTTAGCTTATTAACTAGCTTACTAACTTATCTACAACTTAATTTTTAAGTACTCAAACTACTGTTGCTTATCGCGGCTGCTGCTGCTTACTGCTTACTACTGCAGCGTTTGCTTGCTGCAGCTTATCGCTGCTTCTGTTGCTGCTTATGCTTCTACTGCGGCTGCAGCTTTCTGCTTCTGCTGCTGCTTATTGCTGCTTATTCACTGCTGCTTATCACTGCTTATTTACTGCTGCTTATTACTGCTTATGTCTATAATTCCCCCTCTAGCTCACATGCACACATCTAATACACACACACACACACACATATATATATGTGCGTGTGTGTGTGTGTGTGTGTGTGTGTGTGTGTGTGTGTGTGTGTGTGTGTGTGTGTGTGTGTGTGTGTGTGTGTGTGTGTGTGTGTATACCTGTATGCTACCACAAACCCACACTAATGATGCACAAGCATTCTCCTATTCTCCCATGACCACCAACACATCAAAATGAAATATAGAACAAACACATAATTATACATATACATATATCATATAATAATTATAATTATAATACTCTAATAGCTATAACCAAGGTAAATTGAATTAAAATGCAAGAAAACAAACACGTGGAGTGCACCGCACCCGTATCACACTCAATCTATGATACGCTTGTGATACGGCTCCACCAAACGTATTACGAAGGACACAAGCAAGTCTAGAATCACAATTAGAAGCAACACAAAGTTTTAACTACTCATCTACCTGCCCGTGTAAAAATGTGACATGCTCAAATCTCCGTGTCGGAAGAAAACCCCCAAATCAACCTGTATCACCAAATTATCGTGATACGGCCTACACGTATCCAATTGTGGACATGACACTAATCACACATAATAAAAGATATGTTAATTTGGTCTAATTGACCTATTGACAAACACAAGATGTGATGATCTCGGAATTCCTCCAAAATTGACACAAAATACCACATAACTTTCTCCATAGGCCTCATGTGAACCTAATTCCAATTTTTATGGGTAGCTTTAGTACATGGGAGGGTTCTTAATGATTAAATTATAAATTTAGAGTCTAATTAGAGAGCAAAAAGTGAATTATACCTATTAAGAGATGTATTTCGAATGAAATATCTAAATTGAGTGTTAAGAGCCTTCAAATTGTAGATTCTTGCTCATCCTTGTAGATCCTTGCTTCCTCCTTGTAGATCCTTGCTTCCTTCTTATTCTAATAGCCTTCAATGATGAATAGGAAAGAAATTGAAAGGAATTTGGGTAGGGATTGGTGTAGGGATGAAGAAATTTGAAAGAAAAAAATTCTAGATCTAGATTTGGAATAAAAAAATGAAGAGAGAGAGAGAGAGAGAGTCTTTCTCCTCCTTCTATGGTGGCCGGCCTCTACCCCTCCTCCAAGCTACTATGAAATATTTACAATACCGCTTGGGGCTTGTCATGAAGAAATTAATTAAGGAGGAAAGGTTCTAGTCTAATTGGTTTAACTAATTAATTCATCCTCCTAATGAATGGGCTTACTATTGGGCTCAATTCTAACTAGAATTAAATGTTGGTCCATGGATATAATCTAAAATAGTTGGGTCCACTAATATAAGTCAAATTAAATAGGCTAGCCCACTAACTAAATTAAATGCTACAAGCCTCTAATTAAATATGGCACTCTAATAATTAAATAACTAATACAAGCATCAAATAAATATACATGGCCCAATAATATTAATATTATATTCCTAAAATTAAATAACTAGGACAAATTACCAAATTATCCCTAGCTGAAAAAGTGGGGGTGACAATCACATCTTCAGATGAACGAGCGAGTGGAGCATAGTACTAGGAGGTTATTATCTGTCATGGATACTTGCGACGCTCGACTGACATAGTTGGAGTAACGACGTTCTCCTGGTCCGCCTGTATCGTTATCTACATCGACTCCTGCATCGAGTTCCTTGACGCTTACACATGAGCAGTTTGACGCGCTATTATCTCATATTCGACGCGGCTCCTCCTCCTGATCAGAAGTAGTTTTTTTAACATGTGTGTATAGGCCCATTCATGGGAGTTTGTATATATTATTTGTACACTTTTATTGTGACTGGATATTGTGTGACTACATTCGTACCTTAGAGATTTTTATTGATTTATTTTATCATTGTTGTTGTGTGATTATACCATTGTTGAGTGTTCCAATGAAGTGTTTGATGATAAACAAAAGAAATTGAAAGTAGGTTTATACGAAACCCTTTCTTTGTTTACAAACAAAAAAAAAGAGTACAATTAATTCTATACGAGGATGTTAAGTACAATAAAAATAATTCTGGAGAAAAATTGCTATAGGAGTCTGATCTGCAGCCGATCACTTTGTCCCTTGGACCACACGATGACGAAGAAGTGCTGTAAAAAAAGACGAAGCTTCAAAGATTGCAGGAGGGATTAAACTCTCGTTGCCAAAGTTGTCAATCAACACTCTCTGTATGTACTCTCTCTCTCTGATCTCCCATTTTCTCCTGTGACCGGAAGTCTCTATTTATAGAGCTCAGTCACAGTAATTGTCCAGTCGGCGTAGAAGCCAAACTGTGGAGAGAGTTGCACCTTTTACGCGACGGTTATGATAACTGCTACCCACGTCTGAATGATCTCCTGAATCCGCGTGTGACGCGTGTCCCATTATGAGGTAACGCGTATAATCGCTCATCGAAGATCACGACATGCAAGCCACGTAGGTAACTGCCCCTCGCGTAGAGATGGTTGGCATAAAAGCCAAATAACTCTCTCGTTGGCATAAAAGCCAAATAGTTATCTTGTTGGCGTAAAAGCGAAATAGCTGTCCTGTTGGCGTAAAAGCCAAGTAGCTGCATAATAGGTATAACCAGCGTAAAGATAGCCAATTATAGCCTTATCACGTGCCTTTGCAGATATAGCCTGAGTTGGTGTATTTCGAGGAGATAGCATACAGCGTACTCCAATAGTTGAAAATAGCCAGGTTGGCGTATTTCAAGGAGATAGCATACGGCGTACTCCTATAGTTGAAAATAGCCTGGTTGGCGTAAAATACCAGGATGGTGACGTGAGCGTATTAGCCCTAGTTTTAGCTCTCTCGGTCAAAAAATAGAACCAAATCTCGTGCATTAAATACAGAGATCTACCCCCATCTCGCGCATTAACTGCAGAGATGTGCCTCGAGTTCTGTACGAAGAACAGCTTTTGACGTGGCATCCAATTTCATCTCATCTTGAGCGTAAAAACTCATCTTTGCCTGTGTAAAATAGGCAGCGTATTTCATGAATGCATAAAAATGACTTGCATCAAGGATATGTCACTAAACGACAGCCTGGGCCTCTGTGCAAAATCATCATTACAGTCGTCCTCTCGATCGTCGTACAGTACTTTTTGTCTGGAGTCAGGTTCACTGTTTTTTCTGACAGGTTCATTCGAGGAATACGAAGAGTTCCTCGTACAACTTCACACTGCATTAAAAGCAAACATATTTTACGCCGGAGGGAAGTGTAGCAACCTTCTACGCCAATAGAGCCTTTGAGTGCTGCTTTACGCGGGCTGTTCTGAAGCCATATTTTATGCCACACAGCGCTGAAGCTCTGTTTTACGCGTATAGCTCTGAAGTCATATTTTTATGCCACATAGCGCTGAAGCTCTGTTTTACGCGGGCTTCATGCATGTTGGGGATTTTTTACGCGTATAATTCCCAGCGTATTTTTATGCTTCTACAAGACCCCTTTCAAAGTTTTTAAATTTCTTGTAATTTAAAATACTTTGAATGAAGCATGAAACGGTCAAATTTGACTCGTTCTGCGAGGCTGATTTTTCGGCGACATTTAGAAATTTATTGGGATTTGGTATGTTCTCTTATGCCTATATAAAGGCAAGCGAGTGAACCTGTTTTTCCACACTTCCTTCACCAAAAAGATGGTTGCCGAGATTCATCGGGCTGACCTGAGGAAGAAGAAGATTATGCTCTTCCAACATGTAAGGAGCCGTAAAAGGAGGCATCTTCGAGTAAATGTTCTCTGCAACGATGGATCATGGAAGGATATCATAGCTTTTTTTGCTCGGGATAATCAGCAATTTTATATGGCGATTCATCCAGGATGGAGGAATGGTCTCATCGGACCACACAGCTTGCTAGCTATATTTTCTCCTATTATGAAGCTGGACGTAGGTAGGCAGTTTGGCCCTGTCTTCCAGTATTGTGTTGGGTTTGAATCCCTATCACAATTCTAGGGTGTATCTACCATGGCGTATGGAGGGTGGGCATGAATAATTTAGACAGGCCCAGTTTTGTATCCTCCCGCCATTAATCATTTTCTTGTTCATCGGCCGAAGAAGCCGATGAAGTGCCATAGAAGAAGAAGAAGATCTCTATCAATTGAGAACCTGGCGCAACAGATTCCCATCGTGATCTTGAATGTTAATGAATAATCCTTTATAAAAAAGGATTTACATCATATGTAAAAAAAATGAAAAATCCTTTGTAAACTGGATTTCCGTCATACGTAATCATGATTAATAAACTTGTCTCCATTTACGCATTGCTGATTTGCCATATTTGCTGATAATGTGCAGCTTCGACACGTCTGGGTAATTTTATGCTGACTCTGATAAACGCTTATCCGGTCACGTTCCAACTTTTACGTGTAACGGAAGATGCGTAAAAAGCTTTTTAGCATTAAGTTGTCTTGAAGATCCAACTGTCATACTGTTTTGGACGAGGAGTCGCATAGAATTCTGAACTGTCACTTCTCTGATACGAAGAATTTCTGTTCAGAACATCATCTTCAAGAATGGCTTCCCGAAAGTTCCATGAAACAGGACAAGAAATGTTCGCCGAACAGGCCATATTTGAACTTAGATGTAAAGGATTCTGGTTAGACTTCGAATGAACTTCCAATGGCCCAAGAAGAAGAGTCATCTTCAATGCTGACAACTGTGTGTTTCAGGCCCTTGGAATATTTTGTAGCCAAAAAGGAGGATTTTTTACGTAAACCCTTGTAATTGACCTTCTTGAAAAGTCATAGATTCGTAGCATCTGTAGCTTCTGAGCGTAAAACCGTAGATTTGTAGCTTCTGAGCATAAAATCGTAGATTTGTAGCTTCTGAGCGTAAAAGCTTCTGAGCGTAAAATCATAGATCTATAGCTTCTGAGCGTAAAACCATAGATTTGTAGCTTCTGAGCGTTAAAAGCTTCTGAGCGTAAAATCATAGATCTATAACTTCTGAGCGTAAAATCGTAAATTTGTAGCTTCTGAGCGTAAAAAGCTTCTGAGCGTAAAAAGCTACTGAGCGTAAAATTATAGATCTGTAGCTTCTGTGTGTAAAAATAGTGGATCCTTGCTCTGCGTGTAAAATCATGGATCCGTTACGCAGTTTGACTGTCCGCCTTCCTTTTCAAATGATGGGCTGACGTGGTCCCAAATCATAACTGATCAGATAAGATCGGATTCGATTAAGGATTCGAAGAGTTATCTAAACTCTATAAATAGTCCAAGGTTTTGAGAGGGAAAAACCCTTCATCTGTCTTTGCAAAAACCCTTCATCTTTCTGAGAACTCCTCTTCTTCATCTATTTTCTGAGAACTCAGATTCGCCATGGCACCGAAACAGGCCTCCGCTGCTAAGGAAAAGAAAGCCGCTTCCTCATCTCGCTCCTCTGCTCAAGCACGAGCAACTTCCATTAGGCTGAGCGAGTCCCGTTCTGAACGAAGTGCTCCGACGTTGAGCTGTGCTCCGGGCATCACAGGTAAAGACTTCGGATGAATAGAGAACCCTTCGCACGCGTTGTACGTGTATGCGCAATAATATGTCCACATTCCTAATGTGTCAGCATAAAACTCCATATTTTTGCAGTCTGGCGTAAAAACTCAGACTGTCAAAATTTGGCGTATACCGTAAACTTTGAGTTTTACGCACTAGATGTAAATTCCAGCATAAAACTTAAATTTTGGCAGTCTGGCGTAAAAACTCAAACTGTTAGGTTTTGGCGTATACTGTCAACCTTGAGTTTTACGTACTGGAAATAATCTCCTGCGTAAGACTCAAGTTTTTGCAGTCTGGCGTAAAAGCTCAGACTGTTAATCTTTGGCGTATACTGCAAGAGTGTAGCGTCTAGCGTAAAACTGACTTATTTTCTTGCATTTTGCAGTGGACTTGCAGATCCCTCCTTTGGCTGAAGTGATGGGCTCTGCTACTGGAATGCTGAATTCCAACAATTTGGAGGATTTGTCTCATGTGACTTTCCCCATCTCTGGGAGCGAGTATCTTCAGGAAAGAGGAACACTGATCTCTGCCCAAGGGGAGAGGATGTTGCTGAGTATGATCAGTGGGGAACCCCTGACGTACATAGACGGCACCGAATATAAGAAACCAGGTTTCTTATTTGGAGATGTTAACGATAAACAATCCCAGACAAAGCCCAAGAAGGAAGATTGGGTATTTTCTGCTGAGGGCACGGTCATGTATCTGCCAAGGATGTCTAGAGATTACCCTATCTCGATATTCTTCTATGCCACTCATCCCAGAAAGATGGTATGGACTCTGACTCCTGATCTTCATGGGCGACCAGGGAAGTTCTTTTATAATAAGGGATTGGACCGAGGGTCCTTCATGAGCAGTCCATCAGGCCCTGTCATGCCTTTCAGAGGATTGCTGCCGGGCAGCGTTCCGAGTGAAGACTCTTCCCTGGTCCAGCCATTTCAAATGGCTAACTTTTGCAATGAGTTCATGGGACAGGGGGGGAGTATACCCCAAGGTGAACCCTCGCACCAGTGGGTGGCTTAGTCCCCAAAACCTTCGATGGGCCAGTTTAACGACCTGGGCCCTGAACCACTTCCAGATGGAGCTGGAGAGTATTGGCTTGTTCGCTGCTGTGAGTGCCACTAGTGTTGGGCTGCCTCTCAACCCCAATTTCTTCTTAGCCTTGATGGAGCGATATAACTCGCTCACTGGGACTTTCGCCACTCCAATGGGTGAGTTGGGTCTAGCCCTTCATGAGATAGCAGAGATTTCAAAGCTGTCAATGGGAGACACTCCTTATGAAGAGTACGTTCCCATAAACAGGGAGCTGAGGGATATAAACCCTCTGGCAGTGGCAGTATACCAGGAGCTGATGAGTCACTATCTTGCCTGCACCACCTTCTACAAAGATCCCTCTGATTTGGCCCATATCAACAAATGGGTATCCTATCTCTTCTTCCATCAGGCCAGAAATGCTAAACCGGACAAGGTTGTAGATAGCCGAGATAAGCCTTTGAACCTCCTGAGCATGCTTAGTGCCGACACAATCGATGATCTCATTGAAGATGCAGGGGCTTCAGATTATATTCTCGATGAGAAGATAGGGGGTTATCCTGCAGGCACTAAAGCCTTCAGTTATATGAGGCATTGTCGCAAGCCTCTGTCAAGGGAAGCTCAACTGGCTGGCTTTCTCTCTGTCTGGCTATGCCGATGGGTAGTGCCTGGCATCACGTCTGCAGATCGCATTCATCGCAACACCATATGACCCGCAGTGCATTTGGTGTTTGGAGCGAGATTGGGCCTGCTTCCTGCCATGGTATGTAGAATACAAGCTGGCCTGAGGGCCATTACTGATGGGCTGCTGGCCGATACTACGCAGCGTGAAGGATTTTCCAGAGTGGAATTACCGTTCTTATATCTGATGGGATGGTTAATCCTTCACAACACCAGAGTGATGTCTCCCGGATCTGCCAGCGGTTCGGGGAATAACTTCCTATTGAATTACAGGAATTCTTCTTGGAATGTAACTAGCGTCATAGATTGTCGGCTAGCACTAAATTATGCCCATGGTTGGAAGTTCTTCTGCACCGTCCCCCCTGTACATATCAATCAACAGGGGACCAAACTTCAAGATGCGGGTTAGGGGAAGACTATTCTTTCCCCCGAAGCCTTTTACTGGTTGGTCTGCATTAGACCATCCCACCTGCTGTACAGAAGTGAGGACCAGTGCTACTTGGAGCCTTATCTGCCTAGCCGGTTCGCCAGGCAGTTTGAGTATGATTAGTTGCAGGTGGGGAATCCCATCACTAGCTTCAAGTCCAAAGGTGGACTTATCGACGGAGCCAGAGGATGGCGGTATTTCATCATGGGTTGTACTAGTGCAACCTTTGTTGTGCCCGCGACTTCTCTTTCCACGGAGCTGTGCATTCTTCACTCGTACGCGCAGTTTTATGTGTCCACCAATACCTTCCATCGTGATTTTGACGTGTATGAAAGTTTCAGGATGCCCTCCCATAAGTCCACTGGGAGAGAGGAGATACCATCCGTCTCCTCTGATGAAGGTGATGAAACTACCGGTGCAGACGATTTCTTGTTGATAATACCGAGAGGCGTAATAGCTCCGCTAGCAGAGCCTCTCGTTATCTCCAATAAGCGAAAGGCTTCCACTCTGAAAGAGCCTTCCCCCCCCCCCCAAGAAGAAGACGGTCAGAGGTCCTAAAAGGACTTCCACCAAGGGGGCCTCTAGGAGTGAGCCTATTGTTTTCTCTGTTGGGGATGATTCTTTGATCAGAGGTCCTTCGTCTTTTAGACTGGGAACCTCCATAATTCCGGCTGACAGTGCTGGAGATTCCTTGCTCGGATCGCTGCCGCTACTACCACTACTGGTAGTGTTTCGAGATCGCCTTCGAGACCGAGTATATTAAGAATCAATATACCTTTATCTAGACAAATAATGGGAATAACCCCTCCTTCGTCTGTAAGTATTTCCAACGAGATTCTACCCGATGAACCTCGAGTGGATCTGGGTGACGACTGGGATGACTATCCTCAAACGTCAGTTGGTGCACCCTCTTCTCCAGGTATGACAGCTTGTTTAGCATAATTAAGAAATGATTTAGCTATACAGGCTGCAGACGCAACATACATACCATCGGCCATGGGTAAATGTTGTCTTCATGTTTTTTTCAGAAAAATTAACATTAAATTGATATTAACTTTCTCTTATCTTATTTTCAGGCGAAGACATCTCTGGGGAGGGCGGAGTTGACACAACTTCTGAATTTATTGCAGATCCATCTAATGAAACGGCGGTGCTCGACGTCGAGGAAGCATGCTTTGAAGCTGCCGATCTTTCATCCGCAATATTCTTGGGTGTCATCCCTCCAGTAGCAGTTCAAATAACATCAGAGGAGGATGAACCCACCATCTCGTCTGTACCTCCTTCGTCGAATATACCAGCAACTTCAACTGTTGTTGGTGTCTCTTCCTTTGTCGCGCCATCTGTTGACGCGACGACTGTGGCAACATCCTCTCCGGTCATCCCAGAAGGGAGATTTACCGGTATTGTTGCCACTCCCAGCGTACATCCGATCTTTGCTATGCTAGTTGAATAATATACTAGCATATTCTACCACACTTTGAAAGAACTGATATCCATGGTGCTGGAGAAGAACCTAGGCTTTGATGCTCTGCAGATGTCCTCCCAGATTACGATAGCGCCGATTATAAATTTTAATAACGCTGAAAGAGCTGATGCGTTAGAGCAAATAGTTAATGGTTTAGAACAACCCATTAATGAATATTTGCAACTATCCCGAGGCAGCATCGACGATCTGGTTCAGGTTGAGTATGACTCCCTAACTGCGGAACTTGCTCAGCAGATAGAATCCCTAAACAAATCCATCCAGGAACAGCAGCAAGAGATGGATAAAGAGCAAGTAGTCTTGGTGGAGGTCATTCTTCAACTAGCTGAGTGTCAGGCCGAATGTGAGAGAAATAAAGCGAGGGTTCAAGAATTGGAAGCTGAACTCGCTCAAGCAAGGGAGAGGCTTCTCAAGACATCGGTAGTCCGCAATATGCTGAAGGGCCAAGTGGATACAACTAAACAGAACTTGACACATGTGGGTGTCATCCACGCAAGTTTTGTTGATTCTCTGTCCAAACTATCTCACTTGAGCAATGACGAGGCAAGGCTGGAATGGGCTCGCACTAACATTTTGAACTCCAGGAATGAGAGGATGGCTGCTTTGGCGATAGATCAGGGATTTAACTGCTCCTCCCCAATAATGTACTTTTTTGTTTCTCTTGTAATTTCTCAGAGATAATAAAGATATATTTTCTGACTTTGTGGACCCATCACTTTAGAATATAAATGATAGGCTAAGATGAAAGTGATATCAGAGGTATCATGAACATGACATACTTTCGTTAAGGTTTTGCTGAATGTAAATCTATTCAGAGGTAATATGAACCTGATAGAATATAATCCAACTAAATTTGTATACCAAACACTATCAGAGGTAATATGAACATGATAGGTTTACAAATTAGTCAAGCATATCCATTAAGAGATCATATGAATCTGATAGAATATGATCCAGCTAACCTTTGTGCATGGTATCGTCAGAATAAGATCTTTATCATACTCCATTAGGCAAAGGAGATCAAGTATAGTACTTCTTCAGGAATTTGCCGTTGATAGAAGCCATTACCAAATTTCTATTAGGTTTGGCTAATTTGTAAGTGCCATTTGCAATCATATAAGGGCCCTCCATTTCTTTATGATTGTTTGTGCGAACTTTGGACATCGTACCAGAGGTAATATGGACGTAGTATAATACTGTGTTTGTTGAGGACATCCCACTGGGGGATTTTTGGTGGACTTATTATTTATTGCGCACGTTGAGTGCAAATAATAAGTTCGAAACAAGCCCTATCAGAGGTAATATGGATATGATAGGTTTTGTGGGTAGTAAAGACATCCCGCTGGGGGAATTTTTTGTGGACCTATTACTTCTTGCGCACGTTAGTGCAAGTAATAGGTTTGAGACAAGTCCTGCCAGAGGTAATATGGACGTGGCAAAATATGACTCTGTGGGGATAGGGGAGAGATATAGTTCAGAGGTAATATGAACATGAACTGACTTTTTCTCCGCTGTGGAAAATGAGGATAGTTCAGAGGTAATATGAACATGAACTGACTTTTTCTCCGCTGTGGAAAATGAGGATAGTTCAGAGGTAATATGAACATGAACTGACTTTTTCTCCGCTGGAGAAAATGAGGATAGTTCAGAGGTAATATGAACATGAACAATTTGTTTCCATTGCGAACATTCCACAGAGGAATTTTTGGTGGACCTATTACTTATTGTGCACGATAGTGCAAGTAATAAGTTTAGGATAAGCCCTGCCAGAGGTAATATGGACATGACATTTTTTGTGGACCTAATACCACTGGCGTACTTAGAGTTAAGTACGGGTGTTAAGTTGAGACGACAACCGATATCAGAGGTAATATGGACATGATAATCGATAGCCGGACCAGGAAGGTTTATTCAGAGGTAATATGAACATGACAAACTCAGCTGGGGAAAGACAGTTTGGATGTAAACCCATTGTCCAAAAAATTCACTGGGGAGTGATTTTGCTGAGTGGGGATAGACCTGAAGGTTCTACTGGGGAGACTTTAGGGACTCATCATCCGGTACTACTTGAGGGAGCAAATTGTCATGTTAGAGTAAAATCAATTTGCAGTGACCGTCTTCTCGTTTATACGTGCAAAATGATGACTTTGGCTTCAATCAACTCCTGAATTCTCCTTTTCAGTACATAGCATGCCTTCGTGGGGTGATGAATGTACCGATAAAAGAGACAATATTCTAGGTCATCGACCTTGCCAGTCCTTTCAGGGTATCTGATGTTGGGTAGCCGAAGCTTATTTTTCTTCATCAATATATTGAAGATTTCAATGATGTCATCATCATTGAAGGAGAAAGTCCTCTTTGGCTTTCGGGCTTTTGATACCTGAGTCGTACGGTCCTCAGGAAAGATGGTCATGATTGCATCATCTTCGGACTCAAAGGGAATTCTACCCCCAGCTTTGGATGCTGCTCTGTTTAGTCGAGGGAAACTACCCCCAGACATGTCGTTGTCTAGTTCTTCTTCTTCTTCTTTTTGTTTGCCCTTGTCCATAGAAGTTGATTTAGAAGGACCTGTATCTGGTATTATAGGATCAGACTCTGGAGGTTTGGAGTTTGCAAGAGATGTGGTAAACCCTAACCCAAAACGAGTTCGTTGACAGTAAGGATCACCATGCAACGGTATTCATCTGCCTTTTCCATAATTGAGGCCTTGCTTCAACTTCAGATCATAACCCATATTTTGCATAATCCTTAAAGCTTGTGGGCTATATCTGTGGATTTGTATTTTTTCAACATCAGACTCGCGAGATTCTTCTTGTAACATCGGTCTATTCCGCATTCGACCAAAGGTTATTTGACGCTGATCATTGCGAGTCAGTGGAACAATAAAGACAGATTCTTTATGTTGCCCAAATGTCATGACGACGTTAGGTGTTGACGCTACTTTCCACATGATCTCCCCACGCTTGGTAGTTAGGGGAACTGAATCCTGGTTTTGACCCCAGTCTTTGCGTTTCTGGATAAAAAATCACGCAAATCAGGGGGATTAACAGAAGAAGAAGAAGAAGAAGGCTTATTCTGCCTTTTTACATCAGTAGGCCTGTGGAGATTAGGAACCAGAACCCTTTCTCTGCCATATGGGTAGAGCAGTTCAGCCATGTGAGTAGCATATGATCCATCATCTGTTTGAGGAGCACATCTTTCCGTGAAACAAGTCTCCCTTACGCGAACAGACCTATCCTGGCATAATTTGGATTTCTGCCTAGGTTCGCGTAAAACAGGAAAAGTCCTCGTAATCTGAATAGTGGGAACTTTCTTCTCTGGTGGACGTAAAAGCCTAGAGTTTGGGAGGTCTGCCATTTATTTTCCCCTGATGTGATCCCAGGGTCCATCTGCCTCATCATAGATGGGAGATGTGTGTTTTACGCGCAAGGCGCGTTCTAGACTTCTAGATTGGCACTGGGGCAATACCAGAAGTTTGTCTGCCACGTCACAGACGAGAGACAAAATTTACGCGTAGGGCACGTTCTAGACTTCTGGATTGGCCCTGGGGCATTGCCAAAAGCTTTGTCTGCCACGTCACAGACGGGAGACGGATTTTTACGCGCAAGGCGTATAGGTTGTGTTGTCACAACCTTGTTGATCAGAGGAGGAGAGCTTGCAGGAAGGGTAGAGGATATCTGGGGCATCCATACTTTACGCAGCTTCCTGTTATCCTAGACAGAGATGGAATGAGAGCTACCCCCTGCGCGAAGCATGTCTCCATAAGCAGATTGGTCGAATTGGATGACCAAAGTTTTCTTCGTTGATTCGACGGATACAGCATCGTGTTGAGCAATGGCTTTCTCGTCAGATGAGAAAGTAGTCTCCAGCAGAGTCGCTATCTTGTGTTTAATGATAAACAAAAAAAATTGAAAGTAGGTTTATACGAAACCCTTTCTTCGTTTACAAACAAGAAAAAAAAGAGTACAATTAATCCTATACGAGGATATTAAATACAATAAAAATGATTCTGGGGAAAAATTGCTATAGGAGTCTGATCTGCGGTCGATCAGTTTGTCCCTTGGACCACACGATGACGAAGAAGTTTTGTAGAAGAAGACGAAGCTTCAAAGATTGCAGGAGGGATTGAACTCTCGTTGCCAAAGTTGTCAATCAACACTCTCTGTATGTACTCTCTCTCTGATCTCCCCTTTTCTCCTGTGACCGAAAGTCTCTATTTATAGAGCTCAATCACAGTAACTGTCCAATCGGCGTAGAAGCCAAACTGTGGAGAGAGTTACACCTAGTATGCGGCGGTTATACTAACTGCTACCCACGTCTGAATGATCTCCTGAATCCGCGTGTGACGCGTGTCCTATTATGAGGTAACGCATATAATCGCTCATCGAAGATCACGGCATGCAAGCCACGTAGGTAAATGCCCCTCGCGTAGAGATGGTTGGCACAAAAGCCAAATAAATGTCTCGTTGGCGTAAAAGCCAAATAGTTATCTTGTTGGCGTAAAAGCCAAATAGTTGTCCTGTTGGCGTAAAAGCAAAGTAGCTGCATAATAGGTAACCAGCGTAAAGATAGCCAATTATAGCCTTATCACATGCCTTTGCAGATATAGCCTGAGTTGGCATATTTCAAGAAGATAGCATACGGCGTACTCCTAAAGTTGAAAATAGCCAGGTTGGCGTATTTCAAGGAGATAACATACGACGTACTCCTATAGTTGAAAATAGCCTGGTTGGCGTAAAATACTAGGATAGTGACGTGAGCGTATTAGCCCTAGTTTTAGCTCTTTCGGTCAAAAAATAGAACCAAATCTCGTGCATTAAATACAGAGATCTGCCCCTATCTTGCGCATTAACTGCAGAGATGTGCCTCGAGTTCTGTACGAAGAACAGCTTTTGACGTGGCGTCTGATTTTGTCTCATCTTGAGCGTAAAAACTCATCTTTGCCTGTATAAAATAGGCAGCGTATTCCTTGAATGCGTAAAAATGACTTGTATCAAGGATATGTCACTAAACGACAGCCTGGGCCTCTGTGCAAAATCATCATTACAGCCGTCCTCTCGATCGTCGTGCAGTACTCTTTGTCAGGAGTCAGGTTCACTATTTTGTCTGACAGGTTCATTCGAGGAATACGAAGAGTTCGTCGCAACTTCACGCTGCATTAAAAGCAAACGTATTTTAGCCGGAGGAAAGTGTAGCAACCTTCTACGCCAATACAGCCTTTGAGTGCTGCTTTACGCGGGCTGTTCTAAAGCCATATTTTATGCCACACAGCGCTGAAGCTCTATTTTATGCGTATAGCTCTGAAGTCATATTTTTATGCCACATAGCACTGAAGCTCTGTTTTACGCGTGCTTCATGCATGTTGGGAGTTTTTTAAGCGTATAATTCCCCAGTGTATTTTTATGCTTCTACACGAAGGGGTCGGCAAACCCAAAAAATTCAACGGAGGGTTGCTTTGGGTCTGTCTATTTATTTGAAATATGATCATACTGCCGTCATGTTATACTGTGATATTGCAGGCATTCATTTATTTTTATTTTTTATCTTTCAACCTTATTGATGTTCAACGATGTTTAATGACGTTCAATGACGTCCATATGAGTCGCTAATGACACTGCTAAACTGTCAAATAATTTATTTTACGTCGTTGATCGTCACTAAACATCGCTAAATATTGCTGACATGGCAATTTTGGTCATGTCAACTTTTCGTCGCTGATTATGTCGCAAGTTGTCGCTAAATTTAACGACAATTATCAACTAAAATAAAATGTCACAAATTTGGCGACCTGAGACGCTAAGAGTCACCATTCTTGCGACTTTGTAACGTCGTTAAATTATGTCTCGACAACGATGTTTTTTGACGTCGTTTTGATCAGCGACTAGCATTTTGGAGACTAAATCAAAACGTCGCTATATACGTCGCTACTTAGTATTAGCGACATAATTTAGCCGTTTGGCGACTCTTTCCTGCATCACTAATTTGCCTTATTCTGGTAGTACATCGAAAATGTTCACCGATCGGGATCGATCCACCCATGTGGAGACCAACCTTAGCACGAGCTGCCTTCGCCCTGTTCGACCTGGCCTTGTAGTTAGGTGTGGCCATATCCTCTTGTATCTTCTTCCAATATTCATCTTTCAACCATTCCTTGCGTTTGTTTCCATCATGTGCCGCAAAAGCCTTTTGGTCACTTACCATATCCCCAGTCTTATGCCGGCAACCGTCTTATAATATTTCTTGATCTCCGCCTCTCTGTGGTCCGACCACCAATAGCTCCTCTATAAATTAAAATAAAAAAATCATAAATTAGAACATATTCAAAAGTAGAATAAAAATACTATAAATTATTCTCTTATAATTATAAAGAAGAAGGCCCATAAATTTAGAAATGATTAGAACATACCCTCAACATATCAAGCCAAATATATATTTTCAGCTTTGGTATAGACCAAAAATTTTAAATAAAGTCCATGGAAATTTTGCCGCATGTGGTCTCCGAGCTCATTCCTAGCTCTATGGGGGAAGAGCCTAAAGATAAATAGATAAATTACAATTAGAAATAAATAATAACAAGACAATATATGAATATACAATAATTTATTATCTTTACTTACATTTTTAAATTGGACCATAGCTCTGAGCGTGTCTCATTAGTAGGCCTCTCTGGTGGACTGGGGGGGTCTGAAAAACCTGGACGTCGGTAATATGCTCCATTGGACAAAAACATAAGACCGAGATACATATTTGCTCCAGTAGGATCAACAGGAGGAACATTGGACATAGGGGGAAGAGAAGACGATGTGCCTGATCCGGAGGGAAGAGAAGATGGAGTGCCTTCTACTGATGACGGAGTAGGCTGCGGGGACAACCCATCATCTGCCATAATAATGCCGTCCTTGGATGCACCTCCAATTTGTTGATCTGGAGTGGATGGGGGAGGTCGAGATGGACCTCCACGGAGGCAGCGACGACCTTGATTCGTCATAGATAAGATCTATAAATTTATCAAAATAGTAGTATAAGTGACTCATCAAAATATCAATAGTGTAGATAGAGATTATCATTTCAGTGTAAGTATATAGCTAAAATATAAAGCATAATTCTTAGTTGAAACTTATATGAATATGCCAAATTTTGTTTCATCTTGACGGAACTGTTGTGTTATCCTGTGAAGAACATCTCATACTCTGACAAAACAATCACAATACAATATTAGCAGTACACCACTCTATATCCCAGTGATTCAAACTACAAATTTTGAATGAACACGAGCAATATCGATAAGAGATGGATTTAACTTCTTTAAAGACATCCAACCTAGACAAGAGAGCTCTTAGCCTCTTACGTAGTTATTGTCAAAAAAAATTCATCTATAATGCACATTATAAAAATAACTTGAGGAATATAGTCTTCGAACCAATCTTCTTAAATATTTAAGAAACATTTAAATCTTGTTGTACTGGTCATCTTTGGAAGTTTCTGTTTGTAATTAGAAGATATGGGATCTAACAAAAGGTTAAAGAAAACATCCTTCAGGAAGATAAACAACGGCGAATCAAAACAGAAGGGGGAGAGCAGTCATCAGTGGCTTACTGGTGTTGGGCATGTGAATTTTATTATATACTTAGTACATCACAAGTGGTTCCTAACAAATGTTCACTATTTATTCAGATCTTGGACTGAAAATGTAGATAATCTGAGTGTCTTCATGTGAACACTTTTTAGAAAGTGTGATTCTAGTATGACATGGTGACACTTGGATCTGGAACCTGTGTTAAAGGACTGATCCAAGTTCATAAATATTCTTAAAGGTTAAGTGCAAGGAATGATACAGATTTACCTATGTAGGGAGATGGGTGCAGAAATGGTAGACGATATGCAGGTGATTGATTGAGAAAGTGAGCTTAAGTCAGGCCCCAGAGATCTCGCAAGTGCCAACACCTTGAACCTAAGAAATATATTATGGCCAAAAACCACTCAGTAGCCTGCACAATATAATAGACACCCATAAAAGTGATGAGCCAATCTTAAATTTCATGATTTAGAAAACAACACCGTACGTGTTAACGCTTATGTTATTGTTCCGGTTGAAAAGCTTATGTATGTAAACTTTGCATCAAAGTAACAACACAATCTTTGAATTAGTTAACGCTTATGCTATTCATTTATATCATCTCACAAGTCCTCATTATGTAGATATTATTGACATGAGTGCCAACAAATTCAAAGCAGTAATATGTGGCACTCCCTATTGACAGAAGATCTATTAGCCAATCTCAGTCTACAGACTTCCAAAATTTTATATGACCCTTAAAATTTTAACATCGAGTTAAATGAATTAAGACCTTATTAATGAATTAAGACCTTATTATATGTAAGTACTACAATTACAAACTACCTTGAACCTGGCCAGTGAACTATCAGTCCCTTGAACCTGGCCAATTGTTTCGATTGAAAAGATTATGTATGTAAACTTTGCATCAAAGTAACAACACAATCTTTGAATTAGTTAACGCTTATGCTATTCATTTATATCATTTCATAAGCCCTCATTGTGCAAATATTATTGACATGAGTACCGAATAATCAGGACTCTTAAAGGGGTCTTGTCAAACAATCAAATAAAAATAAAAATAGTTGCATATATATTATCTATAAAGGTAAGGATACTTGGTCATAACTTACTAATCGATTTCATCCTCGTCCTCTTCTAACTCTTCATCTTTCGAATCGTCGCCATCATCATCGTTATCATCGTCGTCATCCTCGTCGTCGTCATCTGTTTCTTTATTTTCTTCTTCATCTTCCAAATCATCTTCCTCGTCTGATGCCTCAATATCATCAACTCTCTCTATAACCACCTCTTCATCAACTCTAACATTCTCATCAATAACGTCAACCTCCATATCATCGACGACGGCCGAATTCATATATGTAAGTTGAGGAATGACCACTTCATCTTCCTGGTATGCTAGCTCTCTGACATTATATGTGTTTTTAGCTTTAGTATTGAATACAACCCACCAATCCTGGGTATTGCGTCGTCGATTAGGATAACTTGTAAAGTATACTTGAACTGCTTGACTTGCCAACACAAAAGGTTCAAATCCTCCATATCTTTTACTATGTCTTATAACGACAAATCCAAATTGTTAGTCAATTTTCCATCCTTGCTTAGGTGTTGTATCGAACCAATCATATTTAAACATCACAATGTCCGTATCACAAGAAACCAACCACGGGTATTCCAGCTCTATAACATCTCTTAGTACACCATAATAATCATGTTCTGGATCTGTATCGTAGACTGAACACCTCACACACACTCAAGAACTCTTTGTATAATTGTCATCTTCATCGACAAATGAGTGATTGATAGGCCTATCAGTTATTCTAAACTTAAAGCCATTAATCTTGTATACATCCCAACACTTTGCCTTCTTACTTGGTCCAATGGCTAGTGCTCGAAGCCCCTCATTCTATAACTTGATGCCAGGACGAAAAACCTGAAATATTAGATACCGTAGGTATATTATATCCTAATTTTTTATAAAAAATTAATAATGCTCGAGGTTTAATATTCTTACATAATCATGGAACCACGCCAAATTTTTTTTATCAACCTCTCTAGCAAGATTATCATCATCAATATTAGGTCTTTCCATTTGCACTTCGGCCCTAAAATTACTGTGATAAGAAGAATCAAAGTTAGAATACCTCTTCGCCAACTATGCATGTAAAGTAAATAAACTAGTGAAGTTGTGTGCTTACTTCCCAATATCTTCCGTCTCCTCTAAGCCGCTTTTTAACAATACATACCGATGAGCAGCTTTGAGCTCATCGTCTTCTAACCACCGTATTTTATTAGCACTTATAGGCTTGCCCCTCACATTGAAGATAGATAGGTTTCCACTATTTGGTGCATCAATCTTATCTTCGTCATTTCTTGGGGGCTCTATTCCGATTTATTCTAACATGGGTATCGAAATAGATGGAGCAAAAGTTTGAAACATCCTCAATAATATATACTTCGCATATTGAAGCTTCTACATGAGCCTTATTGCCCACTTTCTTATTTATGTGGTGTAAATACCAAGAAATAACATATTGAAGATTAAAATTATATTAATAAAGAAATTATTAGTCCAAGCTAATCAATTTATACCTCTCAAGTGGGTACATCTATCGATAATGGACGGGAGCACCGACACGTAATTCATATGCAATATGTATCGGCAAATGTTCCATACTATCAAAAAAGTTGGGAGAAAACACCCTCTATAACTTGCACATTATCAATATAATCTTCTTCTCAAGTTCAATCATATGTTGCACCATTAACTTGCTTGAACACAAATCTCTAAAGAAAATAGATAACTCGGCCAGCGGAGTCCATACTTGAGGAGGCAACATCTCTCTCAGAGCAATTGGTAGTAATCTCTCCATGAACACGTAACAATCATGACTCTTCATCCTTGTTAATTTGCGTTCATTGAGATTGACACATCTCGCCAAATTCGACATGTAACCGTCAGAAAATCTCAACTTCGATATCCAGTTGCATATTATCAATTTATCATCCCTACTTAATATGAATGGCGCTGGAGGCTTGACCAATGTACTATTAGCCATTCGTTTTAGGTTCAACTCTGGACGCCTGCAAATATTTTTTAAGTCCTTTCTTGCTTTAGGATTGTCTTACATTTTTTTTCTTGATATCCATTACTGTATTAAAGACGTTGTCGAATATATTCTTTTCGATATGCATGATATCGGGATTGTGTCTTATGAGATTGTTCTTCCAATAAGGTAAGTTCCAAAAGATGCCCCGCTTTGTCCAATTATGGCTACATCCGAATCCTTCAAAATGACCATCAGATCT
Organism: Iris macrosiphon; assembly: GCA_036927795.1. NCBI lineage: Eukaryota > Viridiplantae > Streptophyta > Magnoliopsida > Asparagales > Iridaceae > Iris > Iris macrosiphon. The sequence goes on along the minus strand of JAYESA010000015.1, from coordinate 16,322,992 downwards.
CGGTTCTTTCATCATAGTCGGTAAATTATCTACCTCTTTCCAAACTTTGCCTCATGTCAATTTCAACGAAGGAGGAGATAGTTCTTATTTACCAGCTCTAAAGGCATCTATGTTCCTTCTCCACGGATGCGACGTAGGAAGGAACTAACGGTGACAATAAAAAAAAAGTTTTTCCTCCATGTTGAAGATGAAACACCTTACTCTTTCCCATGCATATCAGACAAGACTTAGTGCCATGACTACTCCATCCTGATAGCATCCCATATGCTGAAAAATCGTTGATGGTTCACATAAGTGTCGCCCTCATCTGAAAGTTTTTCTACTTCGATATATCGTACGTCTGGACACCGAATTCCCATAATTGTTTCAACTCATCCACCAATGGCCTCAAGTAGATATCGATGTTCTTCTTTGGATTTTTGGGACCATGTATGATAAGTGTCAAGAACATGTAAGGAGTCTTCATGTACATCCACGGTGGTAGATTGTAAGGGGTCAAAATTACCGACCAATAAGAGTACTGAGATCCCGACTGTCCGAAAGGAGTGAATCCATCAGAACATAGTGCCAACCGAACATTTCTTGGCTCCGCAGCAAATTTTGGATGACAACGATAAAAATGCTTCAATGCCTCTCCGAGGTCTATGTACAGACGTTTCTCGGAAGCTCCTAGTGGTAAAACTCGCTGACTACTTACTTCTCTTCGTCGCACACAACTCGGAGAGAGAGAGAGACCGAACTTAGCTCTGCCCAGAGCAAGGATTTAGAGGAGAGAATGTTGTTGGAGAGAAGAACCAGAGAAAGAGGTTTCACGTAGAGGAAAAATATTCTGTAAAAAATAAAGAAGGAAGTGATCGCAATATAAAGGCAGTCCCTAGACACAATCAACGGACAAAAAATTAAATGACTCATAAATAGGCCATTAAAGAGCAATAACAAAAGGAAAAACGTGGAGAAAATGCTGTCATATGAGCTGTTACAGAAGCTGTCACATGTGCTAAATAAACCTGGACATATGGAGAAATAAATGCCCAATGTTCAAATCTTCAAAAAGTTTAAAACCGGTTCAAAACAAGGAGGAGCAAAAAGATATTTTTGGATCCCCCCGAACCCGAAGAGTAAATTGGATCGGCATTCGGCGCCCGCAGGTGTGGGCACGTACCCGCACCCATTACTCGCACCGAACCAAACCGAGCCGAGCCGGGCGACGGCGGCGGCAGGCGCGTGTGGCCCAAGGGGTTCCCCACACAACATCTTAAGAGAGCAATGAAGAAGAACTAATATATATACAAACAAGGGGGAAGAGGTCCAACCGATGTGGTACTAAAGTTAAAAGGAGGAAGTTGAGCTTTTGTTCACAAGTGTATACACAGCCAACAAGTTCGAGTCTAACCTATAAAAATATCACTAGTTAATATAGGTAAAACATATTTAACTTCTCAACAAATGAATACAAATATTCATCAATTTTGTTGGAAACGAAACGTGAAAATCATTCTCTTAAATCGAGAGAATTTGATACAAAAAAAAAATGCATAAACCAAATATATCAAAACTACACACATGAGAGCAATGCAAACACATCAATATTTACATAAAAAATCACGATAAAAAAAATCATAGAACGATCAAAGTCCAACCTGAAATGGTCTCTACTAATGGAATAAAAAGATACACTAACTCCTTAAAAACTCCTTCACTGATCCACACGGATCACCGCAATGCTTCCACCTGATGAAAATGAAATACAATGAGTATAAAAGGAATAGCAAAGACAAGATGATGAGGAAGAATCATTGTAGAACTACTCGAAACAATCTCTCTTTAAATCAACCTCTAAAACTCTGAATCAATATTCCTTATAAAATTGCAACATTGAGAAACTCTCTTTTTTGATTATCTAATATGGACTAGGGTTAGACAATCATATTTAAAGTACCACAATCCAAAAAGATATGGACCAATGGTGAAGATCAAATGGTGTTAATAAAATACTCTAATTTGGCCTGTAGTCCCAACATCAGTAGACCGGATGTTGTATACCAAAATTGAGTCAGAACTATTCTGGACAAAAGCAAATTTCACATGTGTACCGGCGGTACACCACCTGCACTGATATTGCTGCTTTTTTCAATAGTCTGACACATGCTCAAAACGAGCTTCCTTTATCGGTTTGGACTTTTCGGACTTCTTCAGCACTCAGATAGCACTTGTCGCACTCTTAGATGTTATCCACAATGATTAGGAACTCCACCTAACACCAACAAAATTAACATATGAATGACCACAATTATGTAATATATGAGAATAAAGTATATGATAACCGATACCGAGATACGAAGACAAAAGAATCTCGCATATGATGAAATATTGATATTAGCATGTATATTTAATGTATTTTTTCTCACATTATAGAGATATTTTCATTAGGGAATGTTATCGAGCGAGAGAAAATTCGGTTAAGTATTTCGCTTTTGGTATTAAGAAATACTTTAAGCTTATGTTAACATGTGCGCTAAGTGCAAATAATAACACATTGATAAATATCTATTTTATTAGGGTACTTTCACCAACACATTAATGATTAATACACATTAATGGAGGACCAAGATTAAATTAGTTTATTTGTTTGTTAGGATTAAAAATAATAATAAAATTTGTATTCCTTTAGATTACTTTGGATAAATTTTGGTTGAGGAGTTGAGATTCTTTTATGTGTTTGTTATTGAGAGGTTAGTTTGGATATGAAGCTTAATTTTCTTCCTTTGAATTATTTTGTTTATCCTTGAAGTTTTTTGTGTTATCTAATGGTTGAATGCATGGCTATAAAAAGAGTCAAAGAATTATAGAATGACAACAAAAATGAATAATACTACCAGAATAAGTCAAATTAGTGACGTCTGAAAACGCTGCTAAATGACATAAAAATGTTGCTAATAAAATTTAGTGACGTAATTAGCGATGATTCATTGAAGTGGCGTTTAAGCTAGTCCCTGACAGAAAAACGTCGCAAAATGTCGATATAATGACGTTTACTAGCGACGTATCTGTGTCGCTAGTCGCTAAATATCACTATTTTTTTTATTTAGTGACATTTTGTAACACATTTAGCGACGTTCTGCTGACCTGGTAAATAATGCCATGTCAGCAAGTTAGCAACGTTTAGCGACAAAAATAACGACATCCTGATATAGTTAGCGAAGTATATGAACGTCGCTAAACGTCGCTAAATTGCAATTTTTTTTGTAAAAACTGGGGTATCCCTGCAATATCACAGTTTGTCGTATATCTCTGGAATATTACAATTCATAAAAATAGACAGACCCGGAGCAACCCTCCGTTGAGTTTTCTAGGTTCACCGACCCCTTCGGTGGAACACTCAACATCGGTAAATTTTCATGCATTCAATATAAATAATAAAGTAAAATTAAAAGAAATAGACACATTCTCAATAAATATAGCACTACAAAAAAAAACCTAATTATCGACTGAAAATTTAGTCGCTAAAATAACCATTTTCGTCGCTAAAACAAAATAGCGACTGAACAGCGAGGAACAATTCCGTCGCTAAAAGCATGTCTCTATCAATATTAAGTAGCTAGTTCGTCGCTATACCGACGGACTAGCGACGAAAATAGTGACGAAACTTAGCGACGTACCCGGGACTAAAATGTCGGTCGCTATATTGGCGATTGATTTAGCGATTACACAACGATTATACCTGATACATTATTCGCTAGCAATGAACAATTTTTAGTCGAAAGTTAGTCGCTGGTTACTCGCATGTTAGTCGCTATCTACAAAATATTAACAGTTTTCAGTCGCTGGTTAGTTACTATCCGCAATATATTTCCAGTTTTTTCGTCGTTGGTTAGTCGCTATCTACATATATTATCACTGTTTAGTCGCTGTTTAGTAACAACGTTAGTTGCTATTTATAGTCGTTAGTCGCTGGTTAGTCGCTTGTTAGTCGCTATCTACAATATATTTCCAATTTTCAGTCGGTGTTTAGTCGCTAGTTAGTAGTCGATTAGTCGCTAATCCATTTTATATTTTTCAGATTTGTAAGAAACATGCTATGCTCATCCTGTGATAGTTTAACAGTAATATAAAGTAGTCCACAACACACTTAAATACAATACAAACAACTTTTATCAACACAATAGTAACCAATGTATAAACAAAAATAATAACACAGTACACCAATAAAGAAACTAATATATATATATATATATATATATATATATATATATATATATATATATATATCATAGTCATGTCTAATCATGTCCATCCATCGACCATACACCATCCATAAAAAAAGATAACTAATATGTCTCGGGTGATACAAAAGCATAAAAAATCAAGATGACGGTGGCTGCATGCTGCCCATAAACTGTGCCATAAGCGTAACAAATGCCTGTTGCTGGCTCACTGTAAAAGTAGGAGCTGGAACAGAAGTAGCCGTCAGAGTACCAGAAGAAGGAGCAGCAGCAGAAGGAGGAACAGTCGGAGTAACAAAAGAAGGAGCAGCAGGAGGAGGAACAATCGGAGTACCGGAAAGAGCAGTGGTACCATCAGGAGCACTAGTAATTGACACCAACTCCATAATATGTCTCAGTTGTCTCTGAAAATCGAACATCATGATGATCATCTGCTCCATAGTAAGAATGCCAGTAGAAGTAGTCTGTGCAGGACCAGTAGTAGACTGTGTAGGTGGAAGAGATCTGGAGTATATCGACGGTTGTGATGCTAATGACCCAATACCATACACGCTGCCGTCATTTTCTCTCCCAACAGCCTGTACCGACAAATCATTCCTCTCAGTGAACATACGTGGCATACTAGTACCAGCCCCTCCATCCTGATCAGCGGACTGAGAAGCTTGACTCTCCAATTTCTCGTAGGCCTCCTGTATATATAAAAGTATCATGAATATATAAAAATACAACCAAACATATCCTCTGCTCAGAATTCAGAGGCATAAAACAGCTTTTTATAATAAATATATGATATGATGAATGTCCACAGATTGATAGGGAGAATTTGAATGGCTCAAGTAGCTCCCAGCATCCTCATGACCCACCTGAGAATCCAAGTCCAAAACGCAGAAAGGTAGGTAGTTGTGAAGTTTTATTTCTTATTAGCTTCAATATTAATCTTAGTAGCACTATAATTGGTGTCAGTGTACTGCCATTAAGAGTTCAGTTTATATTGCTTTACGTCCATGTTCTTATGTAAAAAGATGTCCAAAGCATGCTTAGACATAGACCCATGTGTACAGGGAGAAACTTTATAAGCTTTCCAGTTTAAAGAACTGGAGAGAGAGAGTATGAAAATAGTCAACATTGTGTCTTGCTTGATGTCGTAACTTCATACATTTTGTGCTAGCATAAGTTGCATGGTTTGCAATTATCATGTAGTATTAATATTAGTACATTTATAAGGTCACAATGGTCGCATTGTTGTCTACTAAACATAAGTATTATGCCTCATGTAAGTACTGATATCGTGTGCATACTTGAGTTGAGTTTTTGGCTTGGTTTAAACTGAACTTATCTACTTTACACTCATCTAAGGCAGCCTAATTGGTCTTATCGTCCATATGACTGAGAGGCATACTTCTATATCTTTTCCAGAAGTTTCGTTTGTAAAATACTGACCAAGATTTCATTTCGTACTTCACCATATGTGGTAACTCCGAAACTTAATTGATGCGTACCCGTAAAGATTACTTGATTATGTATAAAAAAAATTGTCCAAAGTAAATACCGAAGTAAGAAAGTAGAAGAAATGCTGTTACTTCTAGTCTTACACTCAAAAATTGAAGTACATTCCTGAAAATCAAATACGAAGTCTAATCTTGAAGTGTACTTGATGAAAAAACCTGCACGACCCAGCCTTATAATTCAAGTTTCTGGCTTGTCAAAAACTTGTAATTTTTATGAGAACCATCAGTAAATCAGTAATATTTTTAATTTATTTTATTCTTTCGAAGTAAATAAGTTATTGCAACTAAATCGCCTCATGTTCTAATCATGTGTATATCCATTTGTTAATAGTTAAGCTGAGCGGCAGCCGATTCTTAAGCATGCATTGCTGGCATTATAATAGTTTATGTCCTATTTGTCTCAACCATACTTGAATTAAAATGAAGCGTGATAGACTTTGATGCCATTTTTTTTTCAGAAACATCAATTTCAAATAGATATCATACTCCGATCTAATTCCATTTTTGTGAAAAGGACATCGTAAAAAAAGTAAATACTTACAAATGTTTTGGTAGCCCGTTCATCCACTAACTTTTCATCCTTCTTTCCTTTCTGAGTACGTTCGAATATCTTGAAAAAGTCGACATTATTCGTGTCTAAGCCTGCCTTGGCGGCCTCCTCGTACTGTAATAGTTAACTCTATGATATATCCATAAAAAATAAAATATTACATTTTAATTAACGATTTTATGTACCACGTCACTACCAAAACAAGTAAAATCAATGACGAATTTATCGACTCTGGAAGACGACGTTGCTAATTTTATTGTAATTAGTGAAGTATCTAAATGACGTCGCAATACGTCGCTATCAGCGACTTTCAACGACGTTTAGTAACTATCTTTAGTATTATGAAATCTATTGTCACCGACTAGTCGGTAAACGTCGCTATATTTTTAATAACGACAACTTTTACCGACTCCACATGTCACGCCCCAGTCCTAAAATATCAAGGGACAAGCCACGTGGCAATGGCCAGCAGCACAACTCCAATAGGCAAACATAATTTAATGGACCCGTTAGAGTGCACTTAAGTTGTAACAAATATAAATACAGGTCTACACCATCTAACATAGTATAATTCTAGTCTCATCCACAGAAAGTAAACACAATTCATTATGATAGACCAGTCAAGATAATAGATAAAAGAAATAGTCCATCATCAAGTCAACATAAGTAGTGTCTCGGGGAACAACCCGACAAAATAAGAAAAATAACACCAATACATATGTCCATAAGTCAAGATATGAAATAACAATAAGCATAGATAACTGAGTAAGTAACTGAATACTCAGGAGAAATCCTCTGGCACAACCTCGTCCTCTGGTGCTAGTACTGCTCCAACGTCAGCTCATGTCCCATGGGTAATCCTCCTCTGCTGTACCTGGGGCATAATCCAGATCTAGATCCTCAGGGGACATAGTAAGGTACAAGAAATACTCAATCTAAATAAAATACAGTAAATAAAAATAGATCCACAGGGCAAGCTATGTAACCAGCTATGTGAAATACAAAATGAGAGCATCACTAGTACTCAGGCTGAGACCACTACAAGCTTAGTGTCGGGGAGCCCAAAGAAGCAAGTAGTATCATATATTCCAGTAGTATAGTATATATATAATCAGCCTGTAGCCTGTGTGTCTCTCCCCACCCACTGTAACCTCATATCTCATGTCCATAACGTCTCATGTCCATAACACGCAAGATCATGACCTCCAATGTCCTATGATATGTCGTACTTGGTAAAGCAAGCACACAAAAGAATAGGATCGTGGAATAAAGTCTCTAAATGACATTACACGACTCCGCGTACGACGTCGACACCCGAATCTTGTTCGGACGTTAAGCAATGTCTCACGGTCCTAGGTTGAACAGGTACATCACATAAGTATTTATATAGAGATAACACAAGCAAATAATATATCAGGATCTCTGCAGGTTTGGCAAGATACACTTGTCTGGGCTCTGCACTCCGTCAACTGCTCTTATAAAAGTGGAATCTCCAAGTACGCATTCGGATGCTAAAAAAATATCACATTTGCTCTCAAAATACTTGAAATAGCTAGGATTGACAACCCATAAGTCCAATTTGGACACAGGGGCATAATTGACAATTTTTGGTCAAAACGGGGTCCACATGTGGCCAAGTTGTATGATACTTATGTTTGTGACGGTGATACATACTTATGTTTTGTGATGGTGACACTTTTATTATTTAGACTTTTATTGTGGCCTAGTTCACAACTTCTGTGTATTTTTTTCTGTCATGTAATCTAAATATCTCTGTATATTTGTTTTATTATTATATGTTGTTCTCAGATATCTCTGGACGACGCGAATCCTATTCCCGTGATAGATCCACTAGATTCCGTCATAAGGACATGGATACTCCTTCCCAATCCTCGTCTCCGAGTACTCTATACTATCGACCAGCAGTACTTCAGACTACGACTGCGATGACCGCACGTGGCAGTACTCCTGGGACCAGCAGTTTCAGGCCCGAGAGTTTCCCGTCTAGTATTCTTGCTACGTCCAGTGTTCCTTCCACGGACGGTACCACAGAGACTTAGTAGGAGATGGCGGTCGAGCCGACTCCGTCTCCATATTAGAGCGATCCTTCGTGCGCTCCGCCGAATAAGACGAGAATGGAGATTTAGGCCGATTGCCCTACAAAGTAAGTTAATTAGTTATTTGTGTCTTATATATATATATATATATATATATATATATATATATATATATATATATTCATTTTTTAATGAGTTTAATTATTAATGTATATATAGATATCGTCCCCCGGCGGTACAGAGAGCACTGGGACATTTTCTGAGGCAAAACTATGGTGGGCCATGGATAAACTACTCGGATGCCTCAGAAGAGAGAAAGACGTTCAGTTTTGGGCACTTCAAGGTAAAAGTATATTTAATTTTAACATCATTAATATTTTTATGCAATGTTATAAAAAGCGCTAGGAGGGTTCGGTACGCCAAAGGGGCGCCTAGCGCCTAGGCCGCGCCTAGGCGCCGAATATATTTTATATATATATATATATATATATATATATATATATATATATATATATATATATATATATATATATATATATATATATATATATATATATATATATATATATATATATATATATATACGTATATTTTTTTTAAACATAAAGCCTTGACCAATTGGTCAGTTGGTTAAGTCGTGAACACCCATTCGGGTGGGGATGGCTCTAATCCTAGCCTAAGTTTTTTCCTCTCCTCCTCTCTCCTTCCTCTCCTTCTCTTCTCTCTGAGCTCTCTCCTCTCCTCTCCTCTCCCCTCCCCTCTCAGTACCACCACTGCCACCACTACCACCCTCTTCTCTCCTCCCTCTCTCCCACCGCCACCACTACGACCATACCACCACCTCCTCCACCACCGCCATATCACCACCGCCACCACCACCAACATAGCACCACCGTGCGCCTCTACCATCACCACCGTCATCACCACCGCCACCACCACCATCGCCACCACCGCCGCCGCCGGCGCCACCACGACCACAGCACCACCACCGCCTCCAATACCACCACCATCACCGCCAACACCACCACGACCACAACACCACCATCGCCGCCGCCGCCACCAGCACCACCGCCGTCGCGGCCAGCACTACCGCCGCCTCCACCGGTATTTTGTTTTTGTTTTCAAATAGGACGCCTAAGCGGCCGCCTAGGGCCTTTCCGGAGAGGCCGGCGACCGTCTAGCGCCTAGGTAACGCCTAGGCCTATTTTTAGAATACTGTTTTTATGTTAATATTTCATAACTAACTATTGAACTTCTTGTAGAGAACATATATTTATCCACCACATCGGGCCACACAGATCGAGCAGCAGTTTCCTTCTGTCGCCACCAAGCTCATCTGTGATGCTATGGATGACCTGAACGCTCGTGATCGTGAAGGAAAATCGATCCAAGGCTGGATCATGTCACGCCCCGGTCCCGCCCGGGCCGCCGCTCCGCCCTGCCCCGCCCCGTATAGCCGAAATTAACGAACCGGGCACGAATCATCGTGCCTCGGTGCACCGGACGCGAATCACCGCGCCCGTCCCGCGGGTGCGAGGGAGGAAGGGAGCTAAGCGAATGGCCCGTTCGAGCTTTCGGGGGACGTGATGCCGCACGGGCCTGGGGTTGCGCCCGTGCAAGGCCAATCGTTTAAATTGATAGTTGGCTATCATCGCATCAATCGAGTAAGCAGCAGAAAGGGACTTGTTGCAATGCATTTAGCCAACTGAGTGTTCGGGACAATCGAGGCAACTTGGGTTTCCTTTAGCAAAGGCACACGTTCGTTCCATACATTATGCCCCCTTATTAGATAGCATCTCGGGGCAACAATAGAAACAAGGATTCCGGGTCTTCGGGACTGTGGCACGCCTATCGCTTCCTCGGACGATCCAGTACCTGCAAGCAAGTAAACTGTTGGTGGGTCAGCACTTTATACAATTACTGGTGAGATAAATCAACTGAACAGAAACAAGCATTCACTCAAAAAGGCACTAAGTAATCATGTTATAAAACATTACATTACTAGTGATCTTTCTAGTTTTACCTAGGTTCGTTCATGCAGTTCTAGCCGAGTCGATTTACTTATTTGGAAACATGTTTGGAAACAGAGTTTCATATTGAATATGCAAGCAAGCAATCGTTCATGTTTCAGGGTGTGCGCAGCGTGTCTCGTGCGACTCCAGGGTCAGATGCAAAGCTAGACACACAATGCACAATCTTAGGGGCAGTCACTATCCAAGCCAACACAATAACTTAGCTATATGCAGGGCGGTCCTCGAGTACCTCAGGATCGGCAGCGGGTGGAACAGCATACCAATGACTCTTTATCTGATGCTAATGGCAGCTGTGACCCATGGTGGATGACGCATGCAGTTCAGCTCTCCACCAAAAACTATTTTCCGACCACGTGCGAATGCATGGAACACTATCAAATAAACTCTAGTATGCAGACGAGATGAACCATCAGAATACACTCATTGTTGCGGGGCAATCCGACTTATCACTTGAACACGTTCAGGCACAGTATGGTTCTCTCGAAGCATAGACGATAGTGAACATTTTCATGCACTCTAAACAGGCGATTCAGGATTTTCGTTAAGCAGACATTGTTTCAAAGACAAGCTAGGTGAGTTCGTTCATTAACATGCAAGGCAGGTTCTATCATTCTCTTATGAAAACATTGTAAGCAAAAACTCAGGTTATTATTAAGGCGTGCAAGAATCAGAGAACGAAGTTCTGCCCACTCACCTTGATATATAACGCCGACGCGGAGCGGGACGTTACATACTTACCAACCAACAAAAAGTTTCGTCTTCGAAACTTCAAGGATAAACTTCTCGATATCCCGAGTAGCGATAGTGCCGTCCCTCGCCGTACTCAATCGAAACAGTCAAGCAATTCAAGTTCAGGAAACATTTTGCACTTTGAGAATATCTATGGACTTATTGTATGGAACGCTCTTTGCAAAACCATATCGACTCAGAGTCATAGCAACGGATTTTGGGCCAGAGAATCGTTTCTGCTCTGATACCATTCTGTCACGCCCCGGTCCCGCCCGGGCCGCCGCTCTGCCCTGCCCTGCCCCGTATAGCCGGAATTAACGAACCAGGCACGAATCACCGTGCCTCGGCGCGCCGGACGCGAATTACCGCGCCCGTCCCGCGGGTGCGAGGGAGGAAGGGAGCTAAGCGAATGGCCCGTTCGAGCTTTCGAGGGACGTAATGCCACAAGGGCCTGGGGTTGCGCCCGTGCAAGGCCAATCGTTTAAATTGATAGTTGGCTATCATCGCATCAATCGAGTAAGCAGCGAAAAGGGACTTGTTGCAATGCAATGCATTTAGCCAACTGAGTGTTCGGAACAATCGAGGCAACTTGGGTTTCCTTTAGCAAAGGCACACGTTCGTTCCATACATTATGCCCCCTTATTAGATAGCATCTCGGGGCAATAATAGAAACAAGGATTCCGGGTCTTCGGGACTGTGGCACGCCTATCGCTTCCTCGGACGATCCAGTACCTGCAAGCAAGTAAACTGTTGGTGGGTCAGCACTTTATACAATTACTGGTGAGATAAATCAACTGAACAGAAACAAGCATTCACTCAAAAAGGCACTAAGTAATCATGTTATAAAATATTACATTACTTGTGATCTTTCTAGTTTTACCTAGGTTCGTTCATGCAGTTCTAGCAGAGTCGATTTACTTGTTTGGAAACATGTTTGGAAACAGAGTTTCATATTGAATATGCAAGCAAGCAATCGTTCATGTTTCAGGGTGTGCGCAGCGTGTCTCGTGCGACTCCAGGGTCAAATGCAAAGCTAGACACACAATGCACAATCTTAGGGGCAGTCACTATCCAAGCCAACACAATGACTTAGCTATATACAGGGCGGTCCCCGAGTACCTCAGGATCGGCAGCTGGTGGAACAGCATACCAATGACTCTTTATCTGATGCTAATGGCAGCTGTGATCCATGGTGGATGACGCATGCAGTTCAGCTCTCCACCAAAAGCCATTGTCCGACCGCGTGCGAATGCATGGAACACTATCAAATAAACTCTAGTATGTAGACGAGACGAACCATCAGAATACACTCATTATTGTAGGGCAATCCGACTTATCACTTGAACACGTTCAGGCACAGTATGGTTCTCTCGAAGCATAGACGATAGTGAACATGTTCATGCACTCTAAACAGGTGATTCAGGATTTTCGTTAAGCAGACATTGTTTCAAAGACAAGCTAGGTGAGTTCGTTCATTAACATGCAAGGCAGGTTCTATCATTCTCTTATGAAAACATTGCAAGCAAAAACTCAGGTTATTATTAAGGCGTACAAGAATCAGAGAACGAAGTTCTGCCCACTCACCTTGATATATAACGCCGGCGCGGAGTGGGACATTACAGATCATGCCTGAACAGTGGACTGCGATGAGGGCTAGATTCAACGAGGATAGGTATAGGAAAAATTCAGAGAAGGCCAAGGCGGCTCGACAGAGGGCGGGAAAGAGGTGTAGTGGGTTGATTTCGATGACGAAATATTTTTGTCGCTTGGTACATCTTTTATTGTATACGTACAATTTTTAATCATCGTGGCCTAATTTTTTTTACTTTAATAACAAATAATATATTTCTTAATAGGTCCTGAGGGGTGAGGACGCGAACATGGTGACAGTGTTCCTTGCCACTCATAGGAATGGGGGATAACTTATCGATGATAGGGCGACGCAAACCTACGTAAGTATTACTCTTATGTTTTGTTAATTTTGATATAACTTACCAAAAATACATGTAATTAGTAATAAGTACGTAAGATATATAGTAGTAGTACGCTTATCAATATATACATATTTTTCTAGGATGAGTATAGGAGGCTCCGCGAAGAGTCGACCCAGCCTACACCTGAGGGGGGTAGTTCCTCGGAATCCCTGGCCCACCCAGCTCCATCAGATGACGAGCTATGGATGAGAGCCGTTGGTGGTCTATATAGGGGTACGTACTACGGTACGGAATCCTACGACGCCTATGTTGCATCACAGTCCTCTAGGACACCCTCTGCCGATGTGCATACCCCACAGCCCTCCCAGGAGTTGCAACGAGCCCAGAAGAGAGTTGACATTCAGATCACATCTCTGCGTGACAAGTTGATAGGGAGGATTACGGTGAAGCCGCAGCCGCAGACGGACGATTCGACGCTCATAGCATGTTTCGAATCGCTGGAGCATAACATCATGGAGTTGAGGGATCTGGCCACGTCGACAGAATGCAATATGATGTCGCTGCAGGAGTCACAGTTGATCGTGGATGCCATACTATCGATGATGCAGACGTCACATATTGAGATGAGCGAACGAGTGGAGACCGTAGGTGCTTCACTATCGAGGATGCATGCATCACTGTCATGACCCGTACCTGGTATAGAGGCACGAGTACGTGGGTACGTCCAGCCTACGCCGCTGTTTCAGCGGTAGAACGATGTCTCGGTCTTCTATACTATCTAACATCTCACACAATATATAAAATACCTGTCATGCCATCTCAACTCCAAATAGAGGAGCAATATGATGATATAATAAAGGGTAGTCAATACTCAATCACATATAAAAATTAAAGAAAGATTTAAGCATGATATGGAATGGAAAGAAAAGAAATACAAGTCCTAATACATCATAGGTCCAACTCAACATCTAAACACAACTCAAGATCTCAAAATAATAATACAATCCAAAGTCTAACTATAAACAACTACTACAAGATATGAAAATCTAAATGGCCTCAGTATCTGGCACTACAACCTCATGTGACACTCCATCTGTTAGCCGTAGTAAGTGGGACACATCCTCACTAACCAGTCATCTGAAAAATATATCCAGTCAGGATTGGAGCGAAGTACAACCCAATAGCAGATCCAATTAATTGATAATGACTATAAAAAGGAATAGAGAATATAATACAAGACGAGAAACAATGAACAATATCATGATATGGTAAAAGAAACAGGTAAACAAGAGCAAAATGGTATATACTGATCACAATAAAATAGAATAAGACAATAAAATAGAAGATGGTAAAGAAATATAACTATACTAAGTGATTGAAATACTAGTTAGATATATGATCGGCTTGTGTTAAACATTGTCTACTTAAACATTGGATAAATATTGTCTACTTAAACATTGAACATTGTGTAGGCTTTGATCACATATCTAGCTAACACTTTTCCTTTTCTCGACTAGTACAATGGATCCAACCATGACACGTTACGATACAAGATACTGTAGGCATTATAAAATATTAAACATTGAATATTGAACTTTGAATATTGAACATTGTCTAATATTAAACATTGCTTATTAACCAGATGAGAACACGAGAAGCAATGAAACAATAAATAATATCTCATGACTGAAGATTCATGTGTAAACTAATCAAGGTACCAATGTGCCAGGAATCAAGTAATATATTTCTAAATACTTGCATTATAGTAATTATCAAATAATAAAAACTATCAGAGAATATACTCGCCTGAGGCCCAGAGCAAATGATGCAAAACGGTATCCGAACTGGTGTCACACAGACCTATATATGGAATATTACATTAATACAAGGTTTTGGAATGAAAATAAGTTAAACTAGTCAAATTCTAGGTCATAAAGCCATTTCTAAGTCAAAATAGTCAAACTAGCACAAATATAGGCCACACTAGTCAAACATGGTCAAACTAGCTATTTCTAGGTTGTATGAGTTCATCTCTAGGATATTGGGTCCATACACTATGTAACTAGGCTATACTAGCTATGTTAAGATACTAGGATACTAACAAAATATCGTATCATAAAATACGCAAGTTATTAGATATGAAAATACTATTATATATATATACAAGACAAAATATATAGTACCCCTAGCTAAACTAATGCTAAGTGGATACCTTGGTTTTGAGCCAAATACGGTATCACCACATACACACCCATCTTGATATATAAACTCAATACCTTGAGTATAAACCAATACCTTGACATTACCTTGGTGTCATAAGGTAATACAATATCTAACATTAGCTAACTAACCAACATACCTCACTATACACTAACATGCACTTATACTTATAACAATACTATACTAAACTAACATTCTAACATACCCCTTCGGATATTCAATACCTATACCCAAGATACCTCAACTCTCATTACCTTGGTATAGCTCAAGGTAAACTAGAATTAACACTAACAAATGCTAACTAGTACTTATATATATATATATATATATATATATATATATATATATATATATATATATATATACTTAACTTACTAACAATATATATAAATAACTAACTTATCAATAAAAACTAACTTAGCTTATTAACTAGCTTACTAACTTATCTACAACTTCATTTCTAAGCACTCAAACAACTGTTGCTTATCGCTGCTGCTTCTACTTATCGCTGCTGTTGCTGCTTATCACTGCCGCTGCAGCTTCTGCTTGCTGCTGCTTGTTGCAGCTTATCGCTGCTTCTACTGTTGCTGCTGCTTATGGCTTCTGCTGCTGTGGCAGCTTTCTGCTTCTATTTATTGCTGCTGCTGCTTATTGATGCTGCATACTGCTGCTGCTTATTTCTGCTTATTCACTGCTTCTTATCACTGCTTATTCACTACTTATTTATTGCTTATGCCTATAATTTCCTCCTCTAGCTCACATGCACACATCTAATACACACACACACACACACACACACACACACACACACACACATATATATATATATATATATATATATATATATATATATATATATATATATATATATATATATATATATATATATATATATATCCTTATATATACATGTATGCTAACACAAACCCACACTAATGATGCACAAGCATTCTCCTATTCTCCGATGACCACCAACACATCAAAATAAAATATAAAACATACACATAATTATACATATACATATATATCATATAACAATTATAATTTTAATACTCTAATAGCTATAACCAAGGTAAATTGAATTGAAATGCAAGAAAACAAACATGTGGAGTGCACCGCACCCGTATCACACTCAATCTATGATACACTTGCGATACGGCTCCACCATACCACCAAACGTATCCCGAAGAATATGAGCAAGTATATAATCACAATTAGAAACAATACGAAGTGTTAGCTACTCATCTACGTGTCCGTATCAAAATGTGACATGCTCAAACCCCCGTATCGGAAGAAAATCTCTAAATCAACCCGTATCGCCAAATTATCGTGATACGGCCTACACGTATCCAATTGTGGACACGACACTAGTCACACACAATCAAACACATGTCAATTTGGTCTAATTGACCTATTGACAAACACAAGATGTGTCAATCTCGAAATTCTTCCAAAATTGACATAAAATACCACATAACTTTCTCCATAGGCCTCCTATGAACCTAATTCCAATTTCTATGGGTAGCCTTAGTATATGAAAGAGTTTTTAATGATTAAGTTATAGAGTTAGAGTCTAATTAGAGAGAGAAAACTGAATTGTACCTATTGGGAGATGGACTCCCAATAAAATCTCTAAATTGAGTGTCAAGAGCCTTCAACTTGTAGAACCTTGCTCCTCCTTGTAGATCCTTGTTTCCTCCTTGTAGATCCTTACTTTCTCCTTGTTCTAATAGCCTATATTGATGAATAGGAAAGGAATTAGAAAGAAATTTGGATAGGGATTGGTGTAGGGATGAAGGAATTTGGAAGAGAAAAATTCTAGATCTAGATTTGGAATAAAAAAATAAAGAGAGAGAGTCTCTCTCCTTCCTCTATGGTGGCCGACCTCTACCTCTCCTCCATGCTACTATGAAATATCCATAATACCCCTTAGGGCTTGTCATGAAAAAATTAATTAAGGAGGAAAGGTTATAGTCTAATTGATTTAACTAATTAATTTATCCTCCTAATGAATGGGCTTACTATTTGGCTCAATTTTAACTAGAATTAAATGTTGGTCCATGGATCTAATCTAAACTACTTGGGTCTACTAACACAAGTCAAATTAAATAGGTTAGCCCACTAACTAAATTAAATGTTACAAGCCTCTAATTAAATATGATACTTTAATAATTAAATAACTAATACAAGCATTAAATAAATATACATGGCCCACTAATATTAATATTATATTCCTAAAATTAAATAACTAGGCCAAATTACCAAATTAATCCTAGTTGGAAAAGTGGGGGTGACAATCCTACCCCCCTTAGAAAAATTTTGTTCTCGAAATTTAAAGATGATCGTAACCCCCTTTAGGTCAACCACAGTCCAAACTAAAACATACAACATGCAATTTAAAAGAAATCATTAACTATGGTCTTTATCCATCATAGTTTTGCAGTCTTCGACAGGGTATACTAACTGTACAATAACTCACAAGCAGTCTATAAGGTACTAACTAAGCACAAAAGCAACAAATAGAAAGGAAAGGAACATAACAAGACAAAACAAAACAAGCTATCATATCACTTGAAGTATCTTCCTCTCCGACTGCCACCACAAATGCCTCATCCTGTTGGGGTGGCTCCCTATGCCATTGTTGAGCAGTCTGCGATGCCACAGATGGCCTAACTCCACCTCTATGACCACGATCTGGTCAATACAGGTTGTTGGAACACTCATTCACCTGATGGTCAGGGAAACCATAATACAAGCATAGTCTGAGCCTCTTTCGACAGTTCTCCCAATCATGCCCATGCCTCCACAATAGGCACAAGAAAAAGTCTGCTGAGTCTGCCTCTGAGGCTGCTACGGTGTCTGATAAATTGGCTTCTGAAATTGTTATATCTGTTGAGCTGGTGTCCTAACTAGCATAAGATACTGTTGATGCTGATATACTCTCGGCTGTTGAAAGTGGGTGTGCTTCACTGGGCTCGCACCACTACTCGCTCTCCGGTGTCTCTCAGCCTCTTGGAGCCAAGCTCTAAATCATCCTCCGTCCGCTGTGCCTGTTTCAGAATTTTCTCAAAAGTAGTGGTGTGGTCTCCATTAGTATGGGACTTAATCTCACAGTTCAATCCCTTACTGAACTTTATAGCCTTGGCCCGAGGATTCTGCCCTTCAACAAATCGTCCCAATCGGCAATACTCTGCCGCATACTCGTCCACTGTCAAGTTCCTCTGGACGAGGTTCTGGAGTTGACTCTCCAAAGTACTCTGAGCCACGTCCGGGAAGAACTTTTCTTTGAAAATTTCTTTGAAATATTTCCAAGTAAGTCCCGGCGCTGATATCCTGGGGTCTATCCTAAACCATGTCAGCGCGATATCGAACATCATACTACATGTCGTCTCTACCTGCAAGCTCTCAGGAATTTATGCCAATCTTAGTTCCCTCTCAATGTCCTCTATCCAGTCATCTGCGTACAAGATTCCCTCGGTGCCCTTAAAGTCCTTAGGTCCCATCCTCTTGAAGTCAATGATAGTTCCCGGTCTCGGCTGCTGTGGATCGGGCTGAGGTGGTGTCGTCTGTGGATGGACTAAGGTGACTCTCTCGACTGTGGCGAGTGCAATCTAGTGAGCATTCTCGATGTCCTGTCTTATAACCTCTGACTGGCGCTACTACGTCTCCATCATCTGCTGAAAGAGCACAAACATCTGCATCTGAACGACTGCAGGTGGCGGGAATGAAAGATCCCCTGAAACTGTCGGTGATGTCCTTTATATCGGAGGTGGAGCACCCCCAAAAGCTTCTGCAGAAACGCCCACCTGGATTGGTAAAGTGGACCTCTGGAATGTAGCTGCTAGAATAGTGTCTGCTAGTGTTGTCCTCATAGGCGACGAAGTGACTGACCTCGTTGACATTGCGCCTGAGCGCTGGGAACGCATCTTCGGCGGCATCCTGAAGACAGCTTCAGAAATAAGGAATTAATATTAAGCAAGATACGATTTTATCAAAGGAGGACAAATTTTTTTAAGGAAGGCAATATTCAGAACGATAAAGATGGCAATTTCAATTAGGTTGGAATTGTTTCCTAGTTGTTATTGAGTATACTCTCTCATTCTAGTATCCTATATCCTATCCTATTGTAGGCCCGCAGTAGTACAACTAGGCCGTTGCACTACCACGATATCGCACTATTGCGAAGCCAGACCTGTATGGGCTGCCACAAAAAATGTGTCATGACCCACACCCGGTATATGGACACGAGTACGTGGGTACGTCCAGCCTACGCCGTAGCATCGACGGTAGAATATCGTCTCGATCTTCTATACAACCTTACATCTCACATAATATGTAAAATACCTGTCATGCCATCTCAACTCCAAATGGAGGTGCAATATGATGATATAATAAAGGGTAGTCAATACTCAATCACATATAAAAACTAATGGAAGATTTAAGCACAATATGGAATGGAAAGAAAATAAATACAAGTCTCAATACATCACAGGTCCAATTTAACATCTAAACACAACTCAAGATCTCAAAATAATAATACAATCCAAAGTCTAACTAGAAACAACTACTACAAGATATGAAAATCTAAATGGCCTCAGTATCTGGCACTACAACCTCAGGTGACGCTCCATCTGTTAGCCATAGTAAGTGGGACACATCCTTACTAACCAGTCATCTAAAAAATATATCCAGTCAGGATTAGAGCGAAGTACAACCCAATAGCAGTTCCAATTAATTGATAATGACTATATACAGAAATAGCAAATATAATACAAGACGAGAAACGATGAACAATATCATGTTATGGTAAAAAAACAGGTAAACAAGAGCAATATGGTATACACTGATCACAATAAAATATAACAAGACAAAGAAATAGAAGATGGTGAAGAACTGTAACTATACTAAGTGATTGAAATAATAGTTAGATATATGATCGGCTTGGGTTGAACATTGTCTACTTAAACGTTGGATAAACATTGTCTACTTAAACATTGAACATTAAACATTGTCTAGGCTTTGATCACATATCTAGCTAACACTTTACTTTTTTTGACTAGTACAATGTATCCAACCATGACACGTTATGATGCAAGATACTCTAGACATTGTAAAACATTAAATATTAAACTTTGAACATTGTCTAATATTAAATATTGCTTATTAACCAGATGAGAACACGAGAAATAATAAAACAATAAGATCTCATGACTGAAGATCCATGTGTATACTAATCTATGTACCAATGTGTCAGGAATCAAGTAATATATTTCTAAATACTTGCATTATAGTAATTATCATATAATAAAAACTATCAGAGAATGTACTCGCCTGAGGTCCAGAGCAAATGATGAGAAACGGTATCCGAACTGGTGTCACACAGACCTATATATGGAATATTACATTAATACAAGGTTTTGGAATGAAAATAAGTTAAACTAGTCAAATTCTAGGTCATAAAGCCATTTCTAAGTCAAAATAGTCAAACTAGGTCAACTCTAGGCCAAACTAGTCAAACTTGGTCAAACTAGTTAATTCTAGGTTGTATGTGTCCATATCTAGGATATTGGGTCCATATACTATGTAACTAGGCTATACTAGCTATGTTAAGATACTAGGATACCAACAAAATACCGTATCATAAGATACGCAAGTTATTAGATATAAAAATACTATTATATATATATACAACACAAAATATATAGTATCCCTAGCTAAACTAATGCTAAGTGGATACCTTGGCTTTGAGCCAAATACGATATCACCACCTACACACCCATCTTGATATACAAACTCAATCCTTTAGTATAAACCAATACCTTGACATTACCTTGGTATCACAAGGTAATACAATATCTAACATTAGCTAACTAACCAACATACCTCACTATACACTAGCATGCACTTATACTTATAACAATACTATAATAAACTAACATACTAACATACCCCTTCGGATATTCAATACCCAAACCCAAGATACCTCAACTCTCATTACCTTGGTGTAACTCAAGGTAAACTAGAATTAATACTAACCAATGCTAACTAGTGCTTATATATATATATATATATATATATATATATATATACTTAACTTACTAACAATATATATATATAACTAACTTATCAATAAAAACTAACTTAGCTTATTAACTAGCTTACTAACTTATCTACAACTTAATTTTTAAGTACTCAAACTACTGTTGCTTATCGCGGCTGCTGCTGCTTACTGCTTACTACTGCAGCGTTTGCTTGCTGCAGCTTATCGCTGCTTCTGTTGCTGCTTATGCTTCTACTGCGGCTGCAGCTTTCTGCTTCTGCTGCTGCTTATTGCTGCTTATTCACTGCTGCTTATCACTGCTTATTTACTGCTGCTTATTACTGCTTATGTCTATAATTCCCCCTCTAGCTCACATGCACACATCTAATACACACACACACACACATATATATGTGTGTGTGTGTGTGTGTGTGTGTGTGTGTGTGTGTGTGTGTGTGTGTGTGTGTGTGTGTGTGTATACCTGTATGCTACCACAAACCCACACTAATGATGCACAAGCATTCTCCTATTCTCCCATGACCACCAACACATCAAAATGAAATATAGAACAAACACATAATTATACATATACATATATATCATATAATAATTATAATTATAATACTCTAATAGCTATAACCAAGGTAAATTGAATTAAAATGCAAGAAAACAAACACGTGGAGTGCACCGCACCCGTATCACACTCAATCTATGATACGCTTGTGATACGGCTCCACCAAACGTATTACGAAGGACACAAGCAAGTCTAGAATCACAATTAGAAGCAACACAAAGTTTTAACTACTCATCTACCTGCCCGTGTAAAAATGTGACATGCTCAAATCTCCGTGTCGGAAGAAAACCCCCAAATCAACCTGTATCACCAAATTATCGTGATACGGCCTACACGTATCCAATTGTGGACATGACACTAATCACACATAATAAAAGATATGTTAATTTGGTCTAATTGACCTATTGACAAACACAAGATGTGATGATCTCGGAATTCCTCCAAAATTGACACAAAATACCACATAACTTTCTCCATAGGCCTCATGTGAACCTAATTCCAATTTTTATGGGTAGCTTTAGTACATGGGAGGGTTCTTAATGATTAAATTATAAATTTAGAGTCTAATTAGAGGGCAAAAAGAGAATTATACCTATTGAGAGATGTATTTCGAATGAAATATCTAAATTGAGTGTTAAGAGCCTTCAAATTGTAGATTCTTGCTCATCCTTGTAGATCCTTGCTTCCTCCTTGTAGATCCTTGCTTCCTTCTTATTCTAATAGCCTTCAATGATGAATAGGGAAGAAATTGAAAGGAATTTGGGTAGGGATTGGTGTAGGGATGAAGAAATTTGGAAGAAAAAAATTCTAGATCTAGATTTGGAATAAAAAAAT
The DNA here is from genome assembly GCA_036927795.1 of Iris macrosiphon. Taxonomy (NCBI): domain Eukaryota; kingdom Viridiplantae; phylum Streptophyta; class Magnoliopsida; order Asparagales; family Iridaceae; genus Iris; species Iris macrosiphon. Next base: position 16,300,290 of record JAYESA010000015.1, on the reverse strand, counting down.
GAAGAGAGAGAGAGAGAGAGAGTCTTTCTCCTCCTTCTATGGTGGCCGGCCTCTACCCCTCCTCCAAGCTACTATGAAATATTTACAATACCGCTTGGGGCTTGTCATGAAGAAATTAATTAAGGAGGAAAGGTTCTAGTCTAATTGGTTTAACTAATTAATTCATCCTCCTAATGAATGGGCTTACTATTGGGCTCAATTCTAACTAGAATTAAATGTTGGTCCATGGATATAATCTAAAATAGTTGGGTCCACTAATATAAGTCAAATTAAATAGGCTAGCCCACTAACTAAATTAAATGCTACAAGCCTCTAATTAAATATGGCACTCTAATAATTAAATAACTAATACAAGCATCAAATAAATATACATGGCCCAATAATATTAATATTATATTCCTAAAATTAAATAACTAGGACAAATTACCAAATTATCCCTAGCTGAAAAAGTGGGGGTGACAATCACATCTTCAGATGAACGAGCGAGTGGAGCATAGTACTAGGAGGTTATTATCTGTCATGGATACTTGCGACGCTCGACTGACATAGTTGGAGTAACGACGTTCTCCTGGTCCGCCTGTATCGTTATCTACATCGACTCCTGCATCGAGTTCCTTGACACTTACACATGAGCAGTTTGACGCGCTATTATCTCATATTCGACGCGGCTCCTCCTCCTGATCAGAAGTAGTTTTTTTAACATGTGTGTATAGGCCCATTCATGGGAGTTTGTATATATTATTTGTACACTTTTATTGTGACTAGATATTGTGTGACTACATTCGTACCTTAGAGATTTTTATTGATTTATTTTATCATTGTTGTTGTGTGATTATACCATTGTTGAGTATTCCAATGAAGTGTTTGATGATAAACAAAAGAAATTGAAAGTAGGTTTATACGAAACCCTTTCTTTGTTTACAAACAAAAAAAAGAGTACAATTAATTCTATACGAGGATGTTAAGTACAATAAAAATGATTCTGGAGAAAAATTGCTATAGGAGTCTGATCTGCAGCCGATCACTTTGTCCCTTGGACCACACGATGACGAAGAAGTGCTGTAAAAAAAGACGAAGCTTCAAAGATTGCAGGAGGGATTAAACTCTCGTTGCCAAAGTTGTCAATCAACACTCTCTGTATGTACTCTCTCTCTCTGATCTCCCATTTTCTCCTGTGACCGGAAGTCTCTATTTATAGAGCTCAGTCACAGTAATTGTCCAGTCGGCGTAGAAGCCAAACTGTGGAGAGAGTTGCACCTTTTACGCGACGGTTATGATAACTGCTACCCACGTCTGAATGATCTCCTGAATCCGCGTGTGACGCGTGTCCCATTATGAGGTAACGCGTATAATCGCTCATCGAAGATCACGGCATGCAAGCCACGTAGGTAACTGCCCCTCGCGTAGAGATGGTTGGCATAAAAGCCAAATAACTCTCTCGTTGGCATAAAAGCCAAATAGTTATCTTGTTGGCGTAAAAGCGAAATAGCTGTCCTGTTGGCGTAAAAGCCAAGTAGCTGCATAATAGGTATAACCAGCGTAAAGATAGCCAATTATAGCCTTATCACGTGCCTTTGCAGATATAGCCTGAGTTGGTGTATTTCGAGGAGATAGCATACAGCGTACTCCAATAGTTGAAAATAGCCAGGTTGGCGTATTTCAAGGAGATAGCATACGGCGTACTCCTATAGTTGAAAATAGCCTGGTTGGCGTAAAATACCAGGATGGTGACGTGAGCGTATTAGCCCTAGTTTTAGCTCTCTCGGTCAAAAAATAGACCCAAATCTCGTGCATTAAATACAGAGATCTACCCCCATCTCGCGCATTAACTGCAGAGATGTGCCTCGAGTTCTGTACGAAGAACAGCTTTTGACGTGGCATCCAATTTTATCTCATCTTGAGCGTAAAAACTCATCTTTGCCTGTGTAAAATAGGCAGCGTATTCCATGAATGCATAAAAATGACTTGCATCAAGGATATGTCACTAAACGACAGCCTGGGCCTCTGTGCAAAATCATCATTACAGTCGTCCTCTCGATCGTCGTACAGTACTTTTTGTCTGGAGTCAGGTTCACTGTTTTTTCTGACAGGTTCATTCGAGGAATACGAAGAGTTCCTCGTACAACTTCACACTGCATTAAAAGCAAACATATTTTACGCCGGAGGGAAGTGTAGCAACCTTCTACGCCAATAGAGCCTTTGAGTGCTGCTTTACGCGGGCTGTTCTGAAGCCATATTTTATGCCACACAGCGCTGAAGCTCTGTTTTACGCGTATAGCTCTGAAGTCATATTTTTATGCCACATAGCGCTGAAGCTCTGTTTTACGCGGGCTTCATGCATGTTGGGGATTTTTTACGCGTATAATTCCCAGCGTATTTTTATGCTTCTACAAGACCCCTTTCAAAGTTTTTAAATTCCTTGTAATTTGAAATACTTTGAATGAAGCATGAAACGGTCAAATTTGACTCGTTCTGCGAGGCTGATTTTTCGGCGACATTTAGAAATTTATTGGGATTTGGTATGTTCTCTTATGCCTATATAAAGGCAAACGAGTGAACCTGTTTTTCCACACTTCCTTCACCAAAAAGATGGTTGCCGAGATTCATCGGGCTGACCTGAGGAAGAAGAAGATTATGCTCTTCCAACATGTAAGGAGCCGTAAAAGGAGGCATCTTCGAGTAAATGTTCTCTGCAACGATGGATCATGGAAGGATATCATAGCTTTTTTTGCTCGGGATAATCAGCAATTTTATATGGCGATTCATCCAGGATGGAGGAATGGTCTCATCGGACCACACAGCTTGCTAGCTATATTTTCTCCTATTATGAAGCTGGACGTAGGTAGGCAGTTTGGCCCTGTCTTCCAGTATTGTGTTGGGTTTGAATCCCTATCACAATTCTAGGGTGTGTCTACCATGGCGTATGGAGGGTGGGCATGAATAATTTAGACAGGCCCAGTTTTGTATCCTCCCGCCATTAATCATTTTCTTGTTCATCGGCCGAAGAAGCCGATGAAGTGCCATAGAAGAAGAAGAAGATCTCTATCAATTGAGAACCTGGCGCAACAGATTCCCATCGTGATCTTGAATGTTAATGAATAATCCTTTATAAAAAAGGATTTACATCATATGTAAAAAAAATGAAAAATCCTTTGTAAACTGGATTTCCGTCATACGTAATCATGATTAATAAACTTGTCTCCATTTACGCATTGCTGATTTGCCATATTTGCTGATAATGTGCAGCTTCGACACGTCTGGGTAATTTTATGCTGACTCTGATAAACGCTTATCCGGTCACGTTCCAACTTTTACGTGTAACGGAAGATGCGTAAAAAGCTTTTTAGCATTAAGTTGTCTTGAAGATCCAACTGTCATACTGTTTTGGACGAGGAGTCGCATAGAATTCTGAACTGTCACTTCTCTGATACGAAGAATTTCTGTTCAGAACATCATCTTCAAGAATGGCTTCCCGAAAGTTCCATGAAACAGGACAAGAAATGTCCGCCGAACAGGCCATATTTGAACTTAGATGTAAAGGATTCTGGTTAGACTTCGAATGAACTTCCAATGGCCCAAGAAGAAGAGTCATCTTCAATGCTGACAACTGTGTGTTTCAGGCCCTTGGAATATTTTGTAGCCAAAAAGGAGCATTTTTTACGTAAACCCTTGTAATTGACCTTCTTGAAAAGTCATAGATTCGTAGCATCTGTAGCTTCTGAGCGTAAAACCGTAGATTTGTAGCTTCTGAGCATAAAATCGTAGATTTGTAGCTTCTGAGCGTAAAAGCTTCTGAGCGTAAAATCATAGATCTATAGCTTCTGAGCGTAAAACCATAGATTTGTAGCTTCTGAGCGTTAAAAGCTTCTGAGCGTAAAATCATAGATCTATAACTTCTGAGCGTAAAATCGTAGATTTGTAGCTTCTGAGCGTAAAAAGCTTCTGAGCGTAAAAAGCTACTGAGCGTAAAATTATAGATCTGTAGCTTCTGTGTGTAAAAATAGTGGATCCTTGCTCTGCGTATAAAATCATGGATCCGTTACGCAGTTTGACTGTCCGCCTTCCTTTTCAAATAATGGGCTGACGTGGTCCCAAATCATAACTGATCAGATAAGATCGGATTCGATTAAGGATTCGAAGAGTTATCTAAACTCTATAAATAGTCCAAGGTTTTGAGAGGGAAAAACCCTTCATCTGTCTTTGCAAAAACCCTTCATCTTTCTGAGAACTCCTCTTCTTCATCTATTTTCTGAGAACTCAGATTCGCCATGGCACCAAAACAGGCCTCCGCTGCTAAGGGAAAGAAAGCCGCTTCCTCATCTCGCTCCTCTGCTCAAGCACGAGCAACTTCCATTAGGCTGAGCGAGTCCCGTTCTGAACGAAGTGCTCCGACGTTGAGCTGTGCTCCGGGTATCACAGGTAAAGACTTCGGATGAATAGAGAACCCTTCGCACGCGTTGTACGTGTATGCGCAATAATATGTCCACATTCCTAATGTGTCAGCATAAAACTCCATATTTTTGCAGTCTGGCGTAAAAACTCAGACTGTCAAAATTTGGCGTATACCGTAAACTTTGAGTTTTACGCACTAGATGTAAATTCCAGCATAAAACTTAAATTTTGGCAGTCTGGCGTAAAAACTCAAACTGTTAGGTTTTGGCGTATACTGTCAACCTTGAGTTTTACGTACTGGAAATAATCTCCTGCGTAAGACTCAAGTTTTTGCAGTCTGGCGTAAAAGCTCAGACTGTTAATCTTTGGCGTATACTGCAAGAGTGTAGCGTCTAGCGTAAAACTGACTTATTTTCTTGCATTTTGCAGTGGACTTGCAGATCCCTCCTTTGGCTGAAGTGATGGGCTCTGCTACTGGAATGCTGAATTCCAACAATTTGGAGGATTTGTCTCATGTGACTTTCCCCATCTCTGGGAGCGAGTATCTTCAGGAAAGAGGAACACTGATCTCTGCCCAAGGGGAGAGGATGTTGCTGAGTATGATCAGTGGGGAACCCCTGACGTACATAGACAGCACCGAATATAAGAAACCAGGTTTCTTATTTGGAGATGTTAACGATAAACAATCCCAGACAAAGCCCAAGAAGGAAGATTGGGTGTTTTCTGCTGAGGGCACGGTCATGTATCTGCCAAGGATGTCTAGAGATTACCCTATCTCGATATTCTTCTATGCCACTCATCCCAGAAAGATGGTATGGACTCTGACTCCTGATCTTCATGGGCGACCAGGGAAGTTCTTTTATAATAAGGGATTGGACCGAGGGTCCTTCATGAGCAGTCCATCAGGCCCTGTCATGCCTTTCAGAGGATTGCTGCCGGGCAGCGTTCCGAGTGAAGACTCTTCCCTGGTCCAGCCATTTCAAATGGCTAACTTTTGCAATGAGTTCATGGGACAGGGGGGGAGTATACCCCAAGGTGAACCCTCGCACCAGTGGGTGGCTTAGTCCCCAAAACCTTCGATGGGCCAGTTTAACGACCTGGGCCCTGAACCACTTCCAGATGGAGCTGGAGAGTATTGGCTTGTTCGCTGCTGTGAGTGCCACTAGTGTTGGGCTGCCTCTCAACCCCAACTTCTTCTTAGCCTTGATGGAGCGATATAACTCGCTCACTGGGACTTTCGCCACTCCAATGGGTGAGTTGGGTCTAGCCCTTCATGAGATAGCAGAGATTTCAAAGCTGTCAATGGGAGACACTCCTTATGAAGAGTACGTTCCCATAAACAGGGAGCTGAGGGATATAAACCCTCTGGCAGTGGCAGTATACCAGGAGCTGATGAGTCACTATCTTGCATGCACCACCTTCTACAAAGATCCCTCTGATTTGGCCCATATCAACAAATGGGTATCCTATCTCTTCTTCCATCAGGCCAGAAATGCTAAACCGGACAAGGTTGTAGATAGCCGAGATAAGCCTTTGAACCTCCTGAGCATGCTTAGTGCCGACACAATCGATGATCTCATTGAAGATGCAGGGGCTTCAGATTATATTCTCGATGAGAAGATAGGGGGTTATCCTGCAGGCACTAAAGCCTTCAGTTATATGAGGCATTGTCGCAAGCCTCTGTCAAGGGAAGCTCAACTGGCTGGCTTTCTCTCTGTCTGGCTATGCCGATGGGTAGTGCCTGGCATCACGTCTGCAGATCGCATTCATCGCAACACCATATGACCCGCAGTGCATTTGGTGTTTGGAGCGAGATTGGGCCTGCTTCCTGCCATGGTATGTAGAATACAAGCTGGCCTGAGGGCCATTACTGATGGGCTGCTGGCCGATACTACGCAGCATGAAGGATTTTCCAGAGTGGAATTACCGTTCTTATATCTGATGGGATGGTTAATCCTTCACAACACCAGAGTGATGTCTCCCGGATCTGCCAGCGGTTCGGGGAATAACTTCCTATTGAATTACAGGAATTCTTCTTGGAATGTAACTAGCGTCATAGATTGTCGGCTAGCACTAAATTATGCCCATGGTTGGAAGTTCTTCTGCACCGTCCCCCCTGTACATATCAATCAACAGGGGACCAAACTTCAAGATGCGGGTCAGGGGAAGACTATTCTTTCCCCCGAAGCCTTTTACTGGTTGGTCTGCATTAGACCATCCCACCTGCTGTACAGAAGTGAGGACCAGTGCTACTTGGAGCCTTATCTGCCTAGCCGGTTCGCCAGGCAGTTTGAGTATGATTAGTTGCAGGTGGGGAATCCCATCACTAGCTTCAAGTCCAAAGGTGGACTTATCGACGGAGCCAGAGGATGGCGGTATTTCATCATGGGTTGTACTAGTGCAACCTTTGTTGTGCCCGCGACTTCTCTTTCCACGGAGCTGTGCATTCTTCACTCGTACGCGCAGTTTTATGTGTCCACCAATACCTTCCATCGTGATTTTGACGTGTATGAAAGTTTCAGGATGCCCTCCCATAAGTCCACTGGGAGAGAGGAGATACCATCCGTCTCCTCTGATGAAGGTGATGAAACTACCGGTGCAGACGATTTCTTGTTGATAATACCGAGAGGCGTAATAGCTCCGCTAGCAGAGCCTCTCGTTATCTCCAATAAGCGAAAGGCTTCCACTCTGAAAGAGCCTTCCCCCCTCCCCCCCCAAGAAGAAGATGGTCAGAGGTCCTAAAAGGACTTCCACCAAGGGGGCCTCTAGGAGTGAGCCTATTGTTTTCTCTGTTGGGGATGATTCTTTGATCAGAGGTCCTTCGTCTTTTAGACTGGGAACCTCCATAATTCCGGCTGACAGTGCTGGAGATTCCTTGCTCGGATCGCTGCCGCTACTACCACTACTGGTAGTGTTTCGAGATCGCCTTCGAGACCGAGTATATTAAGAATCAATATACCTTTATCCAGACAAATAATGGGAATAACCCCTCCTTCGTCTGTAAGTATTTCCAACGAGATTCTACCCGATGAACCTCGAGTGGATCTGGGTGACGACTGGGATGACTATCCTCAAACGTCAGTTGGTGCACCCTCTTCTCCAGGTATGACAGCTTGTTTAGCATAATTAAGAAATGATTTAGCTATACAGGCTGCAGACGCAACATACATACCATCGGCCATGGGTAAATGTTGTCTTCATGTTTTTTTCAGAAAAATTAACATTAAATTGATATTAACTTTCTCTTATCTTATTTTCAGGCGAAGACATCTCTGGGGAGGGCGGAGTTGACACAACTTCTGAATTTATTGCAGATCCATCTAATGAAATGGCGGTGCTCGACGTCGAGGAAGCATGCTTTGAAGCTGCCGATCTTTCATCCGCAATATTCTTGGGTGTCATCCCTCCAGTAGCAGTTCAAATAACATCAGAGGAGGATGAACCCACCATCTCGTCTGTACCTCCTTCGTCGAATATACCAGCAACTTCAACTGTTGTTGGTGTCTCTTCCTTTGTCGCGCCATCTGTTGACGCGACGACTGTGGCAACATCCTCTCCGGTCATCCCAGAAGGGAGATTTACCGGTATTGTTGCCACTCCCAGCGTACATCCGATCTTTGCTATGCTAGTTGAATAATATACTAGCATATTCTACCACACTTTGAAAGAACTGATATCCATGGTGCTGGAGAAGAACCTAGGCTTTGATGCTCTGCAGATGTCCTCCCAGATTACGATAGCGCCGATTAGAAATTTTAATAACGCTGAAAGAGCTGATGCGTTAGAGCAAATAGTTAATGGTTTAGAACAACCCATTAATGAATATTTGCAACTATCCCGAGGCAGCATCGACGATCTGGTTCAGGTTGAGTATGACTCCCTAACTGCGGAACTTGCTCAGCAGATAGAATCCCTAAACAAATCCATCCAGGAACAGCAGCAAGAGATGGATAAAGAGCAAGTAGTCTTGGTGGAGGTCATTCTTCAACTAGCTGAGTGTCAGGCCGAATGTGAGAGAAACAAAGCGAGGGTTCAAGAATTGGAAGCTGAACTCGCTCAAGCAAGGGAGAGGCTTCTCAAGACATCGGTAGTCCGCAATATGCTGAAGGGCCAAGTGGATACAACTAAACAGAACTTGACACATGTGGGTGTCATCCACGCAAGTTTTGTTGATTCTCTGTCCAAACTATCTCACTTGAGCAATGACGAGGCAAGGCTGGAATGGGCTCGCACTAACATTTTGAACTCCAGGAATGAGAGGATGGCTGCTTTGGCGATAGATCAGGGATTTAACTGCTCCTCCCCAATAATGTACTTTTTTGTTTCTCTTGTAATTTCTCAGAGATAATAAAGATATATTTTCTGACTTTGTGGACCCATCACTTTAGAATATAAATGATAGGCTAAGATGAAAGTGATATCAGAGGTATCATGAACATGACATACTTTCGTTAAGGTTTTGCTGAATGTAAATCTATTCAGAGGTAATATGAACCTGATAGAATATAATCCAACTAAATTTGTATACCAAACACTATCAGAGGTAATATGAACATGATAGGTTTACAAATTAGTCAAGCATATCCATTAAGAGATCATATGAATCTGATAGAATATGATCCAGCTAACCTTTGTGCATGGTATCGTCAGAATAAGATCTTTATCATACTCCATTAGGCAAAGGAGATCAAGTATAGTACTTCTTCAGGAATTTGCCGTTGATAGAAGCCATTACCAAATTTCTATTAGGTTTGGCTAATTTGTAAGTGCCATTTGCAATCATATAAGGGCCCTCCATTTCTTTATGATTGTTTGTGCGAACTTTGGACATCGTACCAGAGGTAATATGGACGTAGTATAATACTGTGTTTGTTGAGGACATCCCACTGGGGGATTTTTGGTGGACTTATTATTTATTGCGCACGTTGAGTGCAAATAATAAGTTCGAAACAAGCCCTATCAGAGGTAATATGGATATGATAGGTTTTGTGGGTAGTAAAGACATCCCGCTGGGGGAATTTTTTGTGGACCTATTACTTCTTGCGCACGTTAGTGCAAGTAATAGGTTTGAGACAAGTCCTGCCAGAGGTAATATGGACGTGGCAAAATATGACTCTGTGGGGATAGGGGAGAGATATAGTTCAGAGGTAATATGAACATGAACTGACTTTTTCTCCGCTGTGGAAAATGAGGATAGTTCAGAGGTAATATGAACATGAACTGACTTTTTCTCCGCTGTGGAAAATGAGGATAGTTCAGAGGTAATATGAACATGAACTGACTTTTTCTCCGCTGGAGAAAATGAGGATAGTTCAGAGGTAATATGAACATGAACAATTTGTTTCCATTGCGAACATTCCACAGGGGAATTTTTGGTGGACCTATTACTTATTGTGCACGATAGTGCAAGTAATAAGTTTAGGATAAGCCCTGCCAGAGGTAATATGGACATGACATTTTTTGTGGACCTAATACCACTGGCGTACTTAGAGTTAAGTACGGGTGTTAAGTTGAGACGACAACCGATATCAGAGGTAATATGGACATGATAATCGATAGCCGGACCAGGAAGGTTTATTCAGAGGTAATATGAACATGACAAACTCAGCTGGGGAAAGACAGTTTGGATGTAAACCCATTGTCCAAAAAATTCACTGGGGAGTGATTTTGCTGAGTGGGGATAGACCTGAAGGTTCTACTGGGGAGACTTTAGGGACTCATCATCCGGTACTACTTGAGGGAGCAAATTGTCATGTTAGAGTAAAATCAATTTGCAGTGACCGTCTTCTCGTTTATACGTGCAAAATGATGACTTTGGCTTCAATCAACTCCTGAATTCTCCTTTTCAGTACATAGCATGCCTTCGTGGGGTGATGAATGTACCGATAAAAGAGACAATATTCTAGGTCATCGACCTTGCCAGTCCTTTCAGGGTATCTGATGTTGGGTAGCCGAAGCTTATTTTTCTTCATCAATATATTGAAGATTTCAATGATGTCATCATCATTGAAGGAGAAAGTCCTCTTTGGCTTTCGGGCTTTTGATACCTGAGTCGTACGGTCCTCAGGAAAGATGGTCATGATTGCATCATCTTCGGACTCAAAGGGAATTCTACCCCCAGCTTTGGATGCTGCTCTGTTTAGTCGAGGGAAACTACCCCCAGACATGTCGTTGTCTAGTTCTTCTTCTTCTTTTTGTTTGCCCTTGTCCATAGAAGTTGATTTAGAAGGACCTGTATCTGGTATTATAGGATCAGACTCTGGAGGTTTGGAGTTTGCAAGAGATGTGGTAAACCCTAACCCAAAACGAGTTCGTTGACAGTAAGGATCACCATGCAACGGTATTCATCTGCCTTTTCCATAATTGAGGCCTTGCTTCAACTTCAGATCATAACCCATGTTTTGCATAATCCTTAAAGCTTGTGGGCTATATCTGTGGATTTGTATTTTTTCAACATCAGACTCGCGAGATTCTTCTTGTAACATCGGTCTATTCCGCATTCGACCAAAGGTTATTTGACGCTGATCATTGCGAGTCAGTGGAACAATAAAGACAGATTCTTCATGTTGCCCAAATGTCATGACGACGTTAGGTGTTGACGCTACTTTCCACATGATCTCCCCACGCTTGGTAGTTAGGGGAACTGAATCCTGGTTTTGACCCCAGTCTTTGCGTTTCTGGATAAAAAATCACGCAAATCAGGGGGATTAACAGAAGAAGAAGAAGAAGAAGGCTTATTCTGCCTTTTTACATCAGTAGGCCTGTGGAGATTAGGAACCAGAACCCTTTCTCTGCCATATGGGTAGAGCAGTTCAGCCATGTGAGTAGCATATGATCCATCATCTGTTTGAGGAGCACATCTTTCCGTGAAACGAGTCTCCCTTACGCGAACAGACCTATCCTGGCATAATTTGGATTTCTGCCTAGGTTCGCGTAAAACAGGAAAAGTCCTCGTAATCTGAATAGTGGGAACTTTCTTCTCTGGTGGACGTAAAAGCCTAGAGTTTGGGAGGTCTGCCATTTGTTTTCCCCTGATGTGATCCCAGGGTCCATCTGCCTCATCATAGATGGGAGATGTGTGTTTTACGCGCAAGGCGCGTTCTAGACTTCTAGATTGGCACTGGGGCAATACCAGAAGTTTGTCTGCCACGTCACAGACGAGAGACAAAATTTACGCGTAGGGCACGTTCTAGACTTCTGGATTGGCGCTGGGGCATTGCCAAAAGCTTTGTCTGCCACGTCACAGACGGGAGACGGATTTTTACGCGCAAGGCGTATAGGTTGTGTTGTCACAACCTTGTTGATCAGAGGAGGAGAGCTTGCAGGAAGGGTAGAGGATATCTGGGGCATCCATACTTTACGCAGCTTCCTGTTATCCTAGACAGAGATGGAATGAGGGCTACCCCCTGCGCGAAGCATGTCTCCATAAGCAGATTGGTCGAATTGGATGACCAAAGTTTTCTTCGTTGATTCGACGGATACAGCATCGTGTTGAGCAATGGCTTTCTCGTCAGATGAGAAAGTAGTCTCCAGCAGAGTCGCTATCTTGTGTTTAATGATAAACAAAAAAAATTGAAAGTAGGTTTATACGAAACCCTTTCTTCGTTTACAAACAAGAAAAAAAAGAGTACAATTAATCCTATACGAGGATATTAAATACAATAAAAATGATTCTGGGGAAAAATTGCTATAGGAGTCTGATCTGCGGTCGATCAGTTTGTCCCTTGGACCACACGATGACGAAGAAGTTTTGTAGAAGAAGACGAAGCTTCAAAGATTGCAGGAGGGATTGAACTCTCGTTGCCAAAGTTGTCAATCAACACTCTCTGTATGTACTCTCTCTCTGATCTCCCCTTTTCTCCTGTGACCGAAAGTCTCTATTTATAGAGCTCAATCACAGTAACTGTCCAATCGGCGTAGAAGCCAAACTGTGGAGAGAGTTACACCTAGTATGCGGCGGTTATACTAACTGCTACCCACGTCTGAATGATCTCCTGAATCCGCGTGTGACGCGTGTCCTATTATGAGGTAACGCATATAATCGCTCATCGAAGATCACGGCATGCAAGCCACGTAGGTAAATGCCCCTCGCGTAGAGATGGTTGGCACAAAAGCCAAATAAATGTCTCGTTGGCGTAAAAGCCAAATAGTTATCTTGTTGGCGTAAAAGCCAAATAGTTGTCCTGTTGGCGTAAAAGCAAAGTAGCTGCATAATAGGTAACCAGCGTAAAGATAGCCAATTATAGCCTTATCACATGCCTTTGCAGATATAGCCTGAGTTGGCATATTTCAAGAAGATAGCATACGGCGTACTCCTAAAGTTGAAAATAGCCAGGTTGGCGTATTTCAAGGAGATAACATACGACGTACTCCTATAGTTGAAAATAGCCTGGTTGGCGTAAAATACTAGGATAGTGACGTGAGCGTATTAGCCCTAGTTTTAGCTCTTTCGGTCAAAAAATAGAACCAAATCTCGTGCATTAAATACAGAGATCTGCCCCCATCTTGCGCATTAACTGCAGAGATGTGCCTCGAGTTCTGTACGAAGAACAGCTTTTGACGTGGCGTCTGATTTTGTCTCATCTTGAGCGTAAAAACTCATCTTTGCCTGTGTAAAATAGGCAGCGTATTCCTTGAATGCGTAAAAATGACTTGTATCAAGGATATGTCACTAAACGACAGCCTGGGCCTCTGTGCAAAATCATCATTACAGCCGTCCTCTCGATCGTCGTGCAGTACTCTTTGTCAGGAGTCAGGTTCACTATTTTGTCTGACAGGTTCATTCGAGGAATACGAAGAGTTCGTCGCAACTTCACGCTGCATTAAAAGCAAACGTATTTTAGCCGGAGGAAAGTGTAGCAACCTTCTACGCCAATACAGCCTTTGAGTGCTGCTTTACGCGGGCTGTTCTAAAGCCATATTTTATGCCACACAGCGCTGAAGCTCTATTTTATGCGTATAGCTCTGAAGTCATATTTTTATGCCACATAGCACTGAAGCTCTGTTTTACGCGTGCTTCATGCATGTTGGGAGTTTTTTAAGCGTATAATTCCCCAGTGTATTTTTATGCTTCTACACGAAGGGGTCGGCAAACCCAAAAAATTCAACGGAGGGTTGCTTTGGGTCTGTCTATTTATTTGAAATATGATCATACTGCCGTCATGTTATACTGTGATATTGCAGGCATTCATTTATTTTTATTTTTTATCTTTCAACCTTATTGATGTTCAACGATGTTTAATGACGTTCAATGACGTCCATATGAGTCGCTAATGACGCTGCTAAACTGTCAAATAATTTATTTTACGTCGTTGATCGTCACTAAACATCGCTAAATATTGCTGACATGGCAATTTTGGTCATGTCAACTTTTCGTCGCTGATTATGTCGCAAGTTGTCGCTAAATTTAACGACAATTATCAACTAAAATAAAATGTCACAAATTTGGCGACCTGAGACGCTAAGAGTCACCATTCTTGCGACTTTGTAACGTCGTTAAATTATGTCTCGACAACGATGTTTTTTGACGTCGTTTTGATCAGCGACTAGCATTTTGGAGACTAAATCAAAACGTCGCTATATACGTCGCTACTTAGTATTAGCGACATAATTTAGCCGTTTGGCGACTCTTTCCTGCATCACTAATTTGCCTTATTCTGGTAGTACATCGAAAATGTTCACCGATCGGGATCGATCCACCCATGTGGAGACCAACCTTAGCACGAGCTGCCTTCGCCCTGTTCGACCTGGCCTTGTAGTTAGGTGTGGCCATATCCTCTTGTATCTTCTTCCAATATTCATCTTTCAACCATTCCTTGCGTTTGTTTCCATCATGTGCCGCAAAAGCCTTTTGGTCACTTACCATATCCCCAGTCTTATGCCGGCAACCGTCTTATAATATTTCTTGATCTCCGCCTCTCTGTGGTCCGACCACCAATAGCTCCTCTATAAATTAAAATAAAAAAATCATAAATTAGAACATATTCAAAAGTAGAATAAAAATACTATAAATTATTCTCTTATAATTATAAAGAAGAAGGCCCATAAATTTAGAAATGATTAGAACATACCCTCAACATATCAAGCCAAATATATATTTTCAGCTCTGGTATAGACCAAAAATTTTAAATAAAGTCCATGGAAATTTTGCCGCATGTGGTCTCCGAGCTCATTCCTAGCTCTATGGGGGAAGAGCCTAAAGATAAATAGATAAATTACAATTAGAAATAAATAATAACAAGACAATATATGAATATACAATAATTTATTATCTTTACTTACATTTTTAAATTGGACCATAGCTCTGAGCGTGTCTCATTAGTAGGCCTCTCTGGTGGACTGGGGGGGTCTGAAAAACCTGGACGTCGGTAATATGCTCCATTGGACAAAAACATAAGACCGAGATACATATTTGCTCCAGTAGGATCAACAGGAGGAACATTGGACATAGGGGGAAGAGAAGACGATGTGCCTGATCCGGAGGGAAGAGAAGATGGAGTGCCTTCTACTGATGACGGAGTAGGCTGCGGGGACAACCCATCATCTGCCATAATAATGCCGTCCTTGGATGCACCTCCAATTTGTTGATCTGGAGTGGATGGGGGAGGTCGAGATGGACCTCCACGGAGGCAGCGACGACCTTGATTCGTCATAGATAAGATCTATAAATTTATCAAAATAGTAGTATAAGTGACTCATCAAAATATCAATAGTGTAGATAGAGATTATCATTTCAGTGTAAGTATATAGCTAAAATATAAAGCATAATTCTTAGTTGAAACTTATATGAATATGCCAAATTTTGTTTCATCTTGACGGAACTGTTGTGTTATCCTGTGAAGAACATCTCATACTCTGACAAAACAATCACAATACAATATTAGCAGTACACCACTCTACATCCCAGTGATTCAAACTACAAATTTTGAATGAACACGAGCAATATCGATAAGAGATGGATTTAACTTCTTTAAAGACATCCAACCTAGACAAGAGAGCTCTTAGCCTCTTACGTAGTTATTGTCAAAAAAAATTCATCTATAATGCACATTATAAAAATAACTTGAGGAATATAGTCTTCGAACCAATCTTCTTAAATATTCAAGAAACATTTAAATCTTGTTGTACTGGTCATCTTTGGAAGTTTCTGTTTGTAATTAGAAGATATGGGATCTAACAAAAGGTTAAAGAAAACATCCTTCAGGAAGATAAACAACGGCGAATCAAAACAGAAGGGGGAGAGCAGTCATCAGTGGCTTACTGGTGTTGGGCATGTGAATTTTATTATATACTTAGTACATCACAAGTGGTTCCTAACAAATGTTCACTATTTATTCAGATCTTGGACTGAAAATGTAGATAATCTGAGTGTCTTCATGTGAACACTTTTTAGAAAGTGTGATTCTAGTATGACATGGTGACACTTGGATCTGGAACCTGTGTTAAAGGACTGATCCAAGTTCATAAATATTCTTAAAGGTTAAGTGCAAGGAATGATACAGATTTACCTATGTAGGGAGATGGGTGCAGAAATGGTAGACGATATGCAGGTGATTGATTGAGAAAGTGAGCTTAAGTCAGGCCCCAGAGATCTCGCAAGTGCCAACACCTTGAACCTAAGAAATATATTATGGCCAAAAACCACTCAGTAGCCTGCACAATATAATAGACACCCATAAAAGTGATGAGCCAATCTTAAATTTCATGATTTAGAAAACAACACCGTACGTGTTAACGCTTATGTTATTGTTCCGGTTGAAAAGCTTATGTATGTAAACTTTGCATCAAAGTAACAACACAATCTTTGAATTAGTTAACGCTTATGCTATTCATTTATATCATCTCACAAGTCCTCATTATGTAGATATTATTGACATGAGTGCCAACAAATTCAAAGCAGTAATATGTGGCACTCCCTATTGACAGAAGATCTATTAGCCAATCTCAGTCTACAGACTTCCAAAATTTTATATGACCCTTAAAATTTTAACATCGAGTTAAATGAATTAAGACCTTATTAATGAATTAAGACCTTATTATATGTAAGTACTACAATTACAAACTACCTTGAACCTGGCCAGTGAACTATCAGTCCCTTGAACCTGGCCAATTGTTTCGATTGAAAAGATTATGTATGTAAACTTTGCATCAAAGTAACAACACAATCTTTGAATTAGTTAACGCTTATGCTATTCATTTATATCATTTCATAAGCCCTCATTGTGCAAATATTATTGACATGAGTACCGAATAATCAGGACTCTTAAAGGGGTCTTGTCAAACAATCAAATAAAAATAAAAATAGTTGCATATATATTATCTATAAAGGTAAGGATACTTGGTCATAACTTACTAATCGATTTCATCCTCGTCCTCTTCTAACTCTTCATCTTTCGAATCGTCGCCATCATCATCGTTATCATCGTCGTCATCCTCGTCGTCGTCATCTGTTTCTTTATTTTCTTCTTCATCTTCCAAATCATCTTCCTCGTCTGATGCCTCAATATCATCAACTCTCTCTATAACCACCTCTTCATCAACTCTAACATTCTCATCAATAACGTCAACCTCCATATCATCGACGACGGCCGAATTCATATATGTAAGTTGAGGAATGACCACTTCATCTTCCTGGTATGCTAGCTCTCTGACATTATATGTGTTTTTAGCTTTAGTATTGAATACAACCCACCAATCCTGGGTATTGCGTCGTCGATTAGGATAACTTGTAAAGTATACTTGAACTGCTTGACTTGCCAACACAAAAGGTTCAAATCCTCCATATCTTTTACTATGTCTTATAACGACAAATCCAAATTGTTAGTCAATTTTCTATCCTTGCTTAGGTGTTGTATCGAACCAATCATATTTAAACATCACAATGTCCGTATCACAAGAAACCAACCACGGGTATTCCAGCTCTATAACATCTCTTAGTACACCATAATAATCATGTTCTGGATCTGTATCGTAGACTGAACACCTCACACACACTCAAGAACTCTTTGTATAATTGTCATCTTCATCGACAAATGAGTGATTGATAGGCCTATCAGTTATTCTAAACTTAAAGCCATTAATCTTGTATACATCCCAACACTTTGCCTTCTTACTTGGTCCAATGGCTAGTGCTCGAAGCCCCTCATTCTATAACTTGATGCCAGGACGAAAAACCTGAAATATTAGATACCGTAGGTATATTATATCCTAATTTTTTATAAAAAATTAATAATGCTCGAGGTTTAATATTCTTACATAATCATGGAACCACGCCAAATTTTTTTTATCAACCTCTCTAGCAAGATTATCATCATCAATATTAGGTCTTTCCATTTGCACTTCGGCCCTAAAATTACTGTGATAAGAAGAATCAAAGTTAGAATACCTCTTCGCCAACTATGCATGTAAAGTAAATAAACTAGTGAAGTTGTGTGCTTACTTCCCAATATCTTCCGTCTCCTCTAAGCCGCTTTTTAACAATACATATCGATGAGCAGCTTTGAGCTCATCGTCTTCTAACCACCGTATTTTATTAGCACTTATAGGCTTGCCCCTCACATTGAAGATAGATAGGTTTCCACTATTTGGTGCATCAATCTCATCTTCGTCATTTCTTGGGGGCTCTATTCCGATTTATTCTAACATGGGTATCGAAATAGATGGAGCAAAAGTTTGAAACATCCTCAATAATATATACTTCGCATATTGAAGCTTCTACATGAGCCTTATTGCCCACTTTCTTATTTATGTGGTGTAAATACCAAGAAATAACATATTGAAGATTAAAATTATATTAATAAAGAAATTATTAGTCCAAGCTAATCAATTTATACCTCTCAAGTGGGTACATCTATCGATAATGGACGGGAGCACCGACACGTAATTCATATGCAATATGTATCGGCAAATGCTCCATACTATCAAAAAAGTTGGGAGAAAACACCCTCTATAACTTGCACATTATCAATATAATCTTCTTCTCAAGTTCAATCATATGTTGCACCATTAACTTGCTTGAACACAAATCTCTAAAGAAAATAGATAACTCGGCCAGCGGAGTCCATACTTGAGGAGGCAACATCTCTCTCAGAGCAATTGGTAGTAATCTCTCCATGAACACGTAACAATCATGACTCTTCATCCTTGTTAATTTGCGTTCATTGAGATTGACACATCTCGCCAAATTCGACATGTAACCGTCAGAAAATCTCAACTTCGATATCCAGTTGCATATTATCAATTTATCATCCCTACTTAATATGAATGGCGCTGGAGGCTTGACCAATGTACTATTAGCCATTCGTTTTAGGTTCAACTCTGGACGCCTGCAAATATTTTTTAAGTCCTTTCTTGCTTTAGGATTGTCTTACATTTTTTTTCTTGATATCCATTACTGTATTAAAGACGTTGTCGAATATATTCTTTTCGATATGCATGATATCGGGATTGTGTCTTATGAGATTGTTCTTCCAATAAGGTAAGTTCCAAAAGATGCCCCGCTTTGTCCAATTATGGCTACATCCGAATCCTTCAAAATGACCATCAGATCTCGGTTCTTTCATCATAGTCGGTAAATTATCTACCTCTTTCCAAACTTTGCCTCATGTCAATTTCAACGAAGGAGGAGATAGTTCTTATTTACCAGCTCTAAAGGCATCTATGTTCCTTCTCCACGGATGCGACGTAGGAAGGAACTAACGGTGACAATAAAAAAAAAGTTTTTCCTCCATGTTGAAGATGAAACACCTTACTCTTTCCCATGCATATCAGACAAGACTTAGTGCCATGACTACTCCATCCTGATAGTATCCCATATGCTGAAAAATCGTTGATGGTTCACATAAGTGTCGCCCTCATCTGAAAGTTTTTCTTCTTCGATATATCGTACGTCTGGACACCGAATTCCCATAATTGTTTCAACTCATCCACCAATGGCCTCAAGTAGATATCGATGTTCTTCTTTGGATTTTTGGGACCATGTATGATAAGTGTCAAGAACATGTAAGGAGTCTTCATGTACATCCACGGTGGTAGATTGTAAGGGGTCAAAATTACCGACCAACAAGAGTACTGAGATCCCGACTGTCCGAAAGGAGTGAATCCATCAGAACATAGTGCCAACCGAACATTTCTTGGCTCCGCAGCAAATTTTGGATGACAACGATAAAAATGCTTCAATGCCTCTCCATCGGAATGGTGAGATAATTCTCCTTCATCCATCTTTCGTTCCTTACTATGCCATGTCATGTGTTGTGCTGTATTTTTGGACATATAGATCCTCTGCAGCCTCTTAGATAGTCACTAAACGTCACTAATTATTAACATATTTGTGACTTCTTGGACGTCGCCAAACGTCGTCATTAAAAAATTTTAACGCCTTGCTACGTTTATAAATGTCGCTAATTAAAAGATTAACATCGTCGGTAAACACGTCGCCAAACGTCGCTAAATCATAAACTTTTGCGATGTTTAGCGACGTTAAAAAAATATATAGCGACTATTCTTTCAAAATATCCAAGTACTGTCGCTACTAGTCGCTATTCGTCGCAAACAGCAACGTACATCGACATTTGTTTATGTAGTCACTAAATTCTTTAACATTAGCGCCGTTTACTGACGATGTCGTTAAAAACGTCGCTATTTCATCATATTTTGGTAGTGTAAAAAGATTTAAAAATTGAGTTTATATATGTTGGTGCGATGCCTAAGTAAATTAAACTTAATTTTCAAAACTTGTTTCATATACCATAATTTTCTTCTGTGCGCTCTTCGTCAATAACTCTCGGCATTGGATTCTTACACGATTATTATAAGTTCTTTATTGCTCAAAGAAGCGCAGGAATTTTCTGTATATTCCAAATTAAACTCACATTTAAGTTCATTGATAAATATTTGCATCTTGTGATAATTTTGATGAAATTATATCAATTTTTTTTTCATAATTAGGAAATCTCCTATAAACCCTAGTTTGAACTTAAGTCATCATCCCGCATCACCCATTTTACGTTAATAAACGCACATTTTAGGTATAAAAAAAATTTAATGTGTTGATAGAAGTTTCCATATAAATTGTATATTTATCATTATGTTATTATATGCTCTTAGGAGACATGTTACAATAACCCTTACAGTATTTCTCAATTACAAAAGCGAAAATTACTTAACACAGTCCTCTATCACCCTGAAGGTCCCCTAAATGGCAATATCTATATAGTGTGAGGAAAAAGAATGCATTAAATATGCATGCTAATATATATATCCTTTATGTGCTGCAAGTTATCCGAACTTAAAAGATAGGATATGAAGTTATTAATTATGATTGGTTCAGGTAACATTCAAATCATGTCCATAAATGTGTGACTAGTTAATTGCTAATTATATAATCTTTAAGCCAATATACATAAAGAACATATATTCCATAAAATTGCCCATGTAATCTTGGAGTGTGTTTGAGAACTTCTCGAGGGAACGGAAAAGAAAGTTTTGAGAGGTAGAAAAAAGAAAGGGGAGTAAAATAAAGATAAAAGTTAAATATTTTAACTTTGTTTGGATGACGAAGAAAGTATAGAAAAAAAAGGTATAAAATAAATTTTTGTTTGTTAGTGAGATAAGGATATAAATACTATTTAGTCGTTGATTTTCTCAAATCATAATTTATACTTATTTTTTTAGGAATAGTTGGGTAAATTATTCCAAAACTTCATATTTTTTTCTATTTTTCTTCTACTTTTGGAAGAATTTTATTTAGTTATTCCCATCTGATTTTTTTCTTTTTCAAATTTCTCTTCCCCATTACTTTTTTTCTTTTTCCATTTTTTTCTCTCTTTCCAAAAGTATGTTAAAGACTCAAAATAATGGAGTGTCTCTATGAGTGCATACTTTGTAAACAATCTTATATTTCATAGTTGTTAGTCAAGTCTAAAAGATCTACTAACAACGATGTATGAAGTAAATATCACGCTGACATATAAAGATCTAAGATCACTTTAAACAGCCATTTCTAATTAATGATAAGCTATCAAAATTTATTTTTTTGTACGTTTAAAAAAAATATTAATGCTATTAATCCTTCAAAGTGTTCCTCCAAACTATTTCTCTTTATGTGACAGTTAATGTGACAGCTGACAAGACAAATTTTAAAATTAACATTAATATTAATATTTACAATAATATTAAAATTAAAATTGACATTAAAACTAAAATTTTGGACGGATTATTCGTATTACTCTTTGGAAAACCGTAGCAATACTAAACCTATTAGTATTACAAATTAGCTAATTGCCTAGTGCAAGTGAAAGCTTATAGATGGCCTAAACTTTAGTTTCTCTCCACTCACCCATTCAAGTATCAATAGTACTCGAGGAACCGAAGAGGAACTGCCACTCAAATCGAGCGCTGACGTGGTCCTCCCTCATTGACTCAATCCTCTTGTCCCTCATTAACAGTTTGTCCGTCCAAACCGACCAATGGGAGAGGAAAATGGGAACACATTGCTGCGGGCTGAGTCGCGGTGAGCAGTGCTGTTGAAGTATATACACTTACTAGCATGGAGTAGGAGGAGCAATGTGATAGGGTTTTGACTAGTCGTTGAGCAGTCAAAAACCAAGAAGTGTCAAATCAAGTCCATCTCTGATTGGAGGGCCAGGATTTGACATCCACGTGCAGGGGGGACTCTAGTCCAGCTTCTCTCCTCCACTGTGTCCGCGGAGTTGAGTAGCATGAGAGGGAGCAGTGGTGCAAGACCCGTGAGAGAGTATATTAATTAGTTATTTGATTTTGATGTGATGTGTTATGGTGATGTTCCGACAGCAGCACGCTTTTCACAGTTACATGCTTAGATGGATCAAGAACAAAGAGGAGGGAAGGAAAGAATAATAAATGGAAGCATTTAAAGCGGGAGAGTGGGAGAGTGAGTGAGTGGGTGGGTTGGGGGGGGGGGGGTGAGGGGGCTCTGATCCCTACAACTAGAATATGCATTCAATCAACAGAAAATTATGTATAGAGCATAGATAACAATAAAATTTCGTAAATCGAAGGAAGGAAAACGAAACGTTTTGAACAATGGACCATAAATGTCTATTTTAAGGACGTTTAGATACAAATCAAACATAGTCCAGAAACGTCTATAAAAAAGACAATTTTACGCAAAACGTTCATTTTAAAGGCTTTTCTGAGCGAAATCAACTTATTTTTGTTAATCATATCCAACGGCAGGAAACGAAGTAACTGTAGTGCATCAAATTTCGATCCGAGCGAGATATGTACTATATAATGGACTTGTGGCTAGTCTTCTGATCGTAGCTTAGTGTCTAGTTGTCTTTCGGCATCCTCTTGACACGGACGAAATGCGATGATCATTTCCAACTCATGGATAAGCCCAAGAAGAACGACAAAATCTGAGTGTGCGTAGACTTTCGTAATTTAAATGCGGCTTGCCCAAAGGACAATTTTCTCTCCCAATCACAGACGTGATGATCAATAACACTTATGGCTTTGAGCGTATGTCCTTTATGGATGGGTTCTCGGGTTACAATCAGATCAAAATATTTCCAGACGATGAGAAACACACGTCATTCCGGATACCAATAGGGGTGTACTGTTATACAGTGATGCCCTTGGGACCCATAGAGCATGTTGAGATAGGACCCATAGATAGGACCCATAGAGCATGTTGAGATAGTACCTTATATGAGATCTTGTGCTGAGATTAGACTTGGACTTGTGATGTATTGTGACTTTATTTCTTTTCTTATATTCTATATCGTACCATATCTTCCTCTAGTTTATTATTGTGATTGAGTAATGTTGTCACGCCCCAGTCCCAAAAATGACGAGGGACTGAGCACGTGAGCAATGGCCAGCAGCACGCACCGATGGACGACCCAATTTAATGGATCCATCAGGGCATGCTTAAGCTGTAATCTAGCAGTACTAAGTACAAGTCTCAGGTATTCTAATCTCATCCACAGAATAACCACAGATTAATTGCCAGAAATAATGCAATGGAAATAAATATGCAATATCAAATAAGGTTATCTCGGGAAACAAATCCGAGAAATATTCTGTTACATTTAAGGAAACAGACAGGAAATAAAATACTGAAATGGAAATACTGTGAATATGTAGCCAGTGCTCAGGAGAAGTCTTCGGCCACTACTTCGTCCTCTGTTCCTTGTTCTGCTCCAAGGAGTGCTCCGGTACCGTACACCTCTGGGTAATTCTCTTCAACTGTAACTGGGGACATAATCCGGATCCAGGTCCTCAGGGGACATAACAAGGTACAGAAAATACAAGCCAAAATAAATGCAGTGCAGGAATTAAATAAGCAATAGGGCAAACTATGTAACCAGCTAAGTGAGATGCAATATGAGAGCAGTACAAGAACTCAGGCTGAAACTACTACAAGCTCTGTGTCGGGGAGCCGGTAGCAGTGATATCATGTAGTTGTCTAGCTCTTAGTGAGACTATGACGCCGGCATAATATAAAATCAACCTGTAGCCTGTGTGACTCTCCCCACCCAATGTAATCACGCATATCATAACCATAACGTCTCATGTCCATGTCAGCGGGATTATAACTAATGCAGCAAGTCATAATGTCTATAAAATATCACTGTCAAGTCCTGTATCCTATACAGAATCACCATGAATGTCTCAGGAAGACTCTGTCTCATGAATAGTGTCAAGTGTCCTGGGTTCTGGAGTACTTGATAAGACAAGTACGAGCATTATCGGGTCTCGATAACCATGCCTATGTGACGTTACACAACTCCGCGTACGGAGTTGGCACCCGACTATGATCGGACACTAAGCACGTCACCCGTTTCCTAGGTTAAGCAGTTATAACAAGTTTACAATTTATTCCACAAGAATTTAAGTAAAATACTATGTCCAGAATTACTGAGAATTGGCAATCTTTACTTGCCCAATATTGCATAATTAAGTCCAGAAATAAATAGCAAGCTGCAGGGTTTGGCAAGGTACACTTGCATGTGGTTCCTGTTCCAATTGCGGTTCTGACTTCAGCTGAAATTGTAGGCGGTACTCCGGTTGCTGAAACAAACATCTCCATCAGATCCAGAAAATATCAATCAGCTAGAAATGCCTGTCCTTGGGTCCAATTTGGAGACAAGGGCAAAAACGGCAGTTTCGGGCCAAAACGGGGTCCACCGGTGGGCCCGCTTGCACCGAAAAACGCGTCCGGGTCAACGGTCTCCAAATTCACCAAACTTAGTGTCAACAGGTCAGGAACGATGATACGAACCCAACGGAACTTCCAGAATTGGATTCCGATGAGCCGATCACAAAATCGCCCGTCGAGCGGGGCCTGTGGGGCCCACGACACGCGATTTCGTCAACGTTCTCAGAATCGAACCAAACTTGACCCACAGGACCAGCGTATCGCTACGAGTCCGATGGCACAAGTTTCGTCTCGATCCGAAGTGTGTACACAAAGTTAGGTCAAATTGTAGAAAAGACAGATACGGGGCGATGTCCACGGATACGCGTTGATTTCGGTGTGCAAGCACACCCGAATCAGCTTCCGCGAAATCCCACACGTCCGTATCGATGAGGCGCTCGTGTCTGTGAAGACCGAGCGCGACCAAGTCGTCCCGTTTGGCGGGGCGTACTCAGTTCCGGGGTGAATCAGGGTCTGGGTTTTTCCTGTTTTTGGATCGCGGTGTGCGATCACCACAGGACGCGATGCCCCGAACAGTTTATCCCGACACCGAAAGGGTCATACAGGCTTCGTAACGCAATTTGCGGAATCGAAAACGGAGCTACGAGCAAAAAAGTTACACGCACCTGAAGGGACCCGAGAAACCGGGGTCAAAATCGTGTCCGACACGTGTCCGACACGGTCGGACACAGGAATTCAGTTTAGGGTTAGGGTTTGGGGAGTCGGCCGGAGATCCGGCGGCGCTGCGGCGGAGGAGGCCGGCCGGAGGAGGCTGGGCGGCGCCGGCGTTGCTGGCGGAGGCGGCGGCGCGGGCACGGCGGCCGAAGGGCGTCGGGGACTGCTCGAGCTGCTGCTGTGCTCGCTGCGGCTGCCGGCGGTGGGGGAAGCCGCCGGAGATGGGGGAAACGGAGGAGGGAGCTGCGGCGGGCGGCGCGTCGTCGGCGAGGTGGCGCTGGCGGTGTAGTGGCGGTGGCGGCGTGGTGGGTTGAGGCGGTGGGGGCTCGACGGTGGCGGGTTTCTTATAGGGGAGGGAGAGGGAGGAGCGGCCGGGGAAGGCGGCGACGTGGCGGGCAGCGCGGCGCTGGCGGAGGCGTGGCCGCGGGCGGGGCGGCGGAGGAAGCGGGCCGCCGCGGGTCGTGGGGGAGAGGGTGGAGACGCGGGTTCGGGTCTGCAGGTCGGGCGGCGGATCCGATCCGACCCGACCCGCTGGGCAGGGTTCGGGTTGGGCTGGGCTCGTGGGCCGGGCCGGCCCAATGGGCTGGGTATATTTAAAAATAAAATAATAGTAATAATAAATAATAATAAATAATTTAATAAATAATTAAATAAATAAATAGTTTTTAGGCATTTAAAAATAGGTCCGGGGTCCGATAAATTCCAGAAAAATTGCCCTAAGTCCAGTTTTTCATTTTACACCCAAAAATATTATTTTCATAATATTTTAATATTGTTTAATATCAATTAAAAATTATTTAAAAATTAAAACCCTGTTTTTAAATTACAGAAAAATCCCAGAAAATTCCAGAAAATTGTGAAAAATCCAGTTTTTAAAATTTTGAAAAATCAGGGGGTTTACAAATGTTTACCATTATCATATTATCATATTGTCCTCCATTTGGGAGTTGAGATATCTTGACAGGTAAATTATATAAATTGTGTGAGATGTTTAAGATAGTACGATTGACCTAGACAGTGTTTTACCTCCGATGATGTGGTATAGGCTGGACCTACCCACGTACTCGTGCCCTAACACCGGGTGCAGGTCGTAACAAATCTTCAAAAGTTACACAAATGTGTTCAAGCCCGAATTTTGTGAGACACATGCTAAAGTCTCCGAATCTACTAGCCAACTACCTTTATCACACGCGAGGTTCATCGTCACATCATCAACTACGATAAATATATAACCTCCATGTGGTATAGCTCATGTTGTAGTGTTTTGATCGTTTTGCTTCCGCTGGAAAAATAATTCCTCTTTAAGTTGTAATTCTTTCCAAAATGGGAGCACTCAGAGTCATTGAATCGGCTTTGGACTTTTCTATGCTCTTGCTTTGTACCTCCTGAATTCTTGCTCTTGCTCTTGCTTTTGCTCTTTGCCATTTTTTTGGAAATTAATACCTCAACTGAGATGAACATAATGTCTTGAGATTTCCTACGCATTTCCTTGCTCAACTCCACATTTATGGAGAACTCTAGAGTCACAATACCGACGTGTGTGAAAGTGGTCAAAGACACTCCTACAGTTTGTTGCGAGTCTACTAAAGTACCTATGAGGAAAAGATCTGGAATTTTGTCGTCCAATTTGAACCCCATTGTTGACAAATGATCAACTACTCCCTAGAATTTATTCACATTATATGTAACCAGTCAACCATCCTTGTACCTCAAAGCCATCATCTCTTGGAACATAAAAAATTTCTTAATGTCGGTCTTCTTAATGTATTTGGACTCATAATTTTGTTTATTTTTTGCATAATTCATGTTTGCAATGTGATTCTACACATTTTTTAATCTATGGACTACCAGATTTAACCACAAACATGTTTATGTTCGAATGACCAGCTTCGTTGATTTATCGTTCACTACAAAATATAAACCTATAGCAAAGGAGGAATAAGTCATCGGTCAGTCGCTAAACAAAGATTGCGACGGTTGGCCGACCAAAAAGGGTCGTCAGAAAATACGATATCTCTATCCAGAGGGTCGTTGGTTCGTCGTCGATTCGACTAAACACTGATGACCATGTGGCGAACAAATGGCAATAATTACCTATGATAAAGCGACCCATGAAAATGATGAATAATTTACGACCAACATACGATGACTTTTGCGACGAACAAATGGTCCAAAAAGTAGCACCCAATCGACGACTATGTGACCAAATTCTGACAACAAGGCAATAAAATTCAACCCTTCCAAAGATGATGAATCGATTATGGTGCGACTAATGTCGACGCCACAAAGACAATCAATCGACCCTTTTAGCGTCAAAAGATTAACGATGTGACGACTATAATCCGACTACTCGGTGATTGGTTAATGATACATGTGATACATTTTTTATCGTAGTTAGTGATGGCGACGAAATAGGATGTCACACATACGTCGTTACTAGTCCATTGCTAGGTTGAACAGATTTAAAAAAAAATGAAAATCAATCAAAACACATATATGTTATATGAGACCCAGCTGAACTCGTCATAGAATACTCGTCCAATCGGACCTTCGACAACATAAACACTAGCTAGAAAACCAAAAATACAATAATAATATAATATACAAGACCCGGTACAACCCTCGGTAAAATGTTAGTCCAATTGGACCTTCAGTGTCACAAAAAGCTCATTGGATACCCAGAAATAAGACAAACACAAAAATAGAACAGATATATTCAAATATACTACAACAAATTGGCGCAACCCTCCATAGAATTCTCATGCAATATTCAACATGTACAATTACAACAAAATTGTAATTACATATAATTTATCCATGGCAGTAAATAAGAAACACGTGATGGAGGTCTCGATTACACCGATGTCTATGTCACTCATGAGCAGGTTTCAAACATGCCTTCGTCCAATTCACTATTAATTGGGTTGAGAGATAGAGAATTTATATAAGGGTTACATAGAAATTCTACCCTCATAAAAATTCTTCATCCTACATTAGTGCTAGGTAGGATAGAAATTGTTTTTTCTAAAAAAAAAAATTCTACCATAGAAATATATATAGGAGAGAAATTTTTATTGGAGATGACCTTAGGTACTAAACATTAGGGTCTGCTTGGAAACGATATTTTCACAGGTTTTGGGATATTTTTGAACCGACCGTTTATGAAAACATCTGCTTGGTAATTTTATGAGACATTTTTTATCAGCTCAAAAATCCTCCAAAATCGATGTAATTATTTTTGGGTGACTTTATAATCACCCTAAATTTATGGATTTTGAGAGATTATATTATTTTCTTTTCTTTATTCTTTTAAATAAAAAATTTAAAACTATTCTTTATCAAACATGAATTGAATTGGTTTAAAAGTCGCTACTTAAAACCACTAAATATTGAATCTCTCGTAATCGTTCATAATCGATATTCTAAATATACCTCATGAGACCCTTAGTATTCTTAAACAAATGTTATGATATTCGTTTCTGATACGGCAACACCATACAACTTGGGTGTAAGGGTGAGTAATCGGTTAAATCAATTTCAACCGAACTGATTTTTCGAAAACCGATTAAACCGAAATCAAAATAAATTAAACCGAAACCGAACCGAATTTATGAGAAACCCAAAAAAACCGAACCGAGATAATTATATCGGTTTATTCGGCTTAACCGATTTATTCGGTTGGGCCATTTTTTATAGTGGGCCGGATAGTTGGGCCAATTTTTGTTAATGGGCCTGGGCTAAACAATTGTCCAAAAAATCCATAAAAATTCATACACAAAATATACATACAAATCCTCTAAATTTTGATGTTAAAAAATGATACACAGATACAAAGGACCATTTTTTGTTACTGGGCCTGGACCAAACAGTTGTCCAAAAAATCCATAAAAAATCATACATAAAATATACACAGCTTTCTTTCTTTCCTAACTATTATATACTCAACTTTCTTAATTATGCAGACAAGTCACAACAATACAAATGGGGCATTATATACACAACTCCAGATTTGTTAAGCTTTGAAGACTTTCCTTGTCACACATCATAAATGGTGTAGCCCACTCCTTTGCCAGTTTGTGGTATGGAAGTAAGGACATTTTGAGTCCTCGCCTGTCCAAGCCACTCCATCTTAAAAGGCTGTTAAGCAGGGAAGGTAAAGTTGCATGAGAATCTCAAGACAGGATAGAGTTAATATACTGGTGATGAACAATTTACAAAAAAAAAGTAAGTATTTTAAAATAGGATAACTAGACTGATGAACAATTTAGAGGGAAAAAAGGATGGAGACAATATACTACTTTTACCTATTATAAAACATTACTTATGATGAATATCTGATGATGAAAAATTCAGGACAAACCAACTAGACTTGCTGCATACTTGAGGTGTGCTTGTTGATAGAGACATGAAACAATCAAATATACATGAAACATGAAACATTAAACTATCAGTATGTGGAAAAATAAGATAGCATCAATGTAAAACTAAATACATGAGCATAACTACATAGCTAGTATAGATTTTTCTGCATTCACAGTAGCCTTTTAGATTTATAGGCTACTATCAATCTTAACAAACATGAACAGTCAGAAAGAAGCAAAACATACTGACAAGTACAATACTCTTACAACTGTTTTGAGCCTTTACCTATTTGATTAATGAAGGGAGACGATGAGCAACTGCAGGAACATCACCGATTGTAAGTGCATAGTCAACACCTCTTTATATGCAAAAAGAAAGATCCAATTAGTAAAACACTGAGAAAGTGGCCGACTTAGCACACATTGAGAATCTTGAAGTTCAACATGTAGACAGTAAACAAGACAAGTAAACTATATTGCTATAAAGCAAAAGAAAGATACCGGAATTCAAGTTGCAAGTTGCAACCCATAACCGAACCCGAAGCCGACAACCGAATAGTGGATTATTAAGAATCGAAACACTCAATTTTTTCAAGTCTAAACAGAACCCATATAGTCAAATCCAAAATCCGCATGATGGAGCAAGAGAAAGTATGGTTCGAAGTCTTTGAAGCTCAGATCAGATAGGAAATTGTGCATCAAAAAATGATGCATTGTAGTATCTGTCCACTTACTAATGCCATATCATCATATCATTATTGCAAGTCTTTGAAGCTCATATAGGGAATTGTGCATCAAAAAATGATGCATTCATTGCATTGTAGTATCTATCCACTTACTAATGCCATATCATCATTGCAATTTTCTTCACATACTTGTTAGCAACTTATAATGGAATAAAAAAAGTAACTGTAATACACAAACTATTAAGAATATATTTTAGAAATAACATTGGCTAATTGTTACATATAAAGTGCATTGATATACCAATTTACATATAAAGTGCAGTAAAAACTGGGGCCTGGCTACATATAATGTGTAAATGTGCAGTTATAAACATCTAAAATGTGGTAGTGCATTGTTTAGTGTATTGTTTAATATTACATTTCAGTGACAGTGTTTAATATTACATAATCCAAAATGAGGTAGTGCATTGTTTAGTGAAAACTGAAAACCTGGGGCCTGGCTACACATTTCAGTGACAGTGTTTAATATTACATAATCCAAACCAAATAATCCAGATTCTAAAAAATAACTCTTCAAACATCGCTTGAGGTTGAACCCATCAATAGGCTTAAATCTACATAAGTATAAAAAATTACAGGAACAAACAATCAATACAAGGTAAAAACAAAAAAAATAACATTATGTGATATAAATTGTTATATAAAATGATACATCTTTCAAGTTTATCCAAGGATTCCAAATTCTCTTCAAGATTAGTAGCAATAGATCGATCAGAACCAGTCCTAAACCAATCTTGAGAACAAATAAGACCCTGAATAATCTTAGGTGTCAAAGAACTCCTAAATGCATCAAGGACATCTAAAATAAACAATAATATTCTCATCAAACAATAATCTTCTCAGTATGCAAAAATCATTCAAAACTCAACTACATACTAAAAAAATGAAATAATATTCTCATCAAAAAAAAATGTTCTTCTCAGTATGCAAAAATTATTCAATCAATAATAATGTTCAGATTTTGAGACTTTCAATAGGCTATCTTTCATTTGACATCTAAAATAAAAAAGAAAACAAAAATATATTACAAATCTAAAGCAAAATAAAAAAATAAAAAATGGACACATATGACATAATGTTCTCATAAAAACAAGAAATAATGTTCTCATAAAAAAATCATTCAAAACTCAGATACTAAAAATATCAAGAAATAATTCAAAACTCATTATGCAAAAAAAATGTGACACTCAAAAATCAGATACTAAGCATTCAAAACTCAGATACTAAAAAATCAGATACTAAAAAAATCAAGAACTAAAAAAAAATCATTCAAAACTTAGATACTAAAAAATTATTCAAAACAAGTTAAAATCATTCAAAACTCAACTACATACTAAAAAAACAAGAAATAATATTCTCATAAAAAAAAATTCTCAGTATGCAAAAATCATTCAATCAACATTAATATTCATTTGAGACTTTTAGCCTATAGGCAAACTGGCCATTGCGCGCTGCGTCATATGTGCAAACTAAGCATTATAAGCAATAATTTGTCCTACAAGTGCAAATTGCAAACTGGACACATATGACATATATTTATTCCAGAGCACACACACACTCAGATAGAGACAGAAACTCAGAAAGAGAGAATTCTTACAGCGATTCAAGCCAAGATAAATTCAAGCCTCCAAGATGCTCAAAGCCAAGATTTAAACCAAGAATCCAAGTGCCCAAGATCTGCAAAATTCAAAGTTACAGAATAGGAGAACACTTCAGATTGTTGAACATGCATACATTTCAAGAATATACATACAGTTCAAGAAAACACTTCAGAACCAGTACACTATAATTTTTTAAATACATATCTAATTTACAAAATATTTAGATGCATATCTAATTTACAAAAAATTACAAGAACATGCATATCTAATTTACAAAACATTTACTACCTGAAGTGTAGTAAATTAGATGCATATCTAATTTACAAAAAATTACAAGAACATGCATATCTAATTTACAAAACATTTAGATGCATATCTAATTTACCAAAAATTTACAAAACACTTCAGAACCACTACTTTCTAATTTACAGAACATTTAGATGCATATCTAATTTACCAAAAATGCACACACTATACAACAAATAAAATATGAAAGCTAGTAGTTACAGAACATGCATACACTATAATTACATAGGTCCATCCGTCCATGCATAGCAAAAAAAGAAAAACGTGAAGACAAATCAGTAGAAGAAAATTTAGTACAACAAGCATACACTAAAATTAGTATAAAATGAAGACAAACAACTTAAAGGCTCCATGCATAGCAAAAAGATTTATCCAAACTTCAAAAACTCGAGAATAATTATTCAAAAAGTTAGATCCATGCATATAAAATAGATCAATACTATAAACTGATTTTAAAATAATTAACCAAACCAGTATTTCATAAAAAAAAAGTAATTAATCAAAAATGGCTTTAAAATATACCTTAATTTTTTAGCGTTCCAAGAGGTAACCAACATGCCTGCATATTCAAAGAAAAACACAAAGTGAGAAGTAAGAACTAAGTAAAATAAATAAAAGAAAAAATTACAAGCAAAACATTTACTTACAGTCTCCAGAATCAAGATCCAAAGAGAGACGAGCGTTAGAGACCAACGGTTTCTCGAAGGCTCCACAAAAACGAGGTTTCTCTCTTCCAGATCCAGAGAGAAACTGAGAAGGAGAAGAGACGGGAGTAGGCCAGTTGGGATTTCTCAAAGGCTTAAGAGAAACCATGATTTCTAGGGTTTCTCATGTGTGGAGCACTGGAACGTGGAGAGGGAGAAGGGTTAGATGAGATCTAGGGTTTCTCATGTGTGGAGCACTGGAGCGTGGAGAGGGAGAAGGGTTAGATGAGATCTAGGGTTTCTCATGTGTGGAGCAGGAGCACTAGAGCGTGGAGAGGGAGAGGCTCTCCAAGCGGCTGAAAAATGAGAAAGAGGAAAGAGAGGGATGAACCAGTTTTTTTTTAGGGTTTTTGATATATATACATATAAGGACGTATTTGTGTAATTTTATAGTCTTAATCGGATTTCGGTTTTGGACCGAAACCGAATTTGAAACCCGAAACCTAAATCGATTAAGGATTTTTGGTTATTTCCAAACCGAATTTGACCCGAAATGTTGAAAAACCGAATATAAATACTAATTCAGTTTGATTCGACTCGATTTTGGACCCAAAATCGAATAATGCTCAGCCGTGTGATAGTTAGATGGACATTGGGAGTAATTGGTGTGTGATGGTAGGGAAAGTTAAGACAGGGGTGGGCAAAAGAGCTATGAATGGGGGGCGTGGGGTGGCATTAATGCGACAGAGGTATGACAATGAGAAGTCTATTTGACCATTCATTCCTTCTTGGAGTTTTGTGAGTTGCACACCCCCACCCCAACTCCATATATATATATATATATATATATATATATATATATAAATAATATGAGTTATAAGTTTATAATTTTACATAAATTAATATAGATGTGGACCAATAAAAATAAAATGTACTAGTGCACATGAGTACACATAAAATATATGAATTAATTTTTATTGGTCCATATGTACATGTTCATATGATTTATATTCCATATATATATATATATATATATATAGAGAGAGAGAGAGAGATGTGGAGGGGAGGGGACAAACAAGTGGGATGAGAAAACAACAGCACATATCCCCCTTTAAATACATGCCTTCTGTCTACCTGACAATTAAAGTATGAGAGAGAGTTAGGGTTAGAGAGAGAGAGAGAAGCCTATTATTCTTCGTCTCTTGTCATTCCATTCCCAGACCCCCCTCCCCAAATAACTATGAAGATCTTATTATTGTCGATACCCGCAATTGAAAATTCATACCTCGCCAAATACCTCTAATCCAAGTTACTGAGATTGAGATAGCAGGTATCAGATATCCATCCCAGATTTTTTAAAAACCGA
The DNA here is from genome assembly GCA_036927795.1 of Iris macrosiphon. Classification (NCBI taxonomy): domain Eukaryota; kingdom Viridiplantae; phylum Streptophyta; class Magnoliopsida; order Asparagales; family Iridaceae; genus Iris; species Iris macrosiphon. The sequence goes on along the minus strand of JAYESA010000015.1, from coordinate 16,266,020 downwards.
ACCGAAGATCTATCCGAACAAGACGTTGGGAGGTCATATCTGTTCAACCAATTGTTTCAATCACTAGATTAATCTAAGTAGTCCAAGTTCAATTTTTTATGGTCGTTAATTTTTACAAAAATATTTATTTATAATCAATTTTTGAAAAAATTAGTGAATCAACATTGAAACCGACCGAAAAAGTTACCGGTTTATGGTTCAACCAGTTGAATCGGTCAGTCTAGTTTTTAAAACACTGATCCGTCCCATATTTTCGGATTCAAACTCGAAATGGAAACATTTTTTTTTTCTTTTAATAAACAATGGAAGTGGGTGGGTCCAAAAAAAAAAACGAGTACATTGGGATGCAGCATAAAAGTTTCGAACGTTTACGTCGGACAATAAAAAAAAATGTATACCTCAACTGTATGCAGGCCGGTCCTTAGCTTTTGTTAAAATTGTGCTTTTTCTAATAAATAATTTTTAAAACAATAGATTTTTTTTAGATTGAGTCATTAGGTTTCAAACTCATGCCCTTTTACATATGAGAAGTAAGTAGAAACCAACATTACTGATTGAATTATTTTGTTATGTTATGTGAACACTACTATTTAAAATACTACCAAAAATTCTATACATATATATATAAGTAATTAAAATTCTTTTGTGTCCCGGACATCTTGTTTGTCCTATGCTAGAGCCAACTTGTTCGTATCAAATAATGTTAAATAATATAAACCGACTTAATTCACCAAAGCTAGGATTGTGGCCACTGGTGTCTAGTTGGCTTCATCCTTGGTCGTTTCTTATAGATTTCTTTATTTTTATTCATAAAGTTGGAAAAATAAAGATATTTTTCATTTTATCCTTGCTTAGCACATGAAGTGGAACCCAAAATTCAATTTAAAATACCATAAAAACTCATCTCTTAGACACTATTTCTCTCAAATCCAATAGGTAGGAATAATATAGTCAAGTAGAAAATCCAAAAAAAAAAAAAAATGAAAGGAGGAGCGGAATGAGAGATTTCTGATTTGGAATATAATATTAGAGCCTATTGCTTTTTCTAAATGAGTGTTTGAGCAAAAAATCATCCCCCTAACTGCAATAATAATAAAAATTAGGACTTGCTGACAAATATCCAAGTAGCAATGAAATTTTGGACGAATCATTCAAAGAGACAATGTGCCCAACGAAGTAGTGGGCCAAATTGTGTGCTTTGTTGGACATCCTACTTTCTATATGATGGGCTTGGCCTTGCACAACTACCAAGCTTGGTAATGGTCCTCCTCATGCCATGAACTTTTTTATGACAATTTTGGCCCATGGCCCATGGATTGAGCAGCCCAAAAACAGACAAAATTATTGTCAATTACAATGGCAACATGTTCATGATCCAGGGTAGGTCTTTCTATCTTACTCCATAAGTGCATTAATATAGTAAGGCTCATTCCAATTTTTAGATTCTATATTTAGAATATAGGAGCTCATCCGGTAGAATAGCAAGGTTCAATTGGAGCTCAATGATGGTTCCGTCCCGGCCACACGAGCTATAAACTAGGCATGAGAATTTCTAAATTCAGAATGTAGGAACTTATTTTGTAAAATAATAAGGCTCAATTAGGAGTCCCAATTTATATTTTCTAGATTTCATATTAATTTTTAGCCTTTGCCACCAAAGATCATTTCATGTTGAAGGATCATTTTCATACAGACCAACACATTATAGATTTTTTCTTATTGTAAATTTGGACCTCAAGATGCATTGTTCAGCTCCATCTATTATGGATGCTCCAACATGTGAGGCTAATGCAAAAAAAGGGGAGTCTATGCACCGGTCGAATCAACTTGGTGCTGAGGTGAGCTCCAGCCTACTCAATTTTTTTTTTCTTTTCTTTTCATATAATTCAGTCTACACCTCCACACCAGTCCACATTCTGGTCCATTCCAACTCAAATTTATGGGCACCCCAGTTCATTCCAACTTAAATTTATGGTCCGCCCTTCTGTCCACGGGACAGTTAGGGGACCAGAGACTATTTCGGCGACAAAATTAGTTTAATCAGTTATGCAATTTATATATACTGAAACTAATCCATGACCTTACCTTTGGGTCGGATGGGTTAATTGATGGTCTAAAAGGCAATTTTTATGTCGATATCAAAACTGGGTACTTGTTATGTCGGCGACAAAATTGACCTTTTTTTAAAAAAAAATTAGTTGGGTGTTGATAGTCCACTGTTAGGCCAAGACCTAGAAAGTAATTATGTCTATGATAGAGACCCAAACACTAATTATATCTATTTTGAAGACACAAACACAAATATTATAAGTTATTCGAAATTCAGAGTCTAAATATCCCTAAAAAATTTAATTGATCTTTGTAGGCCGACATAGTGTTGTTAAGGCCCTAGGATGTTCAAATGGTTGGCCCAAATCTTATTACCAACAATTAAAAAAAATTTGTTCGAAGAATAGACAAACCTCCCCCAAATAATCTTCATGAGCACATAGAATCGATTCCAAACTTAGCCAATATAGGCATAGGCTTAGGGTCTCAAAATTATGAAGGCCCCAAAAATTAACAAAGATACCTTAAATTTTACAGTCTCTAAATTTTACAAAGGTCTCGTAAATTTGAATCTCCTAAAATTACAAAGTACCCAAAAAATTTGTATAGACCCTCCAATTTCAGAATAGTATAACCCCATTTTTTAAAGGTCCGTCGTATATGTACAAACAATAAAGACACATGGTAGAAAGAAGAAAAAGATAGTCCCACCAGTGGGATCAAATTTGTATTTATTCTTAGGAGACGTTTGGTTCATGTTTTGGATCAGATTTGTACTTATTCTTAGAGAACGTGTGGTTAAAGTTTTGGAGGCTTGAAAATAAATTTTAGATTCTTTATCATTATTTCGTATGTCTGCGATTGAGATAAGTTCTTCGTATTCCCATCTTCGTGGGAAAGTAAAACCAAAGGTCCCCCTTCGAAATAATTTTATTTTTCTAAAAAAAATGTTTAGACAATAATATCCTTCTTTTACTTTGAAAATTTTAACTACTATAATAAATATGTGAATTTAGGTAATATAAACATTATAAAATTAATAAAAGAGTATTTATGAAAAAACTAAATAAATTAAGGCTTGTTTTTTATTTTTTCAACCTTACCTAACCAAACATGGATATGGGATGGATGAATTCATTTTTCATGAAAAAAAAAAATTTGAATTTCCAGTAATACAAAAACTTTATCCAGACGTCCCAAGGGTATCCCAACAGTTTGTTAACAGAAAATATATGAATTAAAATGTTAAAAAAAAAAATTGGATCCTAAGTCTCATAAGTTAGCATTTTGCTAATATATATATATATATATATATAATATGGTCGGAGAGAGGAGTAAAATCTCCATGAATCATGACAAAATTAGACTTCAATGCATTTGTATCTTTTATTATCGAACTAATAAACCCACGTTGTATTTAAAATATTTTTTTTATATTATTGATAATATTTATATTTTAAATTATTAATTTTTGTAATGTGATGAAGCAAAGAGAGAAAGTTATTTTTCAAAATATACAGATGCTTTATTCGGCTCATTTTTTAGTTGTTTTCAAGTTACATTAAAAAAAAGTAGAGATAAACAACTCACGCCTTAAGGCCCATGCCCGCTATTCAAAAGCCCTAAACTAAAATGCTAACATTCGGTGGCATCTATCTATATGAAGTCTTAGGGGCCGATACAAACAAAAAGACTTTTTCTTAATAAATAAATATAGCTTTAAGATTTTCTCTCCTTTTTTTTTTCTACTTCGTAAAAGAATAATAATAAGGGAAAAAAAACAACTTCGACCAAGTAAAAAGGAATTATGTTATAACAATATGACTAACCTAAAAGTTGTTTCGAGATCATATACAATTTTAGTCGAGCATATTAAAGACAAAAAGTACACATACAAAATCTTGTACGAGTCAGGAACCAGGCAGGCCCTAGACTTGATATGAGATCCATGAGGTGGCTGTCTGATATCCAAAATTTTAGGGGACACCAAATTTTTTTTATTTATTATTTAGTGTATGTAAACCCAATTCGAAAAAAGTTCAGTATACTCATTTCAATCATTTTAGTCTGCATAATTTTTTTTTATACGATATATAAATGTCATAGTCTAAAATATCAAGAAATAAGTCAGTCGGTCATACTAATTTATTATTTATTTATTTTTACAGTCATTGGTCAAAAAATCCTATGTTATTGTCAATATCCTCTGTCGATTCCTTTCTCTCGCACACATTTGAGAAAGCGTTTGATAACCTAAGGATCTTCTTATTTTCCTTTTTATTATTATCATTATAAACTACCCCCAAACATTGTTAGTTTTTTTGTTGCTGAAACACCAGTTTTATTTTTTTCATAACATTTTTTGTTTTATTAGTTTTTCACGATGACATATTATTTTGGATATTATATTTTGTTTATTTCTTTAATTTTTTGAATTTTGTGTTGATAATATTATTGTATCATTGTCAATGAATTGTTTTTGATATAAAAATTAAGTTTTGAGGGCACTACTTTTAAAGTTTCTTGTAGGTCTCCAAATCTAAAATCCGACATTGGAATCAAGGTTTTTTTTAGGAATTCAAACAAACGTCCTAACATTCGACGTTTCTCTTGAGGCTGGAGGATTAACAAATTGGCTGGGAGATTAACAAATAATTAGTAAAGGATGAACAAAAGAAAACGTCCTACGATAAGATATTTTTTTGTGACGTGTAAAAAAGTTGAAGAATAGAATGTTTATTTGACATTTTTTTAATAATTATCTAATGGTTAGATTCAAGAAAAAAAGGTCCAACGAATAAAACGTTTTGATTCTCTTTCAGTAAATTTTATAAATTTTTTACTCTTTGTACAATTTTCGTATACTTTAATGGTTTGGACCAAATATTACAAGTTGAACAATTGTTGCAAGGTTATAATAAAATGCATTTTGTTTTCGACTATTATAGTAGATAAAAATCATAGAATAGAAATGTCTGATAAGCAAGATGTATTCTACTATATAATGTCAAAAATAAGTTTCACCGTAATTTTTTTTTTTTCCAAAAACGCCCTTCAATATATTTACTAATTAAAAGAATACCTACAATAAATTTCACTGATAACCATTTAAGATATTCATTAATGTATTACGGAAATCGAAGGGTTCATACTACTTGCTAAATCTTCTAAGATGTTCCCACGGAATTTGAAGGGTTGAATTCTTAACCTATATAATTAAAACAACAAAGTTAAATCAACTCATCAACATCATCCACTCCAAGATACGTGCAAAACAGGTGCATATATCTATTCTACTATATAATGCCAAAACTAGGCTTCACCGTGAAATTTTTTTGTTCCAAAAATACCCTTCAACATATTTAGTAATTAAAAGAATACCTATAATAAATTCCACTCACAACCATTTAAAAGATGCAATAATGACAACCATTTACGGAAATCAAAGGGTTCATGCTAATTGCCAAGTCTTTTAAATTGTTACCAAAGAATTCGAAGGGTTGAACCATTAACCTATATAATTAAAAACAGTAGAAATAAACTAACTCATCAACATCATTCACTCCAATATACGTGCAAAGCACGTGCATATATACTAGTACTAATAAAGTTTAATGACATGATTCTTTTTCATGTTTATAGCTATTTTAGACAAAAAAATGACAATAAAAAAAGATTAACAGTAGGTCGGTATATGAGCCGTAAAACTTTGTTATATAGTAATACAGAGGGTTTTTTTTTGTTTTTTTATTCAATAGCTGATGTCATTATGATGGAAAGAATACTTGAACGATGACGATGAATAAGATAAATAATAATAATAAGAGATAAAACATCTTAAACCAAGTAACAAGGAATTATATTATAACAAGATAATCAGGCTAAAAAATCATCAAAATGTTAGATCATATATAAACTATGAGAATTTCTCATATGAAGATGAATAAGATAAAAAGAAGAATAAGAGGAAGAAAAAAAAAACATCTTAAGAAAGAATTATAATACATAAAATTTACTGTAGCAAAATAAATTTATATTAAATTAATGCAGACGAAATAAGTTTGAATAATTTTGAAATAGAGACAGAGTCCGCCAACAGTATTGGCGGAAAACAAAAAAAAATGAACACGTAGCCAAAAAGGTCAAAAGCACAAATTCATCCAACAGTGTTGGCAAAATTTTGTCTTGTGGGACCCGCAGATTGGTTTGGGTGGTTGGATTTTGTTTGGTTGGTTTTTTTTTTGTTTTTTTAATTAGTTATGTTTTAGTTATTTTTTTATTTATTTAGTTTTGGAATTTAATTTAAGAAAATATATTTTAACGAAATAAAATTAAAATAAATTAATTGTAAAGAAAAATTTAGAAATATTTTTTCGCACATATTTTATGTCCACTATTTTTGCCTCACGGATTTAAAACAATTAATTAAATTTTTTTTAATTTTTTCCTAATTTATTTTGAAGGTCGAAACATCGTTTTAAATTCGTGGGCCCCCACACCCAATATAAATTAATTTCGCTACAGTAAATTTTAAATATTCAAAAATAAAATGACCGAAAGTAAAATTTGGAGGTCGAAACATCATTTTTTTGCGATTCTGAAAATTTTCGAAGTCCGTAAAACTGTGAAACGGTTTATCCCGTAGTACTTTTCGTTACGGTCATTTTGGCACAAACTGGAGCTTGTTTCGATCTCTCAGTCAAAAGTTATGAAACTTTAAAGTTTAAAATTTTATATTTTTGCATGTAACATGTGCGTCTTATTTCGGATATATTTTTGCACGATTTGTGTTACTCTCGTCGAAAACATACAAATCGACTTATTGTTTAACGAAAAACGATTTCAAAACAAGTAGTTATGGCCGCTCGACGACAGACGTAATATTCTTACGGCAGATTTATATTATTATTATTTTTAACGTCTGTTAACGGCGAGAAAATTAACGATAGAAATATAATATTTAAAATATAAACGTCCAATTGATATTTTTTTCGTAATTTTTAAACTTGTATGCTTTAGATGAAATTTATACAAATTTTAATGCTCTGGAAACAAATTTCCGAAAAATATTTCTAAATTTTTTTTTACAATTAATTTATTTTTATTTTATTTCCTTAAAATAAATTTCCTTAAATCTAATTACAAAACAAAACTAAATAAATAAAACAAAAACATAACTAATTAAAACAAACCAAACAAACAAACCGATCCAACCAAACAAACCAAACCGAACCAATCAAATAAACCCGTAGGCCCCCACACCCAATTTTCGCCAACTGTGTTGGCTGAAATTGCCTCCCTCCCCTTCCCCCCCCCCCCCAATTTCAGCCAACAGTGTTGGCGAAAATTGGCTTGTGGGGCCATACATTAATTTTTTTTTATTTTTTTTCTGCCTACGTGTACATCAGTTGTGTTTTTCGCCAACATTGTTGGGGGACTGTCTTTTTTTCAAAATTTTACAAACTTGTTTCGTTTGCATTAATTTAATATAAATTTATTACGCTACAGTAAATTTTCTAATTATAATATAACAAGATAATCAAGCTAAAAAACAATGCCAAACTTTGTATTTTGAGACCTGAGACCAACTATAAAAGTTGTCCCATCAAAGTTTAATGTTCATTTTTTTTTTCATCGACGATGATATAATAATATTATAAAAAAACTTATGAAATTCAACAACAAACAAAATATAATATCCAAAATAATATATGTCATAATAAAAAAAAAATTGAAGAAGTTCCAAAATATAAAAAAAAAAATTTAACTTGTTACATTGTTCATTTACCTCCATGAAATACTCATAAAGAGAGAGATGGCGGTGGGTTTTGGGGGGGGGGGGGGGGGGGGGGGGGGGGGGGGGGATTAAGAGCATTAGAATGCTAGAGCGACAGAAGGGGAGAATATTTTAACAGCAACTACAAAAAAAAAAAAAAATTCCATGTCTAACTAACTGACTTATTTCTTGGTATTTTAATATATGATGTTTAGATATCTTGTAACAAAAAGAAGATTAAGAGCATTAGAATGCTAGAGCGACAGAAGGGGAGAATATTTTAACAGCAACTACACAAAAAAAGAATTCCATGTCTAACTAACCGACTTATCTCTTCGTATTTTCATATATGATGTTTAGATATCATGTAACAAAAAAATTAAAAAATTACGAAGACTAAAAGAATTAGAATGAGTTTACTAGACTTTTGTTCATAATTGAGCTTATATACATTAAATAGTATTAAAAATAATTGTGTCTGCTAAAATTTTGGGCCTAAGGCCGCCTCCTCATAGACCTCATATAAAGTCCAGACCTGCTAAAAAAATAAAAATGTTCTTTCAAGATCATATATAAACTAAGAGAATTTCTCATTCGAGCCAAGAACGTGGGCTTCTTTAGAGCATCATCGGTAGTTGATACTTTTCAATACATTTTGGGGTCCAAATTAAATTTTTTTTTTTAAATAAATGTATAATATGTTTGCTTTGTATGAAAATAATAGAAAATGATAAAGTGAGCTATGGTCCCAAAAATTTTGTGGTCAAAAATTGATATAAAAAAAATTTAATGTAAAATCTAAAATCTAGAAATTTGGGTCCAAATTTGAACTTACTATTATAAAAAATTTGTTCATACAATCTAGAATCTAGAAATTGGAAGTCCAGCCCTTAACACATATGGATAAGATAGAACCGAAAATTTATAAATTAAAACTAGAAATAAAATTTATTATTCTAAAAATGAGCTCTTATATTTTGAATCTAGAATCTATAATGTGGAACGGACCTCGCTAATGATGCTCTAAGGCTTCCAACTGAACAGAGTAAGATCGACAACTCGACAGTCGACTCACCTTGACTCGACAAAATGTAGACTTAGACTTTGAACATGAAGATGAGCTTGTACAAAGTTGTCTCGACTTGAAGTAATCTTTACTTGGATTGATTCTATTGATTTGATTACCACTTGAATCAGACAAGCTCGAGTCCAAGTCTTATGGACTTGTTTCTCTTTAAAGAGAAACCGGCCCAGTCTGCAGGCCAAACCTGAAATTTTTATTACTATTTTTGGTCCTAAACTAACCAAACTCGCTTTCACCCTCTATATTAGTGGTGACTGTTATGTTTATTCGGTTTCAATCGAATTAAAATGGTTAAAAATTGAATACATCAAAAATTTTAAATATTTAGGACGGAATTGAATTGATATTGACTTAGTTATTCGATTATGCTATTTTTATTGTTTAATTGACACTATCTAAAATTAAAATTATGATTAAATTATATTAAAAAATATAATTTTTATACATACTTTTATTGTATTTCAAAGTTGAATCAAAAAATTAACTATTTGTTAGATTACCCAATTTATTCTTTAAAACACATAATATAATTATTTTTTCCAAAATATGACATGGCCGTCGACAAGAGTCGCTTCAAAGATGATCACCTCAAGGACTTGAAGACTGTTTTCGACCTCATGTGTACGCACTAGCTCAAGATGAACCCTACCAAATCTTTCTTAGAAGTCTCCAGTGGCAAATTCCTGGATTTTATCCTAACTTCGAAGGATATCCACGTAGACCATGACAAGACCAAAGCGATACTTGAAATGCGCCCACCAAAGAACCTCAGAGAACTTCATGGCCTTCAAGGAAGACTGGCCTATATTAGGAGGTTTATATCAAACCTCTCTGGACGTTGTCGGTCGTTCACTCAGCTTATAAAGAAGGGAGTCCCCTTTGTCTAGAACGAAGAATGCCAACCCGCTTTCGACGACATCAAGGAGTACCTCATGAATCTTTCAGTATTTGTGGCCCCCGTTACAAAAACGTACATATTTTCCGTCATTAATTATGCGAAAGTTTTCCTACAAAGCATTAAAGTTTGATGAATACATAGTTCGTTGAATTTGTATAATGAGAAATAAAATATTTCTCAATCGAATTCTCAATTATTTAGAAAATGCATAATGGTATGACGTTTTAGTTTTAAATTTATAATTTTGTCGAACTTTATTTTTTTCAGTCTTATTCGATTTTGGACCAAAACCAAAATCAAAACCCAAATTTTTTTTATTATATTTTGAAAACGAAAACTTAACCAAACTTTTTAACCCTTGATATGGTTCTCGATCCAAAAGGGAATGATTATCACCCCTACTCTATATTGCATACACAATAGCTTAAATCAACTCAACTCGGAAGATGCTCTCTAATCATGTCGGGCTGGTCGTGAGCTTAGTTAGAGTTTAATTTGAACACAATTTTCATGTAGGAAAAATAAAATATATTTCATCTTTGTTATGAGACGAGAATAAAATAAAAATGGAAGATGAGAGAGAGATAAAAAAATATTGCACACAAAGATTTACTGAGGTTCGATTCAATTTGAGCCTACATCATTTCGTTCTTCTTTTTCGTTTTCACTATAATCAAATAATCAAACGAAAGATTATAAATGGCTCTTCTCTCAGCTGGTACAACTTAGTTTTAGTATCATTTTTTTATCACAAACTCACTTGAGATGTATTACAACAAATGTGAGGATTACAAAGAGCTTTTGTTGTGTTGTGTGTTGTTGTTTTTTAACTTTCAACAATTTTCTACTATTTACAGAAATGATGTGTCTCTTGGGTACACTAGTTTCTATAAATGGAGAAGTCTAAAGGTCATATCCTTCTATCTTTCAAAGTCAATCATTTAGTCTTCCAATGCATAGAGAAAGAGAAAGACAAAGATCAATGTTGCATACATACATAATATGAACAAGTATGTCATTTGAGACTGAAATTTTGGTCTACCTACACTGCTGCTCTCAAGAAGACCCCCAAATTATGTCGTAATTTCAATTGGACATACCAGAATGCAATCATTGTCTTTCGATAGTTTTTTATCACCGGTAGTTGTCTCGACCCCACCACAGTTTTATGTAATTTTTTGCGGTAGCATGACATTCCAGACCTCCCCTTCCGATATCTCAATTGTTGGATTCCAACAATAAGTAGTATAATATTAAAATACTAGTGATCAAGGCACACATGTTGCATGTGGAATTTTCAAGAAAAGAAGAACACGAACATAGAAAAAGAGAAAAAGAGATGGTATGATAGTTTTAGTTTAGTATAAAAATTTGAATTAATGGATGACTAAATAATTTTATAATATATAAATAATGATATTTTTGGACAAACAAATATTACAAAAAGAATTAATAATATTTCTGATATATAATATAATATATAATATAAAATATAGATAATTACATGCTTTCAATACAAGTAAATTATTTATGAGCTTTATTTTGTCAACTTAATATAGATTATAATACCTCTCAGCACCAAGATTTAAACACCATCCAAAAATATATCCTGAACTGGTGGCAGATACGTAAATACTCGCCAACGCCGCGCCCCAGTCCGAAAACACCCTTCTTCCGCGAGTCGGCGTCTCACTCCCCGTCCGCATATAAATAACTACCCATCGACTCCCCCAAACTCCCGAGAATTCCCCCCTCCGCTATTCTCCGCCCTAACGGGCTCCACCGAAGACCCGCTAAAGATCCGACAAGGATCCGATCCGATCCGATTATAGCGATGTCTCAAGAAACCCTACAACCGTCCAAAACCCTAGAAGTCGCCGACGGCGACGGCGGCCGGATCGGGATCTCCTCATCCGCCGGCCCCTCTCTCTCCCGCAACACCTCCCTGAGCCGGCTCAATGCCGGCGCGCCGGAGTTCGTCCCTCGCGCCGCACCGCCGCCGGCGCAGGGCCACCACGGGTCGAATCGGGTCAAGATCCACCATGGATCTGCCCACCACCACCAGCAAAATCATCACCAGCATCAGCAGCAGCAGCAGCACCAGTTCGTCGTGCCAGTGTACGATTACTACGGCGGCGGAGGCGGCGGGTTCGGGGAGACGGAGGCGGATCCCGACCCGGGGCCCGATCCGGCGAGGGACGGGCTTCCGGAGGACGTCATCCAGAAGATCACGAAGCAGGTCGGCTGATCTTTCTGGATCCGTTCGATTATTTTTGTCTATAACTTGTTTGGTGCTTGTGACGTTGTAACAGGACCATAAACTTATGATTAGTAATAAGTATGCTAATTCATTGAGTTGAAGCACCTAGAAGTTGCAATCTTTAAGTAGAATTAGCGAATTGTAAGTGCTGTAGATTTCATTTGAGTATATAATTTCATTAGTTGAATGTTTAAACCTAGAGTTGAAGTTGCAAAGTCAGGACGAGGATTATTGTATTGAATAGTAGATGCTTATTTGATTAGCGAGAGCTTTCTGTAGAGGTAGGATTGACTAGTATTTCTTAAGATACTACTATTTGTTCATAAGATAGTATATCGGGGATGCCATTTCTTTTCGCTCTTTTAGATAATCATATGATTTTACTTTTCCGTCTAGACTCTTTCAAAACAAGGTTTTGCTAAAATGGATTTAAGTTTAGTTTGGTGTTTGGAATTTTGAAACTAGGCTTCGAAAAGGTGAAACTCCAATGAGAAAACTGATGAGTTCTGTAAGACTTTAAGTTAGGGGACGCATAGGGGTTTGGACTGGAGTTTTGTAAAAAAGAGAGAGCAATAGAGTTCATAATAGAGTTTCACAAAAAATCCAATTAGATTGAGTTATACTTGCTCTACTTTGGGTGGTGTTTTGGTGTTAGAAATGGAGTTTTGTCCAACTCCAAAGACACTTCCAAATGTAATGATTAAGTTTATTTGGAGTTAGGAGGCATAAATTCCATGAATCCTGGTTTCTTTTTTCTAAACTAGAGTTAGGAGGCATAAATTCCATGAATCATGGTTTCTTTTTCTAAACTATGTTCTTACGCACCTAATCTAGGGGACTTGGAGGGTGCTCATTATTGCATGAACTTAAATTACATAGCCAAAAGGACGAAGGTAACTCTATGCCAACTGGCCATGAAAGCTTTATGGTATAGGTCTCTCATGCTCATAGCAGGCTTAGTTAGCAAAATGGCACCACCATAAGGGGTTGAAGTCAGGCAGGTAACCGAATATACTTTAGTTGATCTTGTTCTGTAGGGAAGTCTTGGTTGTTGATTCTGACATTCATTCTATACTATATGTTTGTGGTCAATGGCAACCTCGATGTGTTGTTACTTTTTAGCTGTTAAGTCGGACCAATACTTGTGGCTTGCAAGAGGTTATAGTCTTCCAAATCTTTCTCTTTTTCCACGACACATCCTAACCCCATCAAAATGGAATTGGCTATGGAAGCGTAAGAATGTTCCATTTTTGTAATCACCGATTATGACATGATGTCGACCCTCTATGTTGTTGCTAAATTCCTAGACAAGGTGTTTGCAGCAGGTAGGTAGACCTGCCTTTTGTCTATGCACTTTAAGTTCATACCTGGAGCGCCCTGAAAGTTTCCGTGGAACGTAAAAATGTGGATGAAGAGGTAAGATGATACAATTTGCTTGGTTTTAGTTTTTTAAGGGGAGCTAGATTGGATGTTTAAGAGGGATTTATATTGCTCACATTACAGTTTTTGTTGCAATTGCAAATTCTATCGATTATTAATTGAATGCTTTGTACACTATAAAGGTACTTTCTGTATAGAGAAATGAAGGAAGAGTAATTGTAGTAATTTTAAGGGAGCTAGTGTTCAGTTAATGAATTACATGCTTCTACTGATTTTGTTTGGACTGATTAGGTAATTTATTTCAGGAAAACAACTTACTCAAAGTGTTTTTCTAGTTGTGAGTACTATATATACTGATAAACAAATTCATAATGAGTTTCTATTCAGTATATGCAAAGCCAAGTAATTTATAGTTCCTTGTAAATTATTGTAATGATTACTCATGAAACTTTAATTAGATCATGCAGGTGCAGTAGTTACTTTCTTGCTACTATATCTAATGATTTATGTTTACTCAAACTCTGTAGCCCCATTTGTTTTATGGCCCGTATAGTAATTTTTTGTTATAGGAAGATATAAGCAATGAAGCTTGCAAGAATTGCAGCTGCTGCTTTGTGTTTCTTCCTTTTATTTCTCATATTGGTGTTTCAGTTTTTTGTCTGCACCTTGAGTTTCTATTTCTCAAAGGATTTGTTCATTTGTGAATAACAGGTGGAATACTATTTTAGTGATGCAAATTTGGCTACCACTGAGCACTTAATGAGGTTCATTACCAAAGATCCAGAGGGTTTTGGTAAATATCTTCATTACTTTCAGCTTGCGTGTTGAATATTTGTAGTCTAGATTATGCTATTATCATTTCACAAAACAATGTTTCTACTCAATTGAACTTAATTTTATCTTGCTGTTTATATTTTAAGTTGTAATGTCATGAATGACAACCATTGTCATTTTGGAAGCATACAGGATTCTACGAATGCAAATAGCTAAAAGTATTGAAAATTGAAGGCTCTGATTTGTGTTTGCCTCGTTTCTTCTGATTTTTTTATATTTTATTTTAGTGCAATAAATACTGGTAAATGCATGATCGAGTGAGCTGTTGCTTCGACTATTTAAGGTTGCCAGTCTGGAGTAGCATATGATCTGTAACCTCTTTTTCCCTATTGTAAAATTTCTTTTTCCGCAGGAAGTCTTAATGTGTGTGCTGTGCTTGCAAATTATTTCCTATACTTTAGGTACAAATGAATGGGCTTAATAAGCAATGCAAGCTTTAAGCCTCAATCAATTTTCAATACCTTAGTTACAATTGACAATAGTATGAAGTCCCATTCCCTGATGCTTTATGGTGCAGGCCTAGGGACAGGAGATTAGGCTTTCAACAATGGGAAAGGAAGGGGAACGAGAATCGCTGGAATAGTGGGCACTAAAGCATATTCTTTTCTTTATTTCATTTCAACTCCCTTAATATAATAATCGAAGGGTCATTTTGTAGACTCGTCGGCTGCTAAGAAAAAGGAAAAACATAATTCAGAAAAATTGCCGATAATGGAAAATTATTACGAAAACGGTAACTAAATCACGGCCTTATGATTATGCTGGATACCAAAATAGCCGTCCTTGATATGCTCAAATCAACCACTAAAGTTTACCAAAAATGACAAAAAACAAAAAAAAATCTTTCAGAGCAGTTTTGAGGAGCCAACCGATGGAATTTGACTATCTAGTGGTAAATAGGTACCCGTAGCATCCTTTTTGCCGTTTTTATGATGTGGCTTTCATATGTATCTTTGTTTTAGCTGGTCGTATGCTTAAAAAGGACTTCCATAGCCAAAGTTATAGCCATCCAGCATATTCTACCCTGTGTACTAGATACTGCCCGGTTTGGCGTTGTGGTCTAACCTCTCCAAGTTGGTCAGGCTGCATCACTTAAGTACCCTAAATACTTAATATCTCCATATACCAGAACTGCACTCTCCGCTGTTATCTTTTTCGTAGTATCTGCGTCAAGGACCCAACATGCAAGAGGGTTCTGCGGATTCTGCCTATACATGCCCTATTTATTTGGGGCCCTGGAAAGTTTGACCCATACCTTTCCATAAAAGAAAATCTCCAGTCAGTTAACACTTAACATTTTGCTGGCTGGGCAAAAAATTGTGACTTTTGTGGCAGAAGATTTAGATAAAGTGAGAGTTACTTGAGGATGAGGTTGTGGATAGAAAGGGTGAGAGACTGATAATATTTATGTAGTTTGGTCCATACCATCCAATACATCATTCTACAATATACCCCTATGTGCACTGTTTGATGGAGGGTTGTAAAGATCATTTTGTGATCTATGAGAAGATTTAATTAGAACAATTATCTATTTTTGCTCTCAATCAATATAATTATGAACCCTTATCTTCTGTGTAGTGCCAATAGCAGTCATTGGATCTTTCAAGAAAATTAAGGCCCTAGCCCACAACAATGCCTTGCTTGCTACCGCACTGAAGACTTCGAACAAACTTGTAAGTTTTATATTGCATCTCATGCTTAAAATCTGTTTTGTATTGCTAATATTCAAAGAGTTGAGTGGCGCCTTTTACTCTATTACTATATTGTAAAATCATTTTATCCTTTAATAATGAAGCCAAATATTAGTTCCCAAAAGTGGGTTTTCCCACTTGCATTAGTCACCCAAGCATTTTTCATACCTTTTTAGTTGAATATTGTTAGATTCCTCAAGAATTATGTATTGGTACTAAACACCAATGTCGTAGTGATTGAATGTCTACTCCTTCAATGTGCAATATCTCTGTTGATTTTAGGTTGTTAGTGAGGATGGAAAGAAGGTTAGACGCCAAAATCCTTTTACTGAGCTGGATGTGGAAGAACTGCAGGTTACATATTTTCTTAGTTTATAAAAATTTTCTATTTCAGTAGTGCCACTGTCTGAATGGAACTTGATGTTTTTTCTGTATCTGCAGTCGCGTATTGTTGTTGCTGAAAATCTCCCCGAAGATCATTGTTACCAAAGCCTTATGAAGGTTTTCTCTGTAGTTGGGAGGTAACTTATAGAGGTATATATATTGCGGTTTCCAGTTCAACGAGTTTAATGTTCATGTAGTGGATCTTTTTGCTGTAGTGTGAAGACGATCCGTACCTGCTATCCTCTGACTCCTAATGGAACAACTTCTGCAACAAACAGATCTTCAAAGATTGATATGCTCTTCTCCAATAAGGTACATATTTTTGTTTTCTTGACGGGTGTTCCTTTGACATTTATCTCATTTTTTTGGAAGGGGCATGCTCTGAATGAAAATATATTAATTGATAAGGTAGCACACTTGTGTTTTGTTTTATGAGCCAGACATGGTAAGACCAGTGGTACTAATTATTGCACAAAAGTTCGCAGTTTCTATTAGTTATGCTCAGGGTTTAGTACTGACTCTATACTTTGGAAAAAGGTGGATTACAATTACCACTACAACGAAGCTGTTGTCCCAATTTTTGGACTCAGCTATTTGAATCTTATCATCCATTTGCTCTGTGAAGCGTCATTTTTCTCTAACATTAGCAAATATGATATCCTTTTCCCACACAAAGTCAGTTTTCAACCTCAATCAAGTTTATTAAAGCCTTACCCTAGTTCTAGATGTTCCTTTGACTAATTCTAGATGTTCCTTTGACTAATTGCCTATCGGTTGTCCTAAATGGTTCACCTATTCTATTTGTCTCCGTGGCACTTGTCGAATCCATCCTAGATGCTTTTCTCATCTTATAGTCAATTGGCACTACGTCTAACATTCCATGAATATGCCCAATTTCATCTTTCAATATATTGCCGCTCAGTGTAGTCAAAGGCGCGCCTTGCTCCTAGGCGCAAGGACAGCGCCTCAGGGCACTCCAGGCGAGGCGCAATTCTTAAGGCGCACCTAAGGCGCGCCTTAAGAATTGCGCCTTGGAATAGCTAAGGCGCGCGTCTTGAAAATCTTGTGAAAAAATAACATGTTTAGACTATTTTTTTAACTGTTGTACTGTTTTTAGACTGTTTTTTGAACTGATGTACTTTTTTTTTATTGTTTTCTCTCTCACTCACTCAATTCAAAGTGATTGCAACCTAGACATGGGAGAATTTGAAGCACACATGTTTATCAATGTAGAAATCCGATGTGAATATATATATATATATATATATATATATATATATATATATATATATAATTTTTGTGCCTCGTGTCGCTCGGGCGCGCGCCTTAAGTGCGCCTTGCGCCTCGGGCGATTTGGACCCCTTGCGCCTTGAGTGCGCCTTGCGCCTTTGACTACCTTGTTGCCGCTAACCCATATCTTGGTGTTTTTATTTCAAAAATGCTCATTTTTTGGACATGGTTGGTAATTGTCCAACACTCATATCTATGGAGCATGGATGGTATTATAGGAGTCTTGCGCTTGGTTTGGGATTGCTGTTGGTTGTTGGTTTTCACAGAAGCAGCTTTTGGGAGCATGTGAGAGGCTGTTGTCAAAAGCTGTCCCAAATTTGAACTAACTTTTCGTAAGCTGCTGTTGTTACCAAACAACCCTGGACAACTTCTCTCACCTTGTTGTAAAAAACGATCTGCTTTTAACAGAAGTTAAGTACAAGTCTTTTCCTAAAACAGACATTTGCCATTAGGAAGTCCTATGAAATACCGTGATACATACTACCTATGTTACCCGGACTCTTCACTTTAGGAGAAGTACCCGTGTCCATCGGATAGGACATGAGTATGGGTATAGATATGGAATCCGTATCCGATCCTCCATAGTGACAATCGGATCCCTCATGGTCCTTTATGGTGTTAATAGGAAGACTGGTAGTGAAGTATATAGTTTATTTTAATGTGCTAGTGAAGTAGATAGTTTATTTTAATATGGTGGACTGGTAGTAAAGTCATGAAACCTTTCAAATTTAATTACTTGATGTCTTTTTATGAAATCATACAAATTTATTATAAGCTTAAATATATGAAACAATGCAAACTTTATTACAACTGTCTTTTTTATGAAATCATACAAATTTAATTAGAGAGTATCTCTTTTTATGAGACCGTACAAATTTAATTACATGTCTTTTATGAATACAAATTTAATTACATGATGTGTCTTTTTATGAAACCATATTCAAATGTATTTATTTTAATAGTCATATTCCTGTGCCCGTATTCAAAATTTGGATCCTTTTTAGCCGAGTCCGTGTGTCATTCAATTATGAGTTTGAAGGAGCCGACTCTTGGATATGTACCCGTACCCGACACTCGTACCCGAGTCCAGGTAACATAGCATACTATAGTTCAAACTGGTTATATTAATTTTCTATCCACCAACTCCATTTCCTTTCTTGAATGTGGTTCATGTATCCCATGTTGCTAATCTAATCTAATCTAATCTTCCTCTGCTGCAATAAAGTCTTGTGGCTCATTATTCCCTACAAAACTGTTGAAACCGAGACCAATACCAAAAACTGCTGAAATAGCCGAATCTACTGAAACTTCTGTGATTCAAAACCAGTGAAACCCCTAAACTGCCATAACAAATACTCATAGGAAGGTCCGGAACCGAGGTTCTTCAACCTTGCTATATACTTTATGCTATTTTAACATTTACAAGGTTCTCTTTTAGTACCACAAGTAATTCTACCCTAATTTTAACGTCTCCTGCCCCCCTTTCCTGTGTCATACAAACTAAAGTTCAATCTGGTTATATTAATATTTTGAGAAAATTTGAGTTGCACCCCACTTTATTTACCATAATTCAAGGTGCACCACACTGCTTTACCATAATGTACAATCCCCCCCCCCAACTTCCGTCTCCAACTAACGGTCAACTCCGTTGACCAAAATTTTTGGACAAAAATACCCCTAGCAAATCACCATTATTACCCGTCCCCCCTCCTCAGCCTGGAAAGAGGAAAAGGGTATTTCGATCAAAAATTAACAGTCAACGGAGTTGACCGTTAGTTGGAGACGGAAGGTGGGGGGGGGGGGGGGGGGTGTACGTTTTGGTAAAGTAGTGGGGTGCACATTGAATTATGATAAATAAAGTGGGGTGCAACTCAAATTTGCTCTAAAATTTGCTATCCACTAACTCCATTTCCTTTCTTGTATGTGGTTCATAAATTCCATGTTGCTAATCTGACCTTACTCCGATGCACTGACTTCTTTAACTTGTGACCTACTATTCCCCACAAAATCTTGCCAACCACATTTGAGTCGTGGTGTGGGAAAAATCTCTAGTCCATCATTGCCCAACCTCATATTTCAATCGTGAAATAATAGATTTATCATAAGTTTCTTGCATCCTAAGGACACTGAAACCATATGGACCTTTTTTATAGCTTTTAGAATCAGCAGGGAAAGCTACAACCGGAGTTCTATGGCGAAAGTAACATTGCAAAGGATGTATTGACTGAATCTGACCTGATTAACCTGGTGCTAAAACTGTCTACATTGGATCCCATTCTTGGAAGAACCTGTTCTCGAGCTCATAATTGTAATCTGTCATTGAAGACAAATAGATCTAATGAGTGAAATAGGGACAAAGTTCCAACTCCTAACAAATCAATTGACTGTTGAGAGTTAAATATAATAACTAGATCTTCAGAATAACAAGTTGACTTTTTGTCACAACTCCCTTTATTCTTGCAGATACCTTTTCAAATCAATTCAGAAAGCCTGTATCAATGTTCTATGACAAAAGTTACAAGTGAAACAATGTGTCAACTGAATCTGATTGACTTGCTTGGCTCTAAAACTCTTATATTGCCTCCTCCTTTTGAAAAGAACTCGTTCTTGAGCTCATTGCTGGAATCTGTCAATGAGAAAAAATATATCTAAGTGATACGTGGAAAAAATTTCATCTCCTACAAAATCAATCAACTTGAGATTCACATATCACAACTAGATCTTTCTCTTTGGAAAAACAGGTTGGCTTTTGGCACGTCTCCCTTTATTGCCATACTAAGGCTTCACCGGACTCTTCTACGATCTCTATGATGCTATTATTTTCCTAAACAATTATCTTGGACTTATTCTTGTACTTCCTTTTGAACTTCAGGAATAACCACAATTTCAAATTTTTTCTTCTTCTATAACATCCAAATTTTCTTTCAAAAGCTTGTTGCCAATAGTTGTGAGCATAATCTTGTTCAACTTGTTGTTGAGCTTGATTACGTCACTTGCGTGTTCTTTTGAGGAACCGGGGTAAGCTCCACATTGGCAAAACTGAATATGCATCCGCACTACATAACCGATCATAATAAATTTTCGATACTTTTGAAACATACAAATTTCTCCCGTCTCCATTCAGAATGATCAAGATAAAACTCAAGTTAAACTTTTAATTTAGTTTATGAATGTATCAAAGTCTTACTTTCAAACGTTTTGTAATATTTCATCCTTTTCTGCCAATCAGCATCATGAAGCCTGTATGAGAAAAGTTGAACCCTATCCTTTTCTCTTTAGCTATCTTCATTAACACTATATCAGTACCAAATTATGAGTCTCGTCTCGGAAACTTGCCATAAAAAATCGGTTTTTTGCTTATAAGTTCCTTAAATCTATCACATTTTTAAAGTCCGTCAAATCTTGTTATTTGTTTTAAAGTCCTACAAATTACTAAAAATGAGTTATGAGTCCCCTGAGTTAACAGATGGAAAATAGGAACACTCCATTAACTTAAAATGGAATTATTTTTTACATATTGTCCCTCATCTTTCTCATCCTTTCTCTTCTAATGATCTCAATTTTGAAACTCTCATCACATAGCAAGATTGATTAGGATACACTGTTCTCTGTGACCCTTCCTTTCTTTTCATAATCTAATCTTAAGTGGGTCACCATTTTTCTCTTAATCATTTTGATGGGTTCACTTTGTTTTATAAGTGGATGAGTTTCTTGGAAGGGAAGGTTTGTGGTGAAGGATTTATAAGAGTGGGAAAGGAGGGTGTGGAAGGGGAGGAACTATAGTGTAATGAGTGTTGGAATGGAGGCCTTGATGGTGATGAATTTATAATGGGGGAGAAGAGGAGGATGAGTGAAAATGGTCGAGGAGTAAATTTTCAGGGTGAAGGAGTAGTTAGTGGGGATGGATTTAGAGTAGGTGAGGACGAAGATGAGTAGGATAGGAAAAAGAAGAAGTGCCATGATGAAGGAATGCCGAGATATATTGGGAAGATGGGAGGGATAAATAGACTTCTTACCCTACTTAACTCTGGGGTTAGGTTAAATTTTGACTGATTGAAACAAAGGGGGTCTCATAACTCATTTCTAGATATTTGGGTGACCTCCAAGCAAATAATAAGACTTTGGGTACTTTTTTAAGAATATGATATCTTTAAGGGACTTGTGTGAAAAATCCATATATATATATATTGATCAAGATCTGTCAACAAATATCTTGAACATTAGGACTTGTCTAAGAACAGGATGATGCTAGTGAGATCTTGAGTAGGATACCTGCTGTATCCATAACCTTAAACATTTACTTCTTAAATAGTCCTCTATACAGAGGTGTCAAAGTTGGACTTGACTTTCTGTCGTATCCCTTCCTATGGGCCTGCATCCGTGCATGGGCCACATGTATCACTTGGCTTGGCTTGCCAAAATAGTTAACCCGGACGTATATATGAGATGCAAGCATTCCAATATATAGACCAATCAAACTCCGATCCTCTATCCAGTTTCAAGTGTTATCAAGGTACCAACATATCCACATGGTCGATTGTTGACCATAACTGTCTCAAAGACCTGCATGTTCCAAATGTAGTTTGACAAAAATCAAGGCACCCAAAGTATCTGTGTCCGCACATTCCCGTAAGGTGTATCATGTGCCCTTGCCCATGGTTACTACCTTGTGTAAGTACATTTGTCAGAGGTTCTAGATATTTTTTTGGGCTCAACTCCTGTGACCTAAAGGTAAAACTTCATCAGTTTGCTTCATGCATTATTAAGGGGACTGGAGTAGTTGTGATTAGAATCTGACTTTGGTAGCTCACGAGCTTGAAATTTTATTAGAACCTATTCTCTTGACTTGTATATTTGACACATTCCAAGTGTATGCTGCACTTAATTGCCCTTGATAGCGTGTTGTAGGATATATGAATGTTGTGAATTTTCATTCAGTCACTGAATTATGTTTTTTTTCATGATTACACTTGTAGTTGCATGCATTTGTGGAGTATGAGACCGTTGAGGATGCCGAGAAAGCAGTAAGTTTTTGTCAACTTGTTACATTTTTTGTATATTATTTCCAAGTTCTCCTCTTCAGTTAGAAGCTTAATTTGATTGCTGGGCCAAACAGGTTGTCGAGCTCAATGATGAGAGGAATTGGAGAAGTGGGCTTAGAGTTCGACTATTGCGTACTTGCATGGTACTTGCACCTTCTATAGTGCTTACACTTTGTTTTGAAATTTAATCTTGGTCTGTTCGTTTTTGTGATTTTTATGTAATCTGATTTACCTTTTGTGGTGGAGAAGCAGCTTAGAGTTTGTTGCACGGTATTGTTTTCGAATATAAACCTGGTCTGCTTATTTTCTTTATTCTATGTAATCTACTTTGTCTTTTCAGTCTCAAGTCTTTTCCAGTCCATAGCCTTGTCAAACCATCATAACGCTATATGTGCATTTGGCTATCACTCAATGTGTTTATGTTACCCGGACTCTCCACTTTAAGGAGAAGTACCCGTGTCGATCCGATCGGACATGGGTATGGGTATGGGATCCGTATCCGATCCTCCATAGTAACAATCGGATCCTTTATGGTGACAATCGGGAGACTAGTAGTGAAGTTGATAGTTTATTTTAATGTGGTAGTGAAGTAGATAGTTTATTTTAATATGATAGACTGGTAGTAAAGTAGTAGGGGAGCTGAAGGGACGATCCCTTAGGGACTTATTCAACTAGTTCAATAAAATTTACTACTAGTTTATAATTACATGTCTTTTTATGAAATCTTAATCGTACCCCTGTATTTGTATCCAAAATTTGGATCATTTTTAGCCGAGTCCGTGTGCCCTTCAATTATGAGTTTGAAGAACCTGGCCCTTGGATATGTACCCGTACCCGACACCCGTATCCGAGTCCAGGTAACATAACATAGAACCAATGAAATCTGTGGAACACACTTATAGTTTCCATTTTCTGAGCTGTTTGGCTCTTTGAACTAACTTTGGAAAAGTTGTGCCACATCAAGAAAAATGACAAGTAGGGGGTTTCACTTAGTTTCCGTCCAAGAGGATGGAAAGTCGGGAAAGTAGAGTTTCAACATTTATTATTATTATTTCCATCTTTATTATGTATTTTTTAAGTTAATCCTGGTTTATTAGGTGTTTGGATCTTGTTCATTAGCTTCCTGTAAGGCTCGGCTTCTTAGTAAACCTTCACCCTCTCAGGTCCAGACAAAGCATGTACCTGGTCGAGGAAGAAAGCCAGGGCAAGAAGGCGATGGGAATGGGGAAGAAGAGGAGGATGTATCATCAACAACTAACCAGCCAAAGGGTAAGCAGGTGGAGGAACAATCTCAAGCAACAGATGCATCACTCGAAAATGTAGTAAGATCTCTCAACCCTTTGCTTACACATTCATTCAGCTAGTATTGCAGTTCACTTACTCTTACCATGAGTCTAGGCTATGTAGGGGACCTCGGGTGCAAAGAAAATGAGAGAAAGGAAAGAAAAATGAAATGGGATCCTGTAATAACCAAATCCCATTGTAGATGTTCCGTCTCCTTTTTATCTTTTGCTCAGTCGTCTTATTATTTCTTCTGATTTTACGTCTGTTTTGCGTTCATTTTTGGTTATCATGTTAGGAGGTTTGAAACGTTGGATATTTTTGTTTGCCCTTTGACAGGGAGACGATGTTTTGAATGACAAGGAAGGAGGGGTGGCAAAGCGGGTGAGGGGTCGTGGCCGAGGGGGAGGAAAAGGTCGTGGTCGTGGGCAGTACCACCACAGCAACAATAACAACAATACTCATCATAATCATCACCACCGTGGTGGAGGCCATGCAGTTGGCACCCCACCGTCGAGCCACTTGATCCACAGCGAGCATCCTGCAGCAAGCAAGCAACCACCTGGGCCACGCATGCCTGATGGTACGAGGGGATTCACCATGGGTCGTGGGAGGCCCGTTCCTCCCTCCAGCATGGGCTGACAAATGCTTGCGATGGTTGTTCCCTGACAAGGGGAGCTTTTAATTCAATTAGAAGGGCGATGGTGGTTGGATGTATCATCTTACTACATTTGGTGTTTGGGACGGGGATATGTGGATTGTTTTTCCTGTTTTCTCTGTGTTCAGCGTTAAATTTACACTTTCTTTCCGTAGCTATATTTTCTTTATGAAGTCTTACTCCTTTGAAATGCTTTATGGGTTGACATTTGGGATGTAAAAAGGGGACAATTCGAACATGAAACTGATATATGATGTGTCATAGTTTATAAGACAAATATAAGATTTATAAGGTCCTATTTAGATTGTATCATCTCACTCACTCCTCTTGAATTCTGGTGGGTGCCAACACAGGAGGGTTTCTCTGCTGAAGCATCATCAGTGTCGCAACTGCTGTTGTTCATGAAGTTTCTGTTGAAGCATCAACAGCCCTGAGTGGTGCTGAACTAGTTCCCCGCAGAACTATTGTGGCTTGCCACAATAATAATACTGCGCGTTCTGGAAAAAAATGTTTCACGCAATGTTCGCAGAACATGGCTGCCAGTTCCTTGCGCAACCTATGCTGCTCGTTCTCTCGATAATAAGGGCAAAGCCTTGGCCTTTGCGAGGATATTGTTGTCTTACACGCTATACAAAAGTGATGGTACTTTTTGAAGAGCTATTAGTATTTCTTTATTGTGCTTAATTTAGTTTCACAATTTTTACTCCTATATGGTACTTCCAATTGATTGGAGTGTCTTACGGAGAATACTACAATACATCGGGTATTTGTGTTAACTTTTTTCTGGTACTGTTGCTTAATTTAGTTTCACAATTTTCTCTCCTATAGGATGCTTCCAGTGGGCTGGAGTGTAACAAAGAATACAAGAATTCAACATATGTTTGTGTTTTTATCTTATTTCTAGAACTGATGTTAAATTGTCTATTAGCATTCTATAATTGTGATTAATTTAGTTTCACAATTTTCACTCTTATAGGGTGTTTTCAAAGAACCGGATAATCTCCCAAAGGATATCAGGATAAGTATTTTTTCTTATCTTATTTCTAGAACTATTTTAAATTGATTATTAGCATTATTTAATTGTGCTTAATTTAGTTTCACAATTTTCACTCCTATATATATCATATGCTTGTGTTCTTACCTTATTTCTAGCACTGATCTTAAATTGCCTATTAGCATTCCTTAATTGTGTTTAATTTAGTTTCACAATTTTTACTCCTATAGGATGCTTTCAATGGACAAGAGTGTCTCACAAAGGATACCAGAATACATCGGATTTTTGTATTATTACCTTATTTTTAGCACTGATTTTAAATTATATATTAGCATTCCTTAATTGTGCTTAATTTAATTGTGCTTTCAATTATGAATATATATTTTTATGAAAGTTGAAACTTTTTATACTTTGATATATATATATATATATATATATATATATATATATATATATATATCAGAAAATTTACTGTAACGAAATAAATTTATATTAAATTCATGCAAAAGAAACAAGTTTGCAAAATTTTGAAAAAAAGACATAGTCCGTCAACAGTGTTGGCGGAAAACACAACTAATGTACACGTACGCAGCAAAAAAAAAAAAAAAAAAAAATTTAATGTGGACCCCACAATCAAATTTTCGCCAACTGAGTTGGCTGAAATTGGTGGGGGGCCAATTTCAGCCAACGTTGGAAATTGGCTGTGGTTGGTTTTGTTTGGTTTGGTTTGGTTTGATTGGTTTGTTTGGTTGGTTTATTTTAATTAGTTATGTTTTTGTTTTATTTATTTAGTTTTGTTTTGTAATTAGATTTAAGAAAATTTATTTTAACAAAATAAAATTAAAATAAATTAATTGTAAAGAAAAATTAGAATTTTTTTTTAAAAAAGGTTTGATTTATTTAAAAAATTGTAAAAAAAATGTTACTTAAAGAAAAAAAAACGGCTATTGCAATGTTTGATAAGAAAAAAAAAAGTAAATAAAGAAGAAAAAAATAAAATAAAAACTAGTATTTATATTTATTTGTGTCCTCTATTTTTTTGTTTATTTTAATGGTTTAGTTTTTTTTTATATGAAAAAAACTAAATAAAAAAAACTAAATAAAAAAACAAAACCAAATAATCAAACAAAACCAACCAAAGCAACCAAAACCACCCAACCGAACCCGTGGCCCCCCCCCCCCCAATTTCAGCCTATGTTCGCTGAAATTGGGTGGGGGGCCCACGGGTTCGGTTGGGTGGTTTGTTTTGGTTGCTTTGGTTGGTTTAGTTTGATTATTTATTTTGTTTTATTAGTTTTTTTTCATAGTAGACATAAAATAATTAATTTAAATTTTTCTAATTTTTTTTTGGAGGTCGAAACATCGTTTTAAATCCGTGGCCCCCACACCCAATATAAATTAATTTCGCTACAGTAAATTTTAAATATTCGAAAAAAGACCGAAAGTAAAATTTGGAGGTCAAAACATCGTTTTTTTGCGATTCTGAAAATTTTTGAAGTCCGTAAAACTGTGAAACTATTTATCCCGTAGTACTTTTCGATACGGTCATTTTGGCACAAATTGAAGCTTGTTTCGATCTCTCAGTCAAAAGTTATGATACTTTAAAGTTTTAAATTTTAAATTTTTGTCTGTAACATGTGCGTCTTGCTTCGGATAAATTTTTTTTCTACACGATTTGTGTTACTCTCGTCGAAAACATACAAATCGACTTATTATTTAACAAAAAACGATTTCAAAACAAGTAGTTATGGTCGCTCGAAGTCTGCTCGACGGCAGACGTAATATTCTTACGACAGATTTTTATTATTATTATTTTTTAACGTCTGTTAACGACGAAAAAATTAAAGATAAAAATATAATATTTATAAATATAAACGTCCAATTGATATTGATATTTTTTTCGTTATTTTTTAAACTTTTATGCTTTAGATGAAATTTATACAAATTTTGATGCTTTGGAAATAAATTTCCGAAAAAAATATTTCCTAATTTTTCTTTACAATTAATTTATTTTAATTTTATTTCGTTAAAATAAATTTTCTTAAATCTAGTTACAAAACAAAACTAAATAAATAAAACCAAAACATAACTAATTAAAATAAACCAACCAAACAAACCAATCAAACAAAACAAAACAAAACAAAACCAACCACAGCCAATTTCCGCCAACGTAGTTGGCTGAAATTGGTCCCCCACACCAATTTCAGCCAACTCAGTTGACAGAAATTTGATTGTGGGGTCCACATTAATTTTTTTTAATTTTTTTTGCTGTGTACGTGTACATCAGTTGTGTATATATAAATTTTGTAAATTTGTTTCGTTTGCATGAATTTAATATAAATTTATTTCGCTACAGTAAATTTTCTGTATATATATATATATATATATATATATATATATATATATATATATATATATATATATATATATATATGAAAATTCTTAAATACAAACGGCGATACAAGCAAAATCTGAACAATTGATTGTTGATCCAATGGTGTAAACACCCTAAATTTTTAGATTTTTTTAATCAATTTTTGGATTTAATATGCAATTTACATAGGACCTGAAGTGAGTTTGTAATTTTTAATTGCCAATAAACAACATAAAAATGAAATGAAAATATGATTTTATGGTGTAAAATAGAAAACCGGACTTAGGGTAATTTTCTGGGATTTTATTGGGCCTCAGACCTATTTTTAAAAGCCTAAAAACTATTTTCTGAATTAATTAATTAATATTATTATTATTATTACTATTTTTATATTTTTCGGTTTTGGGCCCGGCCCGGCCGAGTGGGCCGAGCCCGTTAGCAGCCCAGCTGTTAACGGGTCGGGCGGGTCCGCTCACCCGGAGCCCGCCGCCCGACCCGACCCGCTTGCCGGTCACCCCTGTCCCCCGTCCCCCCCACGATCCGATAACGCCGGCGCCGCCGCGAAATTCGACCGCCACGACCGCCTCCCCCTCCGACCTTTCCGCCACGACGCCCCGGCCAACCCAGGCCCCAGCCCCCTTTAAATAGCCCCCTCCTCCGCCTCCTTTCTCCCCTAAACCCTAGCCCTAACTCCACCCGTCCGGCGACCTAGTTCCGGCGAGCCTCGTCCGGCGACCCCGACCCCCTGCGACCCTCCGGCCTCTTCTCAAACCCGCCGCCGGCCTCCCCTGCGAGCCGACCTCGCCGTAGCCGCCGTCCGACGACCCCGCCGGACCTCCCAGGGCCTAACCGACCTCCGCCCGGTGCCGTGCAGCGTCGGCACCCTCTGCTCAGACCCGGACACGCCGCTGGACACGCTGACACGTCCAGGACACAGAACCGCGTGTCGGACTCGAAACACCCCGGTTCCTCGGGTCCCCTTCAGGTACTCGTATCTTGCAACTCGGATCTCCGTTTTTGATTCTGTAAATTTCTACGCGAAGCCTGTATGACCCTCTCGGTGCCGGACAAACTGTTCGAGGCATCGCGGCCTGTGGCGATCGCACACCGCGATCCAAAAACAGGAGAAACCAGACCCTGTTTCACCCCGGAACTGAGTACGCCCCGCCAAACGGGACGACTTGGTCGCGCATGATCTTCACAGATACGTGCGCCTCGTTGATACGGACGTGTGGGATTTCGCGGAAGCTGATTCGGGTGTGCGTGCACACCGGAATCAACGCGTATCCGCGGACATCGCTCCGTATCCGCCTTTTCTGCAATTCACCCTAACTTCGTGCACACACGTCGGATCGAGACGAAACTTGCGCCATCGGACTCGTAGCGATACGCTGGTCCTATGGGTCAAGTTTGGTCCGATTCTGAGAACGTTGACGAAATCGCGTGTCGTGGGCCCCACAGGCCCCGCTCGACGGGCGATTTCGTGATCGGCTCATCGGAATTCAAATCTGAAAGTTCCGTTGGGTTCGTATCAGCGTTCCTGACCTGTTGACACTAAGTTTGGTGAATTTGGAGACTGTTGACCCTGACAAGTTTTTTGGTGCAAAGCGGGCCCACTGGTGGACCCCGTTTTAGCCCAAAATTACCGTTTTTGCCCTTGTCTCCAAATTGAACCCAAGGACAGGCGATCCTAGCTGTTTGACACCTTCTGAGCATGATGGTACTGTTTATTTCAGCTTTCGGAGACATCTCTGGAAATTTCCGAAACCAGGACCTAAGTGGAATCCAAACTTCAGGCAAGTGCACCTTGCCAATCTTGCAGTCATTATTTTTATAATTTCTGATAAAAATACTCTGCTGGATGTCTTGTGAAATTCATATAAACTGTTTTAAACTGCTTAAACCTAGGAAACGTATGACGTATCTAGCGCCCGATCATAGTCGGGTACTGACACCGTACGCGGTGTTGGGTTCGTCATTTAGAGATGGATTTACGACCCCCTTATTTTGTACTTGACCTCTCAAGTACCCTACAACCCAGGACACTTGACACTATCATGGACATAATCTTCCCGAGTTATTCGTGGGGATTCTGAATAGGATACAGGACTTGACAGAGTTATTTATTTATAGACAGTATGACTTGTTGCATTAGTTATAATCCCGCTGACATGGACATGAGACGTTATGGTCATGGCTTGCGTGATTACATTGGGTGGGGAGAGACACACAGGCTACAGGCTGATCTATATATATCTACTATTATTGTGAAGTTGTAGACTCTCCAGCAGAGCTAGACCCTTTACGTGTTATTACTGCTACCGGCTCCCCGACACAGAGCTTGTAGCGGTCTCAGCCTGAGTACTAGTGTTGCTCTCATTTGTATATCACATAGATGGTTACTTAGTTTACCCTGCTGTTTCATTATTTATTGCACTGCTTATTCATTTTGGCTTGTATTATTTGTGCCTTGCTATGTCCACTGAGGACCTGGAATGGATTATGTCCCCAGGTTTAGCTGAGGAGCAGTATCCTGAGATATACGGGACAGGAGCTGAAGCTATTGCTGGAGCTGAACCAAACACTGAAGACGAGGTGACTGCCGAGGACTTCTCCTGAGTGCCTGTCCCAGCACTCATTTATTTATTTCATGTTTATATCTTTGTTCCTGGCCTATAGAGCCAGCTTATTCAGACTATAGTCGGATTGTTTCTCCGACTGACTTGCTGTGATGATGTTGCTACATATTTCCATTTGATTATGCAGTTTATTTCCTTATCTTTATGGATGAGATTAGTGTGACTTGATGTAGTAGACCTTATTTACAGCTTAAGTACGCCCTGATGGTTCCATTAAATTGGGTTATCCATCGGTGCGTGCTGCTGGCCATTGCCGCGCATCTCCAGTCCCTCGGCATTTTGAGACTGGGGCGTGACATGGTTTTTGTGGTGGCCCATGCAGGTCCTTCCAAACTAAATTGCTCGGTTTCAACTTAGGGACCGAACAGGCCTGCAATAAGATAGGTTATAGGATCTCATCCATTGATTGAATCGTTTTTGAACTCTATGTCGAATTCAATTTAATTGCTTGAATTGCATCCTGTTTTGATTCCTCTGTGCGTTCTCATTGTTTCCTTTTGGTGCAGAGATATGGATCCCAGAAGTGGTGAGGAGACCCCCTTGGGAACACCGACTGAAGCAGGGTTTACCTGCGAAGCTGGAACGACGCCAGATACCAGAGGACAATCCTCTCAGAGCAACCAAACTGGCCAGCCAAGTTCCAGGTTCAGGCGTGATGACATCCCGCCTCCTCCCCAGTTCCCTCCTGCGATGCCTGTCTTTCCCCCAGGACAGGCAATGGACGGTCAGCAAATGTTCCAGATGTTCTACGCCATGATGCAGGCACAACAACAGATTCAACAGGAGACCCAACGCCGAGAGGCCGAGAACCTAAGGAACAGCCTAGTCGCAGCATTGGAGCATGCAAATCCACCAAATAGGCGGCCAGCGACGGGATCTATTACGGATTTCCGTCAACTCAAGCCCCGTACCTTCTCGGGCAAGGAAGGACCAACTGAAGTGCATGAATGGCTTACAAACACACAGCATCAGTTGGAGGCCGCCGAACTACCAAGGGACAAATGGATGACTGCTGTCAGGATGCAACTGACGGACAACGCACATCATTGGTGGTTGTCCGAAGAAAGAAGGCTCGGACATGATCAGGTTACCTGGGAGGAGTTCTCCAGACTCTTCCAGGAAATGTACATCCCTGCTGTGGCTCGGTCAGAACTCCGAGACAGATTCAACCGCCTGATCCAGGGCAACATGACGGTGGAGGAATATAACGCCGAATTCATTCGCCTGAGTCGCTTCGCCCCTTCGCTAATTCCTACCGAAGAGGAGAAGGCGGAAAAGTTCTTTGATGGGCTCAGGTTCGAGCTTCAGAAGTTAATCGGATCGGTCGCGCCCACCTCTTACACCGACGTCCTAGCTGCAGCACGTCGGCTGGAGCGCGTTACTCGGAGGGAATCAAGCCTGAAACGTCCCTTCTCCTCAGCACCGTCCAAGTCATCACCAGGGGAATCTGCTAAACGGCCCCAGAAGAGCCCGCCTCCAAGAGCAGCAACTAAGAACCTGCCTACTTGCCACTACTGCAGCAAGGTAGGACATATTGAAAAGGAATGTAGACGCAAGCTGGGGCTCTGCCTGGTTTGCGGATCTGGACAACACTTCTCCAAGGACTGCTCGGAACGTCGAGAGGGAGTTCCGAATCGACCAGCTCCACCTGCAGCTCTTCCAGCTGGGGGAGCAACTCAGACAGGGCCTGGAGGAGCCAGGCCACCTCTACCACCTCAGGCAGCATTGTTCCAACAAGCTCGTCAGCAAAGGGGTCCCGCTCAGGGACGAGGTCAGGCATATGCACTAGCAGTCACTGAGGAAGCTACTGCAGGCGAAGTGATAGCAGGT
This sequence comes from Iris macrosiphon, assembly GCA_036927795.1. Lineage (NCBI taxonomy): Eukaryota > Viridiplantae > Streptophyta > Magnoliopsida > Asparagales > Iridaceae > Iris > Iris macrosiphon. Next base: position 16,233,556 of record JAYESA010000015.1, on the reverse strand, counting down.
ACCATATTAGTAGCTTCAATTCCTGCTGTAGCATTATTTGATTCTGGAGCTTCGTATTCATTTATTGCTGCTAGCTTCGTAGCCACACATAGAATAGCTACCGCACCTCTCTCGAAGATGAAGAGAATACTAACGGGAGGTGGAATTATCCCGGTTAGTGATACTTGTAGATTATGTTCGGTAGTAGTCTGTGGCCGAGAGATGCGAGCCCAATTCCTGATCTTTTCTATGCCTGATTACGATGTTGTACTTGGTATGGACTGGTTAAGTCAGTACCATGCGACACTGGATTGCCGGCTTGGAAAAGTGATATTTAGACCCCCTAGCCTTCCTGAGTTTGAATTTCTTCGAGGAGCTGTAGAACAAGGGGTCCAGCCAACTCTTAGGGTATTGACTGTAGAAGAAGATTCAAGTTACCCAAGAGTCATAACAGAATTTGTGGATGTATTTCCCGACGACCTTCCAGGTTTACCACCTGATCGGGAGATAGAATTCACAATAGACCTAACTCCAGGAGCCGAACCTATCACTTCATCGGTATATCGGCTAGCACCTAAGGAGTTAGTGGAGCTGAAAACACAAGTTGACGACCTTCTGGAGAAATGATTTATCAGGCCCAGTGTTTCACCATGGGGAGCACCTATACTTTTTGTACCCAAGAAGGACGGATCAGTACGGCTGTGCATTGATTACAGAGCCCTTAATGCTGTAACTATTAAGAACCGGTACCCATTACCACGCATTGATGATTTGTTTGACCAATTGAGTGGTGCTAAGGTATTCTCAAAGATTGACCTTAGATCCGGTTATCACCAGATTAGGGTGAAGAAGGAAGATATCCCAGAGACGGCCTTCAGAACTAAGTATGGGCATTATGAGTTCCTAGTTATGCCGTTTAGTTTAACCAACGCACCCGCCGTATTTATGAGTTTGATGAACGGGGTCTTCCATCAGTACTTGGATAAGTTCGTGGTGGTGTTTATTGATGATATCCTAATCTACTCTAAGAACCACGAAGAGCACGAGGAACACCTTAGAATTGTGCTAGAAACCTTGAGAAGGGAGAAGCTGTATGCCAAACTCAGCAAATGTGAGTTCTGTATGGACAAGGTGCCATTCTTAGGGCATATTATCTCGGGTGAAGGACTGTCTGTGGACCCAGAGAAAGTCACTGCTATAGAAACCTGGCCTACCCCTACCTCTGTTGCGGAAGTGAGAAGTTTTCTTGGACTTGCTGGGTATTACCGGCGGTTCATAGAAAATTTTTCAAGGATCGCAGAGCCGATGACTAAGCTGACACGGAAGGACCAGGAGTTCATATGGACGGAAGAATGCCAGCATGCCTTTGAAGAATTGAAGAGGCGTCTAACAACAGCACCAGTCTTGACTCTTCCCTCAGGGTCAGGAGGTTTTGTTGTATATAGTGATGCGTCCGGTAATGGACTAGGTTGTGTCTTGATGCAACATGGCAAGGTTATCGCTTATGCATCGAGGCAGCTGAAGGTCCACGAGAAGAACTACCCAACGCATGACCTGGAGCTAGCTGCAGTGATTTTTGCATTGAAGATCTGGAGGCATTATCTGTATGGAGAGAAGGTCGAGATATTCACTGATCATAAGAGCTTGAAGTATGTTTATACACAGAAGGAGCTCAACATGAGGCAAAGGCGTTGGCTTGAGTTGATGGTGGACTTTGACATAGATCTGCAGTACCACCCGGAAAAAGCAAATGTTGTAGCCGACGCCCTCAGCAGAAAACCCACGGCTTATTTCTTAACGGAGCAGCCCCAGCTATTACAAGACTTGCAAGATCTTCAGATAGAGGTTGTTCTACCTGGACAAAATGGGTTGCTGGCTAACCTTGAAGTGAAGTCATCGCTGGTGGAGAGAATCAAGGAAGCTTTGCCTAATGATGCCAGATTCCGAAGGCTGAAAGAGAGAACGGAAGCAGGCCTGCAAACGGGACTTCGCATCCACGAGGACGGAACATTAAGGTGCGGAAATCGCCTATGTGTTCCAAATGGAGAATTAAGGCAGGAGTTGATGACAGAAGCCCATAGCTCCATATACTCGGTTCATCCAGGAGGAACCAAGATGTACCGGGACTTGAGACAATATTACTGGTGGCATGGAATGAAAAGGGAGATTGCCCGCTTTGTGGCAAAATGCTTAGTCTGCCAGCAGGTGAAGGCCGAGCACCAAAGGACTGCAGGTATGTTGCAGCCACTTCCCATCCCTGAATGGAAGTGGGAGCATATTACCATGGACTTTGTCACTGGATTTCCAAGAAGCCCTAGTGGTAAGGATGCAGTATGGGTCATCGTGGATCGGCTCACTAAGTCGGCTCACTTCTTGTCGTTCAGAGTCGGACAATCCACGGAAGTACTAGCCGACATGTATATGCGACAGATCATAAAATTACATGGTGTGCCGGTTAGTATCGTATCAGATCGAGACTCAAGATTTACATCTCACTTCTGGCGAAGCATGCAAGAGAGTCTCGGCACCAGACTCAAGTTCAGTACTGCCTATCATCCTCAGACAGACGGACAGTCAGAGCGCACAATTCAGATCCTAGAAGATATGCTGCGATCTTGTATACTGGACTTTGGAGGATCTTGGGAAGATCACCTGCATTTAGTGGAGTTCTCCTACAACAACAGCTATCAGGCAAGCATTCAGATGGCACCTTTCGAGGCGTTGTACGGAAGAAAGTGCAGATCTCCAATATGCTGGAGCGACGTTGGCGAACGTCAAATACTGGGTCCAGAGTTGGTAACAGAGACAGTAGAGAAAGTAAAACAGATTCAGAACCATCTCCGTGCAGCCCAGGATAGACAGAAGCATTGGGCCGATGCACACAGACGACCCCTGGAGTTCAATGAAGGAGAGCATGTATTTTTGAGGATCTCGCCCACTAGAGGTACTATCAGATTTGGCAGCAGAGGCAAGTTAAGCCCAAGGTACATTGGGCCATTTGATATCTTGGAGCGCATTGGTGAGGTGGCTTACCGTCTTGCATTACCTCCATCCTTAGAGGGAGTGCATGACGTATTCCACGTCTCACAATTGAGGAGATATGTGACGGACCCAAGCAATATAGTTGATCATTCTGAGATTTCAGTGGGACCTAGCCTGAGATACGAAGAGCAGCCAGTGGGTATACTCGACACCAGCGAGAAGACACTGCGAGGGCAGACAATCAGGCTGGTTCGAGTAGCTTGGAAGCGGCACTCTCCTGGCGAATCGACCTGGGAGCGAGAGGATGTTATGCGCCAGCGTTATCCACATTTATTTGCAGAATCAGGTAGAACCTAAGCATTCTTTAATTCTGTAAATTTTGTCTTTATAGTTTACCCTTCGATTGCGAGGACGCAATCCTCTTAAGGGGGGTAGATTGTAAACACCCTAAATTTTTAGATTTTTTTAATCAAATTTTGGATTTAATATGCAATTTACATAGGACCTGAAGTGAGTTTGTAATTTTTAATTGCCAATAAACAACATAAAAATGAAATGAAAATATGATTTTATGGTGTAAAATAGAAAACCGGACTTAGGGTAATTTTCTGGGATTTTATTGGGCCTCAGACCTATTTTTAAAAGCCTAAAAACTATTTTCTGAATTAATTAATTATTATTATTATTATTATTACTATTTTTATATTTTTCGGTTTTGGGCCCGGCCCGGCCCAGTGGGCCGAGCCCGTTAGCAGCCCAGCTGTTAACGGGTCGGGCGGGTCCGCTCACCCGTGTCACGCCCCGATTTCGGCTATTCGATAATCGTCCCCCGGGCGTGATGCCGTGCACGCGTAGGGCGCGCGTGCACAAGGCCTTAGGCATAAGGATATTCTTTAGAACAATGCAACAGAGTGGACATATAAGATAACACAAGGTTGAGCACAGAAAAGTTTCTCTTTTATTCATAATGAACATCTTTTTACGTTGCTTGACTCAAAAGTATAAAATGCCCACGGGCTTACAGACTTGGACACAAAATGAGATAGCCGATCCATACATTATGTCCCTTTACATAGATTCAAAAACACAAAATCCACCTTGGGTGCGAGTAAGCACCATCGCCTTAGCGATATTCAGCAACGGAGAGAGAGTGAAAGGCTTCTAGCTTGTGCCTCCAAAAGTCTTGGCCACGTACCGCCAAGGATCCCAAAAGTTCGGAGTGAGCTTCAGCTCCTCGCCGCGTCGCCTTGCGCCGGGGAACCTGCTACAACGAGGGTCAGTACTTCGGAAAGTACTGGTGAAGGCTAGCTGCTCAACTTTACCAAGCTCAAGAGATATGATCTAATGAGTATGCTACAATTATTTGCTTAGGTGGGTTTCTATTCTTGCCTAGATCAGATTTCATTTAGCAGGTATGCAAGAACAAAATAACATAACTTTCCATGCCACCGTTCGGTGACTTTACCTGTCCCGTCTGAACCACCTGTACAACTTACCATAGCCTTCCCTGTCACGAAGACATAGTTAGTCTGCACAGTTTAAATATACACAACATCTTTCTCTTGATGTTTAGGAGCCATCATGGGTTTAGTCTGGGCTGGCGGCGACGCTTGCAGCGCGGGTAGCTAGCCCCGCTACAATTCCCCGCTCCCAGGACTAAGAAAGTAGATTCTGCCCGGGTCGAGACGGCCCGGTGCCCCGGAACCGCTCGCAGGAACCTGGATCCCTTGTGCACAAGAATTCCCATGACCATTTCTATGACTCTACCTCATAGATTTACTTACTAGCCATTTAAAGAACATCATGTATGAAACTGCTTTACTGTACTATCATAATCAACCAACAGTTATATGAAATAACATGCAGCAGTTTATAGAAGAACACTTTGAACTATCAATAGATACCAACCCATTAAACACCCAACGAACATGCATGCATCAATAAATTTATGCAAGGTTTGTATGACAAGCAATGGGTGTTCCAAGCCTACTTCTTATCTTATCTTGTTATCCAACTTGTTACTTAATTGGTATCGTTTGATTGAATGCCCAACTGAGTCAGTTTTATTATGAACGGAGCCCTTGGAAAGAAGGTGCTTATCGAAATAGAGCCACTCACAAGTTTGTTGAATAGGAAGAAGAAGGAGAGGTCCCTAAGACTCCGCTCGCGCGTCGTCTACACGATCACCTGCACGCACCAACGGATGATCAATACCTCCTGCTTCGGTCTCCAAGGGTCGATACGAAATGCGAAATCCTAAGAACGAAAGCAATGAAATCCATTGAAACCGTTCAAGAAAACGCAAGTCATAAAACCAACAAGAAAGCATCCAAGCGGCACGAAAACGGACAAGAAACCAACGCAACGGAAAGGCCCCTCTCGACTCTGCCGCCGAGTCCATCCTCGAGGCACAGTCCGTCGTATATGGGACCTGATTCCGAAGAAACCAATCCATAACGAGGAAAGGATCTTAATTCAATCTGTCCCGTTCGGACGGTCGTAAGTATTTTTTGGCCGCGCTCCCCGAATAGGGGGAACGGGGCATTACATCATAACCATCCAAAAGAAAGTTTCGTCCCGAAACTTAGGAATAGAACCTACCCCTAAGGAATAATGAGGGGAACCTTTCCCTCATATCAGCTTCAAGTTCCCAGGTCGACTCCTCGACCGAGTGGTTCCGCCACAGGACGCGCACTAGCGAGACAGTTCGGTTCCGCAACTGCTTCTCTTTACGATCCAAAACTTGGACAGGCTCTGCCGCGTACGACAAGTCCGCTTGCAGATTCAACTGACCCAAGTCGACTATGTGGTTCGGGTCGTGTACAAACTTTCTCAGCTGTGAAACGTGAAAAATATTGTGTACTTCTGATAGGGCAGGCGGCAAAGCAACTTGATAGGCGACCGGAGTAACCCGTTTGAGAATTTCAAACGGTCCAACAAATCTTGGATTTAACTTTCCTTTTACTCCGAATCGCATAACTCCGCGCATAGGCGAGACTTTCAAGAACACATGGTCCCCTTCAAAGAATTCAAGGGGGCGACGTCGAGCATCGGCATAACTCTTTTGTCGGCTTTGTGCTGTCTTCAACCGTTCACGAATCAACCGAACCTTTTGCACGGTTTGTTCAACCAGTTCCGGCCCGAGGATTTGCCGCTCTCCGACTTCGTCCCAGCAGATTGGTGACCTACACTTCCGCCCATACAAAGCCTCGTACGGAGCCATCTCGATGCTGGACTGATAACTATTGTTATATGCAAATTCCGCCAGCGGCAGGTAGACGTCCCAACTTGACTTCGAATCGATCACGCAGAGGCGCAACATGTCTTCTAGTATCTGATTCACTCGTTCCGTCTGACCATCGGTTTGTGGATGATAGGCTGAGCTAAACTTCAACTTGGTCCCCATCGCCAGCTGAAGGCTCTCCCAGAAACGCGAGATGAATCGCCCGTCCCGATCTGATACTATAGAAACTGGCACTTCATGCAGCCGGACTATCTCGTCAAGGTAGGTCTGGGTGAGGCGATCGGCGCTCCAAGTACTTTTGATGGCAAGGAAGTGTGCAGACTTGGTCAACCGGTCGACGATAACCCAGATCGCGTCGTTCCCCCGTTGCGTCCTTGGCAGGCCAACAATAAAATCCATGCAGATGTGCTCCCACTTCCATTTCGGGATAGCAAGATTTTGCATCTCCCCGCCCGGCCTCTGATGCTCTGCTTTCACCCTTTGACAAGTTATGCATTGGGACACAAAGAGTGCGACATCTTTCTTCATGCCGTGCCACCAGAAGGTCGTTCGGAGGTTCTTATACATCTTCGTGCTCCCGGAATGGATCATATAGGCTGCGTAATGAGCTTCCGCAAGGATCTCCTTTCTGAGTTCTGAATCATCGGAGACGCATAGCCTTCCCTTCACCCGCAACGCTCCATTTTCATCTACTGCAAAGTCCTTCGCCTTCCCCGCTAGAATCTGCTCGTGCATCTTCCTTAGGAAAGGGTCGTCTTTCTGAGTAGATGTGACCCGCTCTATTAGGTTGGGTACGAATCGCATTTGAGCGACCCGCGCGCCACGATATCGGATTCGGAGTTCGATGCCCAACTCTTCTAAGTCCCTTCGTAACCTGCGATCGACTGACAGAGACCCAACGAAGATCCGACTCAGAGCATCCGCTACAACGTTCCCTTTTCCAGGTGTGTAGTCTATCGTCAAGTCGTAATCTTTTATCAATTCTAGCCAACGGCGCTGACGAAGGTTAAGGTCCGTTTGAGTGAATAGGTACTTTAAGCTTTTGTGATCAGTATAAATTCGGCAAGGCACTCCATAAAGGTAGTGTCGCCACAATTTCAGGCCAAAGACAATTGCCGCCAATTCCAGGTCGTGTGTAGGATAATTTTTCTCGTGCTTCTTTAGTTGCCTGGAGGCATAGGCTATCACTCGATCTCGCTGCATAAGTACACACCCCAAGCCTTGTCCGGACGCGTCGCTAAATATTTGGAATCCCGAGATCTCGTCTGGTAATGCAAGTAACGGGGCAGAGGTGAGGCGATGCTTTAACTCTTTAAACGAAGCTTCGCAGTCGGCGGACCACTCAAACGCGACTCCCTTTTGTGTGAGGCGAGTCAGAGGTAATGCAAGTTTGGAAAAATCCTTCACGAACCGTCTGTAGTAGCCCGCTAGCCCGAGGAAGCTTCGAATCTCGCTAACGGATGCAGGTCGCTTCCACTCGACAATGGCCTCCACCTTCTTCGGATCGACTGAGATGCCTCCCGCAGAAATGATGTGCCCGAGGAAAGATACACTACTTAGCCAGAATTCACACTTACTCAGCTTAGCATATAGCTGGTTGTCCCGAAGAGTTTGTAGCACGGTCCGCAAGTGCTCTGCATGTTCTTCCTCACTCTTCGAATACACCAAGATATCATCGATGAATACTACTACAAACTTATCGAGGTAGGGCCGGAACACAAGGTTCATTAAACTCATAAAGGCAGCGGGGGCATTGGTTAGTCCGAACGGCATCACCAGGAACTCATAATGGCCATAGCGAGTTCGAAAAGCTGACTTTGGCACATCGTCTGGCTTGATCTTTAGTTGGTGATAGCCCGAACGGAGGTCGATTTTAGAGAATACTGTGGCAGCTTGCAACTGATCGAAAAGATCATCTATTCTTGGAAGAGGATACTGGTTACGAATGGTTGCTTTATTCAATTCTCGATAGTCGATGCAGAGCCGCAACGAGCCATCCTTTTTCTTCACGAATAGTACTGGGGCACCCTACGGAGATACACTAGGCCGAATGTATCCTTTATCTAGCAAGTCTTGCAACTGTACTTTAAGCTCCTTCAATTCTGCCGGGGCCATTCGATGCGGTGTCTTGGAAATTGGTCGAGTTTCTGGGAACGTGTCTATAGTAAACTCTGTCTCTCGATCGGGCGGCATGCCTGGCAATTCGTCGGGGAACACATCAGGAAAATCCGCCACAACGGGGATAGACTCAACGTTTGCGCAATCTTGCCGAGTGTCTCGAACGGACGCTAAGTACCCTTCGCAGCCGGAGTGAATCATCCGTCGAGCAGACATTGCTGAGATTACCATGCAGGTATTTGACGCTTTCGACTCAGGACTGCACGTGAAGCAAAACTCGGTCTCGCCGGGCAAACGAAACACGACTTCCTTCTTCGCACAGTCGATTGTAGCTGAACAAGCGCCAAGCCAATCCATCCCCAGAATAAGATCGTAGTCCCTTATGTCTAGAACTATCGCATCTAATGACAATCTCCGTCCCCCGATGCAAATGTTACCTTCACGACAGACTAAGCGAGCCGATAGATCTACTCCCGAAGGAGTGCTAACACTTAGGTTTAAGCCTAGCGGTGTCATAGGGAATGTGTGTTCGGCGGCAAAATCCGTCGAAATGAAGCTATGTGTTGCACCAGAATCAAACAATACTCGAGCAGGTACATTATTAAAAAGTAATATACCTGACACCGTCGTGTTCGACGCGAGTGCCTCGTCCCGAGTCAAGGCATAGACTCGGCCCTGAGCGTTTTGCGGTGCCTGGTTTGCTCGTTGAGTTTGCCCCTGACCCTGAGCTGAGTCATTAATCTGCTGCGGACGGTGTGAAGATGGATCGTTGGAACGGGTTGGACAATTACGAGCAATGTGGCCCATCTTGCCACAACTGAAACATCCTCCCTTGCTCGCACGACATTCGCTGATGTGGTGTCCTGGCTTGCGGCAGTAAGCACACTTTTGTCCTTGCTTCTTTCCCTGATTCGAGTCTTGGGAGCCGCCGTTATTATTGTGGCGCTTATGCGCGTTGTTTCCTCCTGTGTTGGCAGGACGCTTGTGATTGTGATTTTGCACAGCGCCGGTGCTAACTGGAGGATACTGCGACTCTAGGGACAGTGCATGATTCAAGGACTCCCGCATGGTACGATATTGAGTCACTACGACGTGAGCACGGATAGAAGGTCGTAGTCCGAGCTCAAACTTTCTGGCACGACTTTCGGCATCGGCGAGCTGAGACTTGGCAAACTTTGCAAGTCGGTTAAACTCTGAAGCGTATTGACGTACCGTCATGTCCCCCTGCTTCAGTAGGGCAAACTCGTCTTCCTTTTCGCGACGGACGGCGGATGGAAGGTATTCCTCCACGAAGGCCTTGCGAAACACGGACCAGGAGATAGCCGTTGTGCCACCTTCACTCAAAATAGCTTGCTTGTGCACATCCCACCAATCATGTGCATTTTGTCGGAGCTGAAGCTGAGCACACGCTACCTTCTTGGTCTCGTCTAGGCACAGCGCTTCGAAGTGGTCCTCCAACTCGACCAGCCAATCCATCGCTAAGGAAGGGTCCTCGGTGCCTTTAAACGTAGCACGGCACATCTTCTTGAATTCTGATATTGAAACGATTGACCCGTTCTCGCCTGAGGGTAAGGTACCCTGAGAATTTTGCGGTCCGGTGGCTTCAGCAACTATAGGCACGGTTGCGGGGGCGGATGCAGAATGATTGTTGGCGACCATATTCGTCACCATTGTTTGCAGGCTATTCATCTGCTTCTGCTGTGTATCTGCCTGAAGTCGCTGCGTCACGAATTGGGCTTCAATCCGTGACTCAAACTGACTCTGCCGTAGTTCAGCTTGTTTCTGCTGCGTCTCCATCAAACGCATCATTCGTTCGAACGGATCGGCAGAGGGTGCGGCAGCTGGACTCCCAGAGCTGCCCGAGGTGCCTGAACTACTCGCTTGCACTTGCGCCACCATCTGCGCTTGTGCACCCGGCTCGGAAGTCGTTCCTTGAAAGGAAAGTAACTTGTATTAGTCTCAAGGTATATTATGGACTCACTGTATGGAACGTATCTCATTTTGGCCAAGCGATTTCAAGGGTCTACTCGAAAGGAACAAGGTCCTCTTTAGAAACTTTCTTGTGAGATCAAAGGATCTGAAGCATGCTCTGATACCAATATGTCACGCCCCGATTTCGGCTATTCGATAATCGTCCCCCGGGCGTGATGCCGTGCACGCGTAGGGCGCGCGTGCACAAGGCCTTAGGCATAAGGATATTCTTTAGAACAATGCAACAGAGTGGACATATAAGATAACACAAGGTTGAGCACAGAAAAGTTTCTCTTTTATTCATAATGAACATCTTTTTACATTGCTTGACTCAAAAGTATAAAATGCCCACGGGCTTACAGACTTGGACACAAAATGAGATAGCCGATCCATACATTATGTCCCTTTACATAGATTCAAAAACACAAAATCCACCTTGGGTGCGAGTAAGCACCATCGCCTTAGCGATATTCAGCAACGGAGAGAGAGTGAAAGGCTTCTAGCTTGTGCCTCCAAAAGTCTTGGCCACGTACCGCCAAGGATCCCAAAAGTTCGGAGTGAGCTTCAGCTCCTCGCCGCGTCGCCTTGCGCCGGGGAACCTGCTACAACGAGGGTCAGTACTTCGGAAAGTACTGGTGAAGGCTAGCTGCTCAACTTTACCAAGCTCAAGAGATATGATCTAATGAGTATGCTACAATTATTTGCTTAGGTGGGTTTCTATTCTTGCCTAGATCAGATTTCATTTAGCAGGTATGCAAGAACAAAATAACATAACTTCCCATGCCACCGTTCGGTGACTTTACCTGTCCCGTCTGAACCACCTGTACAACTTACCATAGCCTTCCCTGTCACGAAGACATAGTTAGTCTGCACAGTTTAAATATACACAACATCTTTCTCTTGATGTTTAGGAGCCATCATGGGTTTAGTCTGGGCTGGCGGCGACGCTTGCAGCGCGGGTAGCTAGCCCCGCTACAATTCCCCGCTCCCAGGACTAAGAAAGTAGATTCCGCCCGGGTCGAGACGGCCCGGTGCCCCGGAACCGCTCGCAGGAACCTGGATCCCTTGTGCACAAGAATTCCCATGACCATTTCTATGACTCTACCTCATAGATTTACTTACTAGCCATTTAAAGAACATCATGTATGAAACTGCTTTACTGTACTATCATAATCAACCAACAGTTATATGAAATAACATGCAGCAGTTTATAGAAGAACACTTTGAACTATCAATAGATACCAACCCATTAAACACCCAACGAACATGCATGCATCAATAAATTTATGCAAGGTTTGTATGACAAGCAATGGGTGTTCTAAGCCTACTTCTTATCTTATCTTGTTATCCAACTTGTTACTTAATTGGTATCGTTTGATTGAATGCCCAACTGAGTCAGTTTTATTATGAACGGAGCCCTTGGAAAGAAGGTGCTTATCGAAATAGAGCCACTCACAAGTTTGTTGAATAGGAAGAAGAAGGAGAGGTCCCTAAGACTCCGCTCGCGCGTCGTCTACACGATCACCTGCACGCACCAACGGATGATCAATACCTCCTGCTTCGGTCTCCAAGGGTCGATACGAAATGCGAAATCCTAAGAACGAAAGCAATGAAATCCATTGAAACCGTTCAAGAAAACGCAAGTCATAAAACCAACAAGAAAGCATCCAAGCGGCACGAAAACGGACAAGAAACCAACGCAACGGAAAGGCCCCTCTCGACTCTGCCGCCGAGTCCATCCTCGAGGCACAGTCCGTCGTATATGGGACCTGATTCCGAAGAAACCAATCCATAACGAGGAAAGGATCTTAATTCAATCTGTCCCGTTCGGACGGTCGTAAGTATTTCTTGGCCGCGCTCCCCGAATAGGGGGAACGGGGCATTACAACCCGGAGCCCGCCGCCCGACCCGACCCGCTTGCCGGTCACCCCTGTCCCCCGTCCCCCCCACGATCCGATAACGCCGGCGCCGCCGCGAAATTCGGCCGCCACGACCGCCTCCCCCTCCGACCTTTCCGCCACGACGCCCCGGCCAACCCAGGCCCCAGCCCCCTTTAAATAGCCCCCTCCTCCGCCTCCTTTCTCCCCTAAACCCTAGCCCTAACTCCACCCGTCCGGCGACCTAGTTCCGGCGAGCCCCGTCCGGCGACCCCGACCCCCTGCGACCCTCCGGCCTCCTCTCAAACCCGCCGCCGGCCTCCCCTGCGAGCCGACCTCGCCGTAGCCGCCGTCCGACGACCCCGCCGGACCTCCCAGGGCCTAGCCGACCTCCGCCCGGTGCCGTGCAGCGTCGGCACCCTCTGCTCAGACCCGGACACGCCGCTGGACACGCTGACACGTCCAGGACACAGAACCGCGTGTCGGACTCGAAACACCCCGGTTCCTCGGGTCCCCTTCAGGTACTCGTATCTTGCAACTCGGATCTCCGTTTTCGATTCTGTAAATTTCTACGCGAAGCCTGTATGACCCTCTCGGTGCCGGACAAACTGTTCGAGGCATCGCGGCCTGTGGCGATCGCACACCGCGATCCAAAAACAGGAGAAACTAGACCCTGTTTTACCCCGGAACTGAGTACGCCCCGCCAAACGGGACGACTTGGTCGCGCACGGTCTTCACAGATACGTGCGCCTCGTTGATATGGACGTGTGGGATTTCGCGGAAGCTGATTCGGGTGTGCGTGCACACCGGAATCAACGCGTATCCGCGGACATCGCTCCGTATCCGCCTTTTCTGCAATTCACCCTAACTTCGTGCACACACGTCGGATCGAGACGAAACTTGCGCCATCGGACTCGTAGCGATACGCTGGTCCTGTGGGTCAAGTTTGGTCCGATTCTGAGAACGTTGACGAAATCGCGTGTCGTGGGCCCCACAGGCCCCGCTCGACGGGCGATTTCGTGATCGGCTCATCGGAATTCAAATCTGAAAGTTCCGTTGGGTTCGTATCAGCGTTCCTGACCTGTTGACACTAAGTTTGGTAAATTTGGAGACTGTTGACCCTGACACGTTTTTCGGTGCAAAGCGGGCCCACCGGTGGACCCCGTTTTAGCCCGAAATTACCGTTTTTGCCCTTGTCTCCAAATTGGACCCAAGGACAGGCGATCCTAGCTCTTTGACACCTTCTGAGCATGATGGTACTGTTTATTTCAGCTTTCGGAGACATCTCTGGGAATTTTCGAAACCAGGACCTAAGTGGAATCCAAACTTCAGGCAAGTGCACCTTGCCAATCTTGCAGTCATTATTTTTATAATTTTTGATAAAAATACTCTGCTGGATGTCTTATGAAATTCATATAAACTGTTTTAAACTGCTTAAACCTAGGAAACGTATGACGTACCTAGCGCCCGATCATAGTCGGGTACTGACACCGTACGCGGTGTTGGGTTCGTCATTTAGAGATGGATTTACGACCCCCTTATTTTGTACTTGACCTCTCAAGTACCCTACAACCCAGGACACTTGACACTATCATGGACATAATCTTCCCGAGTTATTCGTGGGGATTCTGAATAGGATACAGGACTTGACAGCGTTATTTATTTATAGACAGTATGACTTGTTGCATTAGTTATAATCCCGCTGACATGGACATGAGACGTTATGGTCATGGCTTGCGTGATTACATTGGGTGGGGAGAGACACACAGGCTACAGGCTGATCTATATATATCTACTATTATTGTGAGGTTGTAGACTCTCCAACAGAGCTAGACCCTTTACGTGTTATTACTGCTACCGGCTCCCCGACACAGAGCTTGTAGCGGTCTCAGCCTGAGTACTAGTGTTGCTCTCATTTGCATATCACATAGATGGTTACTTAGTTTACCCTGCTGTTTCATTATTTATTGCACTGCTTATTCATTTTGGCTTGTATTATTTGTGCCTTGCTATGTCCACTGAGGACCTGGAATGGATTATGTCCCCAGGTTTAGCTGAGGAGCAGTATCCTGAGATATACGGGACAGGAGCTGAAGCTATTGCTGGAGCTGAACCAAACACTGAAGACGAGGTGACTGCCGATGACTTCTCCTGAGTGCCTGTCCCAGCACTCATTTATTTATTTCATGTTTATATCTTTGTTCCTGGCCTATAGAGCCAGCTTATTCAGACTATAGTCGGATTGTTTCTCCGACTGACTTGCTGTGATGATGTTGCTACATATTTCCATTTGATTATGCAGTTTATTTCCTTATCTTTATGGATGAGATTAGTGTGACTTGATGTAGTAGACCTTATTTACAGCTTAAGTATGCCCTGATGGTTCCATTAAATTGGGTTATCCATCGGTGCGTGCTGCTGGCCATTGCCGCGCATCTCCAGTCCCTCGGCATTTTGGGACTGGGGCGTGACAAATGGTTCTTATTAAAAAGACTTTCTTGTAATATGACTAGAGTATGGAACATTATTTAATGCAGTGTTTTCACTTTTGACCTGTTGGTAACTTGCTAGTGTAGGTCATTCTTTACTTTAAATTTTTTAATAAACACCCTAGATCAACTCATATTTAATTCAAAAATTGCAATCAGAGCATTAAACTTTAAGTTTATTACGTAAAAAGTATAAAGTTTGAGAAAACAATACAAAGAACATAATATCGCCAAAAAATAGGACATGAGTTAAACTTACGCCCTAAAGAAGGGCGCAAGTCCCCTGAATTATAACCTGCCTATTTAAATAAAAGTTTATTACTAACAAGCAAAGCATTACTAACAATTTCTTTATTTCGGTTTTGTTTTCTTTATTAGATAAACCTGATTTTTTTTTATATAATTGTTTTGTTTTATTTATTTCGGTTTATATATATATATATATATATATATATATATATATATATATATATATATATATATATATATATATACGTAGAATAAGGGAGGTGAGATGACACCTCACTCTAAAAACAAGGGTGGCGGTAACGTGGCACAATCTCAACCACACATTTCATAATTGGCAATTTGCACTTAACCCCCTCCCCTCGTTTGTGTGGTTGAGATTGTGCCACGTCACCGCCACCCTTGTTTTTAGAGTGAGGTGTCATCTCACCTCCCTTATTCTCTCTCTCTCTATATATATATCTTAAAAAGCATAAAGTTAGAATTTTATTTGAATATTTGAATTATTAATTTGTTAATTAAATTATTTGGTTATTTATTTACGGTTTGGATGGATAAGAAAGAGGTTGGTTGATGGTTTGATTTTTCTTCCATAAGTAATTTTGAAGGAAGAAGTTTATTTTCTTTATTTCAAATTTTTTATTATGAAAAAAAATTATATATACAAAAAACGAAATAGTAACTTACGCCAAATTATATATACAAAAAATCGAAATAGTAACGTACGTCAAATAAATGGACATAGATTTTTAATTTACCTCCTACATTAGGACGTATGTTACTAATCTGCAATTTTAAATTTTAATCCGCACCTTCTAAAATAATTTAATACTTATTGGTAACGATAAGTTATGTCCCATAATATGACGTAAGTTAAGAACCTACGTCCTAAAAAATGACGTAAATATTTTATATAATTTATTTAATTTAGATTATAATTCGTACGTTCAAATTTAAAAAAATTATATGCTTAAAATATAAATTTAACAAATGACAACTTTTTTATACTTTATCCCTAATTTTCTGTATTTAATTTATCATCCTCAAAACCAACTTTAAAACACAGTTTTTAGAGAGCATGGACAAACTCTGTTCTAAAAAAATCTCTCTCTCTCAGGCTACTTGAGCCCCTCCTTTTCTCCTCCTATCCCCACTTTCCCAAGCTTCCCGCCGCCTCCCCTTCTCTTCCTCCACCCCGTGCCTCCGGGACGACGACCTTGACGACGCCCTCTGTATCGACGACGACGACGATATCTGGGATGAGATGGACCGTCGGATCGACGAGGCCGAGCTCTCCCTCCTCAAGAGCTAGCTCCCAAAACGCTGACGGAGGCAGAGGGTTTCGAAGGACGAGTTGTGAAAGAGAGGATCATCTTTGACGACCTCCTCGATAAGCGTCGACCGGCGTGTGCGAGCCGAGCGGTCCTCGACGAGGCGCTCAATTCCACGGAGAGACTAACTGATCGACGGCGATGTCTGAGCTGCGGTGGCACTCCGGCGAGTTGGAGGTTCTCTACCGACTGAGTTCTCAGGTGAATCTCTTTCTCGATCGCTTTTGATTTTATCAGTGTCCATCGAGTTTCTCTCGACTCCAGCAGGATAATCAGATCAATCCTCTTCTCTGGACATCAGGCGTTCGATACAAGTCCGCTGAGAACTCCTTTTTGGAGATAAGCTAGACTCAATTAATTTTGGATAGTATTCCTTTCCAGCATCAAATAAAAATATTAACCCCAAAGCAGATGGGTTACTCGTATAACAAGAGACTTGGAATAACTTGCCATTTTTGGAGGCACCTCAAGAGTTTTACTTTTTCTTCTTTTCATTGAACATGTGAAAGTTAGGTTGACCTGTTCCTGTTCGTAGAAAGAGCGTTCCAAATTAAGGCCTAATTATATGAATAATTGCATCACATCCAGTCCATATGTCCCTAAAAAGAATTACCCATGTCAACAACTTCTTCAACCACTGATTGAACTCCACAAGCAATAATACTCTACGAAAAGCAAAGTCAGGAGGAAAGAAAGATAACATGTCACATAAATAAGTATTACTTTCGATCAATGTTAGAAAAATACTGGGAATTTTTGCAATGCATTCGGTGGTTAAAGAAGTTGTTGATATGGCTAGTCCTTTTGTTGTTGGAAAGTAATACTAAAACATACATAAATTCTGACCAAAAGAACACTTGAAGGCAGTGTAGCAACATCATTAATGCATTGCCCAAATTCCCAATATTTATCATAATATTTGGTACCGACTCATGTTGTTGTCGATAAATATAGATTTCTTTTTCAATACACAAAAGTCATTATATGCTTAATTTAGCAATAGCATTAATACATTATCAAAAATTCCAAAATTTATCACAATATTTGGTAACGACCCATTGTCGTTGCTAAAGAATTTATTTATTTTCCTTGCTCATTTATGCACACATAGTTTTGAATCATTTACTCACAATATTTTGGAATTCTATTTGAAATAGAAAAATATATAATTTTTTTTATAATAAATTTTAATTGTTTTACAATCATATTCGTCTCCAAATAATTTGGAATTCACTTTATCAACAACTTTGTCTTTGTTTTTGCCTCCTCTTGAATCACCATCTTTTTCCTGAATTACAAAAAAGAGCAATGTCAATGACCCTTCTTTAAGTAAAATGTTATGGTATGATGTGAACTCTGTTAAAAAAAATAGCTATAACAATTATAAATTAGCTTAGCAGCAAAGTTCTCCCACAACTTATGTAGTCCAAAGTTTACACTATATTGTGATGACTATTAATCTAAATACTTCTAAAATTGCCAATATAAAGAAATTGTTGTCTACATGTATATAGTTAGTCTGGTCCATTAAAATTATTTAATTGTACATATGGGTCAAACCGACCGCATCATACCAAACCAAAGAGCCCTGTGTTACATAGTTACTAAATCCCATACGAAGAAATAATATTTATACAATTAACACTTGACATGAACTGTAAAGAAAAGATAAATATGGAAAAAAGGTTCCAATTATTATTTTGATGCGTGAGCCTTTATATAGCAGAGTTTACATCAAAACTAACTCATGAGGTTACAACTGAATCCCTACAATCATGGTTAGAGATAAGTACAAATAGACTAACTCATGAGGTTACAACTGAATCCCTACAATCATGGTTAGAGAAATTACAAATCAGAGAAAACTAAGTCAATAACTTAATACCCTCCCGCAAGCTCACGATCGAGTACGAACGAGAAGCTTGGACCGTAAGTTTTGAAACCGTGAGGAGCCAACAGCTTTGGTAAAAAATGTCCGCTATCTTGTTCCCGGACAAGGTGATAGATTTTGATGTGCTTGGACCGTTGGTGAAAGACCGGGTTTGCAGTAAGAAAAGTGGCACTGAGATTTGGACCAGTCGGTCCTTGCGCTTCCAAGCAACAAAGTCAGGATTCGGGCTGGTGGTGGTTGATGGATCTGCGGCCGATGAAACAGTCGGCGGAGGAGCACCACCAGCGACAAGAAATCCCTCAAGCTCATAAGCCTCAAGAGCCGAGCGAATAGTGTCGCGCCATAGAGAGTAATTGGAGCAATCGAGACGGACTGCTAGCGCCGGGAATTGAAGGTCGGCCGCGGCGCCACTAGAAGCAGGGAACAAGATTTGAGTAGCGGAAGGAGTAATCTGGTTGTTTTCGGAAGACATAGCGTAGGATCGGTTTAGGGCTATTCTGATACCATGTAAAGAAAATATAAATATGGGAAAAAGGTTCCAATTATTATTTTGATGCGTGAGCCTTTATATAGCAGAGTTTACATCAAAACTAACTCATGAGGTTACAACTGAATTCCTACAATCATGGTTAGAGATAAGTACAAATAGACTAACTCATGAGGTTACAACTGAATCCCTACAATCATGGTTAGAGAAATTACAAATCAGAGAAAACTAAGTCAATAACTTAATATGAACAAATACTCATTCATCATCAAACACTGGTGGAACACTGAGATCCTTGAACCGAGAAGAGCAGTTAATACTCAAAAATATACTTGAAGCCGAAACAAAAGTATACACAAAGAGAAGTTAATACTCAAAACACCAGGAATACAAAATGCAGAATATTGCTGGATAACAAATATCCAGGCAACATATATGCACCCTGAATTTGCAGGCAGCAGCAGCATCATGTGTGTTCTAAAAACCAGCCCACTTTCTGGAGAAATTTTGAAAGCCAAAAAAAATCAAAATATAGAGGCACTTTGTATAGAGGTGTAGCAGCATATAGAGGCATGATAGCCAAAAAAAATGAACCATAATAGCCAAAAAAAAGTTCACAGTTATAGAGGTGTAGCAGCATATAGAGGCACTAAACTCTGCAGAATACTCACAGATACGCATAATGTTAACATAAACCAAGAACATTGCAAATATCCAAGGACTATAATACACATAATGTTTATATTGACAAATACAAGGTTTGTACACAATCATCCAAGAACCATGTATACAAATAAATCAAAATATATACTTCATACATCAAAACAATTTTTTCACTAGAAGAAAGTTTATATCGAATATAAGGCTCATTCACATTATATGTAAGGGAGAAATTATCAACAAAATGACTTAATATTACATGGAATGACTTCGATCAAACTTATTTTCCTAACCCAAGTCTTGTATGAGAGTAGCATCCGACAAGAGCGGTGATAGCTAGGGAACTAAGAGTTCTTCAAGATCTATTCTATCAATGTCAAAATCCCAAATTGTGTGGCACAACATTTCTTTTCATTCGATACTGGACCTGCCATCCTTCAGAATTCGAGTTACTTTCCTGAAAAAAAGAGAGCATTAGTCACATTCAGAGCAAAACCTGCACTGTTCAGTAACCATTAGTTACCTATTGCGGTATGCAAGACCCTTCTGATGTTTTCCCATGCATTAATGCAATTATGTTTTCCCAGGTCATTAATACAATTAGTTAAAGCAAGAAGTGACCGATTAATATACAATAACAAATTACGTTAATATAAAATTAAAAATGAACAAAATAATGGAAATGGCAAACTAGCAAAGTAGTATAAGAATGCAAACTAGCAAAGAACTCATTTAAAAAATAGGTAAAATAAGTGCACTTCTTGCATTTGCAATACATACTATTCTTGTAATCTTCTTTCTACCTAAACTGGTCATAGTTCCTACAGAAAAAATGGTTCAATTAAGATTTATGTATTTGCAGGCAATAGCTGCATTAAGAGGCTGAAAAGGTAACCAATACAAAAGATGATGAAAGAATTTTTTTTTTTTAATTTCCGGCATAACGTTCGGGGTCCAACGTAACGCTCGGAACTTTGTGCACACTGTATTGCATGTCTTTGACAGTGACAGTGACGACTTCTTTGGACTTTTGGCATCAGCGACTTGGGCATCCTTCTGATAAAGTAGTAAAAAAAAAATTCTGTTGTCAGTAGCTCTAGTAGTTTAGTGAATAAGGCATGTGAAGTTTGCCATCAGGCAAAGCAAACTCGAGGTATTTTTCCTGTCAGTGACTCTCGGACTGTTGTAATTTTTTATTTGATACATTGTGATCTTTGGGGGCCGTATCATACGTTTTCTTCGTGTAGAGCTCGATATTTTTTGACGATTGTGGATGATTTTTCTCGTGCTATTTGGGTGTTTTTGTTGATTGATAAGACTGAAGTATACACGATGTTCTCGTCATTTTTTTCTATGATTGAGCGGCAGTTTAATTTCAAAGTTCGAATTGTGCGAAGTGATAATGGTACTGAGTTTAATTGCTTGCGTGACTACTTTGCACAGAATAGTATTTTGTTTCAGACATCTTGTGTGGGTACACCTTAGCAGAATGAGAGGGTCGAACGAAAACATAGACATATTTTGAATGTGACACGTGCTTTATGTTTTCAGAAAAATTTGCCAATTTCTTTTTGGGGAGTATGTATTTTGGCGGTTGGTTATTTGATCAATCGAACCCCTTCAAATCTTCTTGGTTTTAAAACCCATTATGAAATTTTATTTGGTACTTCTCCTTCTTATGATGAATTATATGTTTTTGGTTGTCTATGTTTTGCCCACAACCAAAAAACTAAAATGGACAAATTTGCCAGTCGCAGTCGAAAGTGTCTTTGTGGGATATCCCCATGGCAAACATGGTTGAAAATTGTATGATCTTGCTACTGTTGATCATTTTTTTTTCTCTCGAGATGTTAAATTTTATAAGACTGAATTTCCCTATTCTGTTGAGGATGATCGTGGTGGTACGGCTTCACCAGAGCTTGCGCCTCAGGTTGTGGGTGATGATGATTTGGGTTTTGATCTTGTGATCGACAGTACTACGGGGTGTGATTTACTCATACGGATGGGACGGTCGTATCCCCGGATGGAAACGACGCGGTGGGGGCGGCTGATGGTGAGGGTGGCACGGCTGAGGCCGCCGTGGAGGATAAGTCGGCGGAGGATGAGGCGGCGGTGGTGACGCCAGATGGTGAGGGTGTACTGGGACGTGGAATGCGTGCCAAAATTATGTCCGTGAAGCTCCGCGATTTTGTTACAAATACAATACGAAAGTTGAGTCCCAGTCCTTCCTCCCAATGTTCCACCACGTCTAATCACTCCTCAGGTACTCCTTATCCTATAGCACATTTTTTGAATTATGATCGATTTTCTCTGGGACACAATTTTTTTTGCAGCTGTAACTGCAAGTACAAAACCAGACTCTTTTAAAGAGGCGGTTAAAGATGCAGGGTGGCGTAAAACTATCCAGAAGGAGATACGAACTTTGGAGGATAATGATACCTGGACAATGGAGACGTTTTCGGCTAGAAAACGTGCTCTGGTGAGCCGATGGGTGTATAAGATAAAGTATAATTCTGATGGGAGTGTTGAGCGGCTTAAAGTCCGTTTGGTGGCTTTCGGCAATCATCAGGTTGAAGGGATTGATTACACTGATACTTTTGCTCCAATTGCGTAAATGGTTATTGTTCGTAATTTTCTGGCTGTAGCTGCAGGAAAGAATTAGAAACTACATCAGATGGATGTTCACAATACTTTCCTGCATGGAGATCTTACCGAAGAAGTGTATATGAAACTACCATCTGGTTTTCGAACCACACACCCTGATCAGGTATGTCGGCTTCGAAAATCTCTTTATGGGCTTAAACAGACGCCTCGTTGTTGGTTTGCGAAGTTAGAGTCTTCTCTGTAGGAGTACGGATTTTGCCAATCGTACTCTGACTACTCGATTTTTACTCTTCATAAGAGTGATGTTCAGATGAATGTTCTTGTGTATGTCGACGATTTGATTCTCTCTGGCAATAATTCTGCTGCTCTCACTGCCTTTAAGAATTATTTGAGTACATGCTTTCATATGAAGGACCTTGGGGTGTTAAAATTTATTCTTGGAGTTGAGGTAGCTCGAAGTGCGGAGGAAATTTTTTTGTGCCAACGAAAATATACACTTGACATTATCTCTGAGACATGATTGTTGGGGACGAAACCCACAAGCTTTTTCATGGAACAACATCATCAACTGACATGCTCTACAAGTCCACTGTTGTCGGATGGAAAAGCATATTGGCGACTCGTGAGGCGACTGATCTATATTTCGTTTACTCGGCCGAATTTGGCTTACGCTGTTCACATCTTGTCGCAGTTTATGCATGAGTCCCGGCGTGATCATTGTGATGCGGCTTTGAGGGTTGTTACATATCTGAATGGTTGTCCTGGTCAAGACATTCTCTTTTGTTCTGACCGTGATTTGCGGCTCCGGGGGTGGTATGATTCCGATTGGACGAGTTGTCCCATCACGAGACACTCTTTGTCTGGTTGGTTGATTTTTCTTGGTGATTCAACTATCTCTTGGAAGAAGAAGAAACAGTTGACGATGTCCCACTCTTTGACCGAAGCAGAATACCGTACGATGGTGGCGGTCACGTATGAGCTTAAGTGACTCAAAAGGTTGCTTGTCAGTTTGGATCGGGACATACCAAATCATATTGGCAATTGGCAAATCATATTGGTATCGACTATATCGGATCGTTATCGGCCGATACTTCCAACTATGTATTATACATCGGAAGTCTTCAACGAATTGTTGCCTATGGAGTTTGAAGGCTTTGGACTACTCATTGTCCATAAAATGGAGGTTGGAGCTCATTATAATTCATATTTCGGCTACTCCTTGAATGCGTAGTTTCAGTCTTGTATAGTTTCATTCTTGTATTTGTACAAATGTTTTCTGCTTGTATTTGTGTATATCATTATATTACTCTAATTTTATTTTCGCATTATGTATTTGTGTTAATGTAATTTTGTTAAATTTGAATATTTGTTATCTAAATGCAAACTTTTATTTGTGAATTGAAATTTTTTTGACTCTAAAGTATACTGTCCAATACATTGTATTACCGTTATGTAAAGGCCAACCAAACCAAATTAACCATACCATTTTGGTTTGGTTTGGAAAATATCCGCTTAGGTTCCATTTTTTTTAAATTTTAATTTGATTTTAAAAAAATCATCGAGTTCAACAGATCCAATCGAATGCTCATCTATATTATATTATTATTATTATTTTATCCTTTAAGGCGATGTTTCTTGTTATTTTCCTTAGGGTTCATTTGGTTTGTTAATTTTCAATTTCTTCCCAGAGGCGATATATATATATATATATATATATATATATATGTGTGTGTGTGTGTGTGTGTGTGTGTGTGTGTGTGTGAGAGAGGTAATTGTGTTATAGATTCTTAGTTCGAAGACCTACAAATTCGGTCCGAAGATCCACCACATCCTAGTCCGATTTTAAAATTTTTTTTTTGTATGTTGCTTCTTGTTAGCTAATGTTGACCTTGACGTCGTTTCTTCAAGAATTTTGTTGTATTCTTTCCTTTTCCTTTTCTTTTATGGGAATGAAAGTTTTGGCTGAAGTCCTTTCCGACCTCAATCCGTACGTTATCTCTATGAAAATCTCTCTTACAGCCAACACTAACATATATGCAATGCTAAAAGTTACAAAAGCTAATACTTATATATTTCAGATACACAAGTCTCTTTTAATAAAAGAAGAATGTAAAATACTACATTTACATTTACAAGAGACGAAAAATAATATATTCAAACATATTTTTGAAAGTGATACATTTATATTTTTATTGTAAGTGTACTGCATATTTCGAGAAACTATAAGCATCCAAACAGCCCCTAAGACATCGAAGAGTCGAGGAAAGGATAATCTGTGTAGCCAACAACTGGATCCTGGGTATAGAATGTGGACCTGTCGTACTTGTTCAAGGGCGCATTGAGCTCAAACCTCTTAGGCAGGTCAGGGTTGGCCAAGAACAACCTCCCATAGGCAACCAAATCCGTATAGCCTTCTTCCACCACCTTGTTCCCTTCCTCCCTGTCGTAGCCCCCGGCCGCGACGAACGTCCCCTCGAAGGCCTTCCTCATCGGCAACAGCCGGTGGGGGATCCGCCTCCGACCGTCGTCCACATTAATGGACATCCTCGGCTCGACCATGTGCAGGTAGAGGATGCCCAGCTTGTTCAGCGAGTCGATCATGTAGTGCCCGAGGGCTTCTGGGTCCGAGTCGTAGCTGTCAAAGAGGTCGGCGAAGAGGGAGAGCCTGACGCCCACGCGGTCGGCTCCGACCTCCTCCGCGACCGCGGACACGACGTCGAGAGGGAAGCGGCAGCGGTTCGCCAAGGCGCCACCATACTCGTCCGTGCGGTCGTTCACGCCGTCCTTCATGAATTGTTCGAGGAGGAAGCCGTGTGCGCCATGGATCTCTACTCCGTCGAAGCCTGTACGTAGACGCTAACACAAGTTTAGAGGATGCTTTGGTTTGGTTGTCCTTAAATAAAAATTTCTTGCAACACAAGTTAGTTGTTGTGATTGAATTTGTTGGTGTACGCAAGGGCAGTCCTACACGAGGACGAGTGGGAGCAGTTATTTCTATTGAATTTTTGCTTTCGAGTTAAATATTCATGTTCTTTTTTTTAATTTTTTTTTTATCAATTTTATGTTTTATCTTCTCCGAAATTTGTAATTTTTAACTTTTATATACATATTTACATCAAGTTTTACTTTTTTCCTTCATAATTTTTATTTTTGTCACTCCTAAATTTCTGCTAAACTTAAAACGAGACTAGATAGATATGGTAAAAAGTAGTTAAAAATTATCATGCATCAAATCTTATTTTAATGATATTAAGCAAGTTTACGCAATCACATGACAAACCATGATTCCTTAATAAAATTTCGATGTAGCTAATTTTTATTTAACAAAAATATGGATCTTTTTTACATTTATGGTTGACTCCCTCTTTTAAATTCTTGCGTCTGTCCTGGTTATAGTAAGTGTTGGGGTTTATCGAATTTGTAGTTAGCGATCCGGTCTCACCATTCTATGTTCAAGCACACCCAAGTATGTATATTTCAATATTTAAGCTATCATTTATTGTCTCATACGTATGAGGTGTGTTAACTCATGTGATTAGTATAACGGAAGAATTTTCTAGCGGGTAAGGTTCAAATCCCCCATCAAACATTTGTTTTCTACAAATGCTTTGGAGTTAGGCCAAAAAGACTTGGTACAGACGTATTGTAGACTTGGGTACAGATTCGTATGCTTGCGATGTTGTTAGTTTCTTTAGTAAATTTATCCTTTTGTCTAGAAGCAATTTATTGGTCAAGTATTTGCAGACTTGTATACCAGAATTTCTAGAGAGAGAAAAATAAAATCTACAATAGTTAGTGCATCATCTATAGCGCAAAAAATGATGTAAATGCAACATAAAACATTGTAGATTCTACATTTGCAGTAGAAATATACTATGTGATGTACCAAAATTGGTGTTATATTTGTGTCACCGTGTCCATTTTGTATTGTATCCGTATCGGTTCAAATGGTTAGTAGTACGATGATCAAGATACAAAGTAACGCACCAGCCTCAATGGCATTTCTAGCAGCAAGCCTGAAATCATCGACTATTCGAGGGATCTCCTCTGACGCCAATCGACGAGGAGTCGAGTACTCGGCGGCGGTGTCGGTCTGAGATGGAATGCCTCTATCGGTGCTCGAGATGGGAGCTTGCCCATTAGGCTGGATCCCTATATGTACGTTTTTTTTATAGATTATTATTAGAAATACAAAAAAAGAAGAAGATCATTTTGTTATCTTATTAATAAACATATACGAAGATATATTTAGAAACGATAAAACTAAACTTTTTCTATATTATATAATAATAGTATAGATTTAATGAGAGACAAGTGGCAATGGTTGCTTACCGGCTTCGGAGACTCTTCCCACATGCGCAATCTGGGAGAAGAAGACTCCACCCTTGTCATGCACTGCTTTCACAATCGGCTTCCATGCCTCTACCTGCTCTTTGGTCCAAATTCCTGGACTCTCTGGAAATCTACAAAATATACCAAGAGCCAAAATAATGAAGAAACAAGGAAAGTCTAAATTGGTATTGTCAATACAACATCTACACAACGACAAATGCCGCGTCTCACACGTGTTAAGGCTGATCTAGAGATAAGTCTGATAAGACTTTGGACTTGAACAACTTTTTTTCTGCTAGGACAACCCTTCGGACTCAACGTGGCCCGACAAGAGATTTGGGTCACGGATGATCCCCCCGGGCCAGAACCGGCCCACGATAAGGATCAAGGGACAACCAAAATTAACTCCGCATCGAACACACCAATCTAATTACAGGTAAGTAGAATCATACATACATACATACATACCCCTGTGCAGTATCAGAGACTCCAGTTCCTTCAGAAATGAGTATACCTCCTTTTGTTGTCCTCTGAGAGTAGTAGAGTACAGCATGAGGTTGAGGAACATTGCCATAGGATCTCTGCCTAGTTAAGGGAGCCAACACAATCCTGATGATTAGCAAGAGATAATTAGCTTACATGAAAACAATCTTCTCCCCCTCTCCATCATGAAATCACTAGCAACCAGTGCCACAATATTTTCTGATTTGTTTTGCAATAATAGATTGCAACTAGTTTTTGTAATTTCTTTACTTAAGAGACTAAAATTATCCTAATGGCATTCCAACAACTACAGCGCTCAGACATTTTTTGTATCTCAACTTTACATTGTTCGATTTTGGCACCTCAACTTTATAAATTGTTCTTTTAAAACATATTTCGTTAATTTTGAAGCACATTGTGACCACTTCAAAGAAATATCTTGTAGTATAAAAGTGTAATTTAAATGCTTGTATTGTCATTTTTTTTTTTGAAGTGGTTCTGATTTGCTCCAAAATTGACGAAAAATGTTTCAAAAGATTAATTTATAAAGTTGAGATGACAAAATATATCGAACAGTAAAAAAATTAATATGTGAAAAACATCCAAATTCTATAATTGGAATCTCATTAGAATAATTTAGCCATACTTAAATAAGAATTTGTTCCTACGAGCAAGCAAATCACGTAAAAAGAAGACTTGTATAAACCCTTAAACCAATTAAACAGGAATTCATTCCTTCGGGCAAGCAAATGACGTAAAAAGAAGACATGTATAAACCCTTAAACCAAGTAAATTAGGGCCAGCGGGTCCTAACAAACTTTCAAAATGGAATGACATATATAATAAAAAATGAAAGATTTTATTTTTGGAAAAAAAAATCCTACCACCAAAAATAGAAACTAGATCCTCTGGTGTGCAAATATCACATAATAACCACTTCATCACAATTGTTATGTGTTCAAAGAAGTCCATAATAAATAATAGTTCTATTTTAGATACAAGAATATTAATATATATATATTAAATTAATTTGTTTGGAATCACCTGGTCTATGGGTCCTGGGTGGTGGTCTTCTACGCTGTCCTGATATAAACCCTTAAACCATAGCCTTTTATCACATTCTAAGGACCATATACAAATAAAAAAAATGAACTTTTTTTTAAGTGCTATAAAAATGAGTTTAAAATAAAATAAAATAAAATTTAAGGACTATGTTACTATAGTTTCTAAAACAAATAAAAAATTAGGGAGCCTCAATAAAAATAAATTTTTTACATTAATAATATGTATGAAAGTTAAGGGTATGTTTGGATAGTTTTTCTGAAATTTTATTCTAAAAACAGTTTTAAAAAAAAAATATGTTATAAAGTAGTTTCCGGAGTATACACTTTCTGAGTTTACGTTTGGTTACTTTCATCCGAAAAATAATTTTCAGAATCAAAAGTTAAAAATTTTTGTTTGGTAAAAAAATCCATGAAAACAATTTTGTAACAATTTTTTATTACAACCATTTTCGTATCCGACATGTCTCTTGCAACCAGTTCTATTGTGTTACGGTCTCCGCGAGAGGACGACGCGGTCGTCGATGGGCCGGTCGAAGACGACGACGGGACGAGTTTCTGAACCGTGTGGCCAGATCCAGACCCCTGGAATCCGACCGGAGCCTCCGAGCACCGGACTCGGACACTGGAGTTAAAGAAGACGTGGCTGCCGGAGATTTTGGCGCCGAGATGGGATGGCCACGAAGAGGAAAAAATGCGAGATGAGGCCCGCGAGGTCAGTGGTTCTTGCCGCGGTGGTCGTAGAGTAGCTGGATCTCGTCGGTGGACGAGGCCTCGGAGCCGGAGTCGCGGCGCCGCGCGAGGAACGGTGAGAGAGAGAATGGAGAGAGAGAGGAAACGGTGAGAGAGAGAGAGAGAGAGAGAGAGGGAGCAGGTGAGATTTTCATGGAGGGAGGAGATTAGGAGGAGAAAAAAAAAAATCCTAACCAAACACTGTCTAAAAACATTAGAAGCCTTCCACTTTTGGGAGCATATGCGATCACACAACCCCTCAAAAACGGTCCGACCTTAATTAAACCACAATGATGAAGAAGAAGAAAAAAACTTAATCACCTGTGAGAAAGATTGAATCTTCCCATCTTGTGTGGTGTAAGGAGTGGAATTTCAGCTGCCATATTAATTCTCTCTCTTCTCTTTCTCTTGAATGAATGAATGATGGAAGGAGTAGCTCCACCTTGTGCTATTTATATACAGAATTTTAAGCTAATTTTTTGCTTAAAAAATATTCTGAACCATAAAGTTTTTGTATTTTAATCTCCTCTATATAATGCCAAAACTAGGCTTCACCGTGAAAATTTTTCATTCCAAAAATACCCTTCAACATATTTAGTAATTAGAAAACCATTTAAGAGATGTAATAATGACAACCATTTACGGAAATCAAATGGTTCATGTTACTTGAAAATTTTTCATTCCAAAATTACCCTTCAACATATTTAGTAATTAAAAAGAATACCTACAATAAATTTCACTGAAAACCATTTAAGAGATGTAATAATGACAACTATTTACAGAAATCAAAGGGTTCATGTTACTTGCTAAGTCACTTAAATTGTTACCAAATAATTCGAAGGGTTGAACCATTAACCTATATAATTAAAAACAGTAGAAATAAACTAACTCATCAACATCATTCACTCCAATATACGTGCAAAGCACGTGCATATATACTAGTCTCCTCTATATAATGCCAAAACTAAGCTTCACCGTGAAAATTTTTCATTCCAAAAATACCCTTCAACATATTTAGTAATTAAAAAGAATACCTACAATAAATTCCACTGAAAACCATTTAAGAGATGTAATAATGACAACCATTTACGGAAATCAAATGGTTCATGTTACTTGAAAATTTTTCATTCCAAAATTACCCTTCAACATATTTAGTAATTAAAAAGAATACCTACAATAAATTTCACTGAAAACCATTTAAGAGATGTAATAATGACAACCATTTACAGAAATCAAAAGGTTCATGTTACTTGCTAAGTCACTTAAATTGTTACCAAATAATTCGAAGGGTTGAACCATTAACCTATATAATTAAAAACAGTAGAAATAAACTAACTCATCAACATCATTTACTCCAATATACGTGCAAAGCACGTGCATATATACTAGTATCTTATAATAAGAAAGGGTGTTTCGTGATTTTCACTTTAGGCTTTAGTCAACTTTAGAAGAAGAAGAAGAAAAAAAAATCTAAGAATATTTAAATGAAAAAAAATATTTATTCTATTTATTTAATAAAAAAAGTATATGATATTAAAATAAAAAAAACGTGATAAATTTAGAATATTTAAATAAAAGTTAGTTTTAAAACTTTTTCTATTTTATTTTGTTTTTCCGAAGAATCTTCTTCTTCTTCTCCTTTTTTTTTGTAACGTCATGGTCTACGTCTTCCATTAGAGAATGGAACACTATTTTTAAAACATATTATATGCATTTTATTGTCATTATGCTCTCGGAAGACATTGTAGCCGCCCTACGTCGACGGTCATGTGCCTACGTTCAATGGATCCAGTCGGTATGGTCAACGTATGGTCAACGCTTGAGCAATACTATTTCTATTATTGATTAGCACATGCTTTGCACGTATATTGGAGTGAATGATGTTGATGAGTTAGTTTATTTTACTACTTTTAATTATATAGGTTAATGGTTCAACCCTTCGAATTCTTTGATAACAATTTAAAAGACTTAGCAAGTAGCATGAACCCTTTGATTTCCGTAAATGGTTGTCATTATTCCATCTCTTAAATGGTTGTCAGTGAAATTTATTGTAGGTATTCTTTTTAATTACTAAATATGTTGAAGGGTATTTTTGGAACGAAAATTTTTCACCGCCTAGTTTTGTCATTATATAGAGAAGATAATAAACGTAATTACAGTACAAAATATTAGCGTAGGCGCATTCGTAGATGCGCGGCGGACTTCACAAAACAGTAAAATATAATTCACATATCACAATCAAGGGGGCGGCTAATCCTTAAAATTATAGGAAGGTTAAAGAAAGATTAAAATTTCTAAAATTTTACGAAAACCTCGACTATGGAACCGTCTTTTGAGAAACAAACATAAATGTAGAAAATTTGTAGGGACCGTCCAAAATTTCTATTTTACTCTTGCTGCAAATTACACAAGTTTTAGATTTCTAAATTAATACCCAAACCGTTGCGCTTAGTAGACGAAATATTAAGACAAATTCTATAGGCATTCCATTACTTCAGAACAATCCAGATTTTTGAAATTTCTACCCAAGACAGTCCAAATTTTATTCAGGACAGTCGAATCACAACCCCAACTCCACCCGCCGGAGGGGGAGGAGGAGGAGTTGCGCACGTGTGCGCACCTCCACCGCGCCCGACGGGCGGCGGCCCACCCTCGCTGCCGCCCACCCCCACAGCCCGCAGCCGCCGTTCGCCCCCGCACCATTGCCACCGCTTCTTCTTCTTCTGTCCTCCTCCCTATATTAGGACTGTCATTATGTTGACAATCCTTCCAATTGGAAGGAATGTCAACATTATTGACAGTCCTATGTTGACAGTCTCTGGAAAAAAAATTGGCGTGACTGAAACAACTTTTCCGATGGCAACTTGCAAAAAAAAAAACTAAAATTTGGACTAGTCTAAGTAATGGTTGGAGTGCCTTTAGAATTTGCCATTATTAAGAAGGAACTTCAAAAAGATGTACTTGTGGTTTTTTTTTAATGTCATTTCCACCAGGTTATGATCTAAGTTTCCAAAAAAAAATTCGAATCGTGCTCATCCCCACGGGAGCCCCCCATCATAACCAACATGCCACGACCCCACGGACACTTGTGGCTTGTTTGATAACCAGCAAACTTAAAACACAGTATCCGAACTTCGGAAACGCAGAGAGCTGATTGAACTTGGAGCACACACGAATCGAAAAGTGTCCACTTTTTCTGAGAACGATTTCAAAACATGGGCATATGGAGGAACCAATCAAGGTGTTAATTGAGCCGAACGGTCTGAAATCCCACCCTGAAGCGGCAGGTCAAATCCAATATGGGCCGGCTTAGGCCTGATCAACGAAAAAATAAGCAGAGTTAAGTAGGGTCTAAGTGAAGAGAAGTTAAGTGAGGGAGGAGGAGAGCTAATACATATAACATTGCTTGGATTGAAGGAAGAGTTAAGTTGTGTGTGTGTTTAATAACTCTTGCTTTGACCGAAATTTTGAGTGTGAGGAGGATTAATAAAAAATAATAGTTACCAAAATATCCTTATTACATATAATATATAAATTAGATTTGATTGGATTTTTAATTAAAACTTATCAAAAATATATTTACAAAAAATATCTTCACAAATCCAATGCAAGAAAATAATTAGAATTCAAACACAATAAAATTAAGTAACATGAACTTTATAGGCGTCCACCGTTTAGAAGTAATCCAAGTTCATATCATTACAACCATCTAAAAGCAAACACAATAATAATGATGAGTAATAAGAGAAAGCGGTAAGAGACGACATATCTTGACGGCAGTAGGTTAAAAGCAAGAAATATGGACCAACTTGTTGAAAATAAAAAAAATGGAAAAGAAGGTCATAATATTTTATAGGACAATAAAGGAATATTTATGACTTTTAAGAGAAAATCTCACTTTTTCTTGTTAAACCCCCTCCCCCCCCCCCCCCCCCCCCCCCCCATCCCGATCTGGGATTGAAAATGGACAAAAGAAGACTAAACAAACTCATTACTTAACTATCTATGACTCTCCCTCCTAAATCTCCATCCTCAAACCAAGCATAACTTTTTTTTTCCTCACTTAACTCTTTCCACTCACAATCCAAGCAGATCCTTAAAATTTTGGTCATGTTATGTAAAGTACTCCCATCGCAGGAAAAAAAATACACTTCCATTGCATAGATAATGAGTTCCCACCACCGAAAAAATGAACACCCACATAAGAATTGCCGAATCGAGGTTCTTGCTGAGATTCGTTGGTCTCCTGACTTCTAAAATCGGACTACCTGTCTGATTTTTCACTATATGACATTCCTGATCAATGCAATTGAACATCAACATAAAGCCTGGTAAGGTTGTACATGCTCAAAGACTTAACATATAGCCAGGTTACATTGAACAATACAGAGGTCTAGAAATTTTTAGGACAAGATGACATTCTAAAGGTACAGCAGTTGCAAGTATGTGGAAATATATCTCACATTAAGCTTACAATGTCAACTAGATCTCATTGAGGGATACACTATGGGATTCTCTCGATAATCCTCAATTCCTACTCAAGACTATCCCTCTAATCAATAGCAGTCCTCTAATACGTATCAGCCAGTGGCTCTCATCACCTGAACCAGTTCTTTGCCCGGGAAAAC
The DNA here is from genome assembly GCA_036927795.1 of Iris macrosiphon. Lineage (NCBI taxonomy): Eukaryota > Viridiplantae > Streptophyta > Magnoliopsida > Asparagales > Iridaceae > Iris > Iris macrosiphon. Next base: position 16,200,441 of record JAYESA010000015.1, on the reverse strand, counting down.
GCCATACTGTGGCTAAGGACTTGTAATGTGTCATAATTATATGTACAAGGTGGAAGTGAGCTTCAGATACATCAAATTCTAAAGAGCATACATCTTCTTGTATTCGGTGTTGAGCATCTCGGAATCTGATGCAATCGATAGAGACATCGATCGCTCCCCGCTCCCAGATCCTCTCCTTATGTTCCTCGAATTCTTCTCCTCGATCCTGTGGGCGACGATAAAGTAGCACATGGATCCTATCGTCGTGACCATAATCGTCGTGCCAATCGCCATGGTGCACCATGCAATCCACCAGTCGTGGCGGCCTACCACGATATATGTGAGGGAGATGAAGGAGATCGAGATGAAGAGGCAAGCAAGCCACATGAGCTTGTTCATTACGAACACCATCAACGTCTTTGCCTTCTGCTCCGTGACTATCAGCGAGGTCTGGACCACGACAACAGCAAGGGAGATGAAGAGAGCAAGGGAGTCGAAGACTAGGAATATGACGAATGCGGCGTTGTTGGCAATGTACGCCTGCCCAGGGTCGAGGCTGCGGCCACTGTCATCGGTCGTTGGCGCTGACGCCTTCACGTACTGGCCTGGCAGTTGGAGGATGGCGGCAAAGGCAACGGTGGCGATGAGGACAGCGACAACAGTGTTGGAGTTGATAGCATTGTTGAGGCCGCCTATGTGGAGCTTCTGCAGGCGCTTCTTGATGTGCTGGACCCGTACCTCAGTCTGGCGGGTATGCTTAATCTGGGAATGGATGTCGTGCTTGATGTCGCTCACCGTCTGCTTCAGCTGCTTGGCTGGGGTGGGAGGCTGCCCGGGGTCTCTGGTGGTGGCGAGAGCACCGGCTTCCCTGAGGATGGATGCGATCCCCTCGTAGTTGCATTTCTCGACAATGCCTAGGGCAGTCTCACCGGCTCTGTTGCCAGCATTGATGTCAATTCCTGAGGCTGTTATCAAGGTCTGCACAATCTGCAAAAACAAAATAAACAAGTTTTGGTGGGAGAACTTCAAAAGACAATAGAAGAGCATTTGTAACAAATTTCACCCTTGAATGACTAAAGTCAACAACACTTGGATCCAAAATTCCAAATGTCTATAAGCAGCACTTTATATTTCAGTTTTCTCTAATAGGAAGAATGTATATTGTTGAAGAATAAAGTAGTTATTCTTATTTCAATATTTGATGGATTTTCTATTTTTAGCTAGGGTTAGTAACATCATTTTGCATGCTTTATAGTTCTACACATATTGGCTAAGAATCCTCACAAAATTTGATGTTATTGAATTCAGAATGTAGTCTCGACTTTCAACATTGTATCAGAACCCTAGGCTCTTCTCCTAGGATCTCTCCTCTTCTTCTTCTTCTTCTTCTTCTTCCACCTGAGGTCTTCAACATTGTTCACAAGTTGGATTCTTCTACTCACGACTGTATCTTCAATGGCTACTACAGGCGCAAAATTTTAAGGATTTTTTTAGTAGTGAGGGTCTCGACTTTCTTTTGAAGTTTTCTGATACGCGAAGTTCCGTTCTTTTTTATTGGTATATTTCTAGGATTTCTTTGATGTTTTGAGCCTCGACGTACTTTGGTTTTCTTTCGAGATTTCTCGTCTTTTCGAGCCTCGATATATTTCAACTATTTCTTCTGGAATTTCTCGCTTTTTAGAGACCGACAAATTTCAAATATTTTTTCCCGGAACTTCTCGTCCAACATAGCCAACCTACTTTAGATGTTTCTTTCGAGATTTTTCGCTTACCGAGACATTTCATATATTTCTTCCATGATTTTTCGCTTTTCAGAGACCCGAGCGAAAATTCTTTTTCCTCCAAAAAATTCTCATATTTTGGAGCCCCGACGGACTTTGGATATTTCTTTCAGGATTTTTTATTTCGGAGTCATAATATATTTTGGATGAATTATTCGTGATTTCTTTTATTGTGGAGTCCCGACTCTCATTTGACTTCTTCCGGAATTTTTTTGTTTGCACAACCCCAATCTCAATGCAACATTTCTAGAATTTTTTCAATTTTAGAGCCCCAACCTTCTTCGACTAACTGTGTGAAGATCCTTTCGGTTGTAACATAAAGATCTTGCAAGCTGAGAGCCGCATTGTGTCGTGGACGCATAATCGTGACCGCATATTGCTCTTCTTTGGACTTGGTCTTATGGACATTTCGGCCGCATGGCGTTGTGGCCGCATGCGATCTCTCGTCTGGCCTTGGTCGAATTGACACTTTGGCCGCATGATTATGAGACTGCATAGGGTCGTAGCCGCATATGAGAAAACACGTGGCATGGCACATCTGACAAAGTTATTAATGCACCGATGTGACTTTTCGTCTTTTTATGAACCGCCACCTCTCTCACGATTCTCGAAACGCTCCGGGTGATGAGTGGTGTGTCCGAACTTCTGACAGGCATTGAATGCCGTGTCAGGGGATCTCATGCAACCCATTACTTCGTGGTTGTTTAGGTCGCATGAATTCTTCTTATGCGGCTTCCAACTCCTTGGTTGTTCAGGACGTATGGGCTTTATGTGGCTCCTCTGCAACCTGCTTTCATTTTGAAGGGGCATGAGCTCTATGCTGCCTGCATGATTTTCATGCTTCTACAAGATCTCCTTCAAAGTTTCTAAACTTTATAAGTTTTTTAAGCTCAGAATACTTTGAACAGAAACATGGAAGGAGATAACAGGAATTGCAACGGTGCATCTGTGAAGTGTTCTTCCGCTTGGCGCATGGGGATGCTTGAGGGAGTGGTGGCGCATGGCACTGCTGGCGCATGCGGACAATGGTTACTTAGTGGCGCATGGGAACACTAGTTATTTAGTGCCGTATGGCACTGTTGGCACATGGGAACACTAGTTATAAAACGGTCGGTGCATGACACTGGATCATTATGGCACATGGGGCTTGATCACTGCGGCGCATGACCTTTGATTACTGTTGGCGCATGGTAGAGATTTTTCATGCTTCTACAAGACCCCCTTCAAAGTTTCTGAACTTTAAACTTTGTAAGTTTTTTAAGTTAAGAATATTTTGAACAAAAGCATGGAGGAGATAACAACAAGAACTACAACGACGCATCTGTGAAGTATCCTTCCGCTTGGCGTATCGGGTTGTGTTGGCGCATCAGATGTGGCCACTTAACTTGGTGCAACTGACTAATCGGCGCAGCGGACTTGGTCTCTTTGTTCGTGCTCTGAGCCGTCAGAATGAGTGTATTTTATCGAGGGACTTTCTCGGATGCATGGAAGGATATCATAATTGCCGTTCGTGACGAACAAGCATATCACCCGGAGGATTGTCCGCGATCTTCCAACCTAGCTCACTGTAGCTTCTCTCCGTATGCGGCCAAGATGTGTGGAAGTGGCGGGGCTAGTCATCCCACCCGGGACTTCTTGTTTAGAACTCTTCTTGTTGTTATGGATATCTTGGCTATGAGTATTTATACCAGAGATAATATGGACGTAGTACAACATCATAACGGGGATAACGCTAAGCCCTATCAGAGATAGTATGAACATGATAGGTAAAAGTAGTTCAATTAAGGAGATTCAATGGAGATATTATCTGTGATGGTAGGGATACTGTGATGTATAACCGATAGTCAAGCAGATTTGCTAGGTACGATCATGGTGGGGTATATTTGTGGAAGGAAAAGGAAACGAGCCAGAGATAATATGGACATGGCTGTTTTTTTGATGAGGAACATGGACAGCTCATAGTTCAGAGGTAATATGGACGTGAACTGTTTGCTTTTGTTGAGGACATCCTACTAGGGGATCTTTGGTAGACATATTACTTCTTTCGCACTGGTGTGCAAGTAATAAGTTCGAAACGAAACCCTATCAGAGGTGATATAGACGTGATAGGTTTTGTGGCCTCATTACTTCTTGCGCACCTGAGTACAAGTAATATGTTCGAAACAGAACCCTAACAGAGGTGATATGGACGTGATAGGTTTTGTGGCCTTAACACCGCTGACATACTTAGAGTTAAGTATGGATGATAAGTTTAGATGACCGATATCAGAGGTATTATGGACGTGACAATCGATAGTCATATAGAGATGTTTGCTCAGAGGTAATATAGACATAGCAAACCCAGCTAGGGATAACTGTTAGGACGGTAGTTCATAGGTGATGTGGACGTGAACTAATGCCCAAGGGAACCGATTATGAGTGGTCTACCCGAAAGTGTGGATAGACCCGAAGGTGGCTCCGATGGGGAGCCTTTGAGGATCCACTGTCTGTTGCGTATTCATGATTTCTGAATACAGACAATGACTTCTATCAATTTTTTGTGAAAAAGAAGTGCATATTGTGCTTACACACTTGCTGGGGATGAACAACGGAGAATGTACACTATACATCTTGGTTGTCCATCTATAGGCATCATGAGTAAGTCGTCATTGGATTTTGTGAGCCAGTAAGCGCCGTTAGAGAACACGGACTCCACGATGAATGGACCCTCCCATTTAGGTTGGAATTTATCGGCCATCTTGTGGGTCATAACCATCGGCCGCCTTACTGTCAAGACGAGGTCACCCACTTGGTAAGTTCTCTCCTTGACCCGTTTGTTGAAGGCTCCTGAGAGGCGCTTTTGGTACTGCTCAATGCGCTGTTGAGCTAAGAAACGTTTATCGTCGAGTGCTTCTAACTCTTGTAGCCGTCGCTGGTGATTGTCATCAACGGTTCGAAAGAACCACTCGGAGCAACGAAATTTGGATCTCGGGTGGGAGGACCGCTTCGACTCCGTAAACCAAGGAGAATGACGTACTTTCAGTAGGTGTCCGGACCGTTGTGCGATAGGCCCAGAGACATTCATCCAGCTTCTCATTCCAGTCGTGCTAGTTGGATGACACGAACTTCTTGAGTAGCTTGATGATTGTTTTGTTGAATGCTTCAGCCAAACCATAATGCTTCAGCCAAACCATTTGTTGCTGGATTGTAGGCGGTCGAGGCTACATTCTGGATTCGATTTTTATCACAAAATCGGTAGAAAGCATGACTTGCAAACTGTGGACCATTGTCGTGGATGATCCTCCGTGGCATGCCGAAGCGGTATATGACGTGATGCTTCACAAAACTGATCACGTTTGAGGTCTTTACTTCAGCGGGTGGAACAACTTTCGCCCACTTGGAGAAGTAGTCGGTGATAGCCAAGATAAACGATGTCCCTTAGAAGAAGGTGGACTAATTGGCTCGATAATGTCTATTCTCCATGCTTCAAACGGCCAAGATGTTACCGTTGGGTGTAGGAATTCTGAGGACTGGTGAATAAAGTCTACGTGGATTTGACATGCTTGGCACTTCCTCGCATAGTTAACAACATCTGCTACCATTGTCGGCCAATAGTAACCCATTCTCCGGAGACGGTCCTGTAGCTTGGGTTCGGGCTGATGGGCACCGCAAACCCCGTCGTGAGCCTCGCGGAGAGCCTGCTTCGCTTCTGCATTCGATAGACATCGTAGCAGAAAACCGTCGTAGGAACAACGATACAGCATATCTCATTTTTGGAGAAAACAACATATCTCGTTTAACAAAATTCAGTCCACTGGTCAGGTACTTAAACAACAGCTCGAACTATCTATCTGGGACTACAGCGAGATCAGTCTACTGTACATTGAATACACGGTCGACTGGTTGCTACTGTACAGTTTATTTATACAACATCAGAAATACTAATCTTTTATCTCCATGGTTATCACAAAATAAAAAAATTCCTAGCGGTTAGACAACTATTTTTTAAATATAAACCAATACTTCATGGGATCAATAGAAATCTATTCCTCCATTGCGTCTGACCAAACATAAAAAAGAGAGAATTCATTTAACTAGAAGCACTGAAGACGCTTTACTAAATTCATAATAGTGCTAAAACCAGGAAGCTATTAGTCGAGTACAAATTGTTAACAACTATGAAGTAGGTCTGTTATGTTTCTGCATATCTATTAGAGATTTTTTATTTATTTATTGTGTGTGAGACCAATTGACCAAACAATATGATACATCGAACATTATAACCTACCTCAGGGCGGCCTTTCCTGGTTGCAATATGTAGTGCTGTGTTTCCTTTGCCATCTTCCATATTGATAAGTGAGGGATCAGGTTTTAGCAGCTCCTGAATAATCTCAACATTATTGCCTTTCACAGCCATGTGAAATGCTGTCTGTCCCTTCTTGTCAGTCCTAAAACCGAGGGTAGGATCTTTGTTCAAAAGAGATTTCACAACTTCCACACGCCCCATTCTGGCTGCTGAATGCAGAACAGTTTTGCCATTCTTCCGAGCAATCTTTGCAAGGCTTGCATCTGTTTCCAGGAGAAGATTGACTATATCAATATGCCCTTGTGTCGCAGCTGTGTCCAGAGCAGTTGAATTTGCCGAATTTGTAGTCATAGCCAATGCAGGAAAAGCATGTATGAGATCTCTTAGGACTTCTGCAAAATCCAAGAAAATAAAAAAGTAAGAATCAATCTAATTAGAAAGAGCAAGAGAAATGCAACGACTGTAAGTGGTATTGATAATTGTATTTTAATGAACCAGGAATAACAAAATGGTTTTCGATAATTAAACTTTGTTGAATCTGAGTCTGTGTTTGGTTACACAGTGATGGAAAAGATACAAAGAATGTTGAAGGGAAATAATGAACAAAATTGCTATACTTCTTGCATTGTCTCGCATCCTTACATGGGGAAGATTAAGTGTAGTGGAAAAAGAGTATAGATAGAAGTTTTTGCTGTTTAGTTTCTTATTCAAGATTCTATTAACTAACTGCAGGAAGAATCTGAAGTCATTTTTCTTCATATTGACTCACTTTCCTGAAATCAAATTCTAAGTAAACCAGAAACGAGACAATCAAGCCAATGGAAATTTTCTGATTCTTGGGAACTGCAAATCCAAGTGTTAAACTATCAAAAGTCAAAACAGCTCGTAAACTGAAATACATTAGATTAAAGCTACAAGAGAGAGATAATCTCCCATAGCCAATTTAATTATAGGTAAATTAGTACTTTATAATTTTATATGATGTCATCGGAGGGTAACAACAGATCAAAGTATAATATGTCAGTAGTTAGTTCACCGTAAGATAGTCATGTTCAGCATGATATCAACTATGTAGGTTTTCATACTCATTCTAGTTCTAGTGTTTAGAGACATGTCCAATTACTGAGTACATATTCACATATTCAGCTTTATTCAAATAGATAAAATGAAGAATCCACTCAAATACTGCTCTACAGAGTCCAAGATGCCTAAAATACCATCAAATCTTGTAGATCAAGAATAGAAATGATGCGCTGAGAACGTGGCTACTTGGTTGAACCGATTTGGGAAAATGAAGCAGTTCGTGATTCTCCTTCCTCCTCGCTAGAATACGTGATTCTCCTACATACTATATTATGTGTATTTTTAATACTTCTCTCAACTTTCGCATAATGTTTCCGGATACTTAGTGTACTCCGAACTAGTTAAATTGCCGAACTATTCCTGAGAGCCAAACTTGTGACTATGCTGCTAAATATGGGGGTTAGGCCATTCTATATTTGTTGTAATGCAGAAGTCATTAAAAAGAGTTGGTGTGATTAATTAGTGTTTCGCTCAAAAGAAATATGATAGCAAAATGTCAACTAAAATAGAATGAACTGTGATTGACTAGAGTTGAACATCAATAGCAATTAAGACTTCTTACTTGCTGACAATTTTTTTTTCCAAGAAAATTGAATCTAGAAATAAAATTCGGCCGGAACAAAGTTCAGTACCGAGATGGCCCTGCTTGGCAGCAATATGAAAGGCGTCGAAGCTGTTGCTGGCCTTGATGGCGGCCGACTGCATATCCGAGACCTTCAGTATCTCCCTCACAACCGCGACGAACCCCCTCTCGGCGGCCAGGTACAGCGCCGTCTCCCCGTCCAGGTTCTGTGCCGGCACCAGTTCCTTCAGCCCGTCCTCGTTGCAGTCCGAAAGAATTCTCTGCACGTGCGCTGCGTCGCCGGCTCGTGCCGCCACGTGCAGCGCCGTCTCCCCCTTCTTCCTGGGGCTGTCCTTGCTCCTCCGCTCCCGGCGAAAGCTCTGCTGCTTCTCCATCTGCCCGAGCCGGAAGCTCCTCTGCTTCTCCATTGCCCCCATCTTGAAACTCTTCTGCCGGAGGCTCTGAAGCCTCTCCAGGGCCCCAAGGCGGAAGCTTTGCTGCTTCTCCATGCTCAAGAACTGATAAAGATCCCACCTTTCTATCAACTAAGCCATCCAAATAAATAAAAAACTACTGGTATATCTATGCACCAATAGATTCCTTGGCAATCTGGGGCTTCCTAATGACTGTCACCAATCATGAAAGAACCAAACTTTCCTCTTCAAATCATATACCTATGCCAAGAACAAACAGTACATAGAAAAGGGAAAGACTGGATTTTTTTGGCAAATTATAAGGGCCCTACTACTTTTACTTGAGACAAGCCCAGGATTGGGACTAGTCCATTAATGAGCAAAGTTTACTCACACTAGCCCATTAGTTTACTCATACTGGCCCACTTTGAAACCCTTCTCCCAAACCCTCACAAACACTCCCCACCCCACCGGAGCTCTCCCCCCTCCCGCCGGCCGTTCTGCGAGACTATGTCCTCCTCCTCCTTGTCGATGGCTCCCAAAGTCTCGAAAGAATCAAGGTACAAATCATCATTCTACTTGTTCTATTGCATTTGCAAAATTGTCCAAATTTTTTAAAAAATCCTATTGCATTTTAAAAAATTGGAGTGATTTTCTTTCCATTCTTCAAATGAGGGCATACAAGTCCTGAATATAGTTTAGGATGTAGTTTAGACGTTCACTTGGTTGATCGAACACGATTTTAGGGCATACAATGTCGAGAATCGTCGACATTGTCGAGCAGTATCGGACGGGACTGTAGATTTTTCTACAGTCCTATATAGATTTAGGACTGTAGGAAAATCGACAGTCCTATTTATATTAAGGACTGTCCAATTGTCTACAATCCTAAATTTATATAGGACTGTAGGCATTTCAACAGTCCTAAAAAATTAGGACTGTTGAACATTCTGCAGTCCTGTATACTTACAGGACTGTAGAAATTTCTACAGTCCTGAATGTTAAATTAAATTATGATGTTAAAATAGAAATTATTTTTTTGTCTTATAGTCATGCCCCTCGGAAGGACACTGTGGATGAAGATATCATGAGAAGACGCCCTACTGCGTCGATGCGTAAGGAATGCACTATTTCGCGTACTATTGAACCAGGCGTCACTATCCGCGAGCCCGAGGCACGCCATGAAGTGAGGAAACGTCGATTGACGAAGAAGACTGCCACTCGTTCGAAGAGACGTGCTCCTCCAAGTTCTTCTGGTTCTTCTTCCTCCTCCGATGAGGACATGCCAAATGTCCCAAATCGGCCTACTGATGGTTCAGGACCTTCTCAGCCTGCAGATTGTCCTGTCGAGAGTCTCCCACAAACTCTCAAAAATCGGACTACTGATGGTTCAGGACCTTCTGAGCAGCCAGATAGTCCAGTCGACACTCGTCCAAACGGTTGCTCTATGTTCCCGTCGATCGAAAACCATATTGCATACCAAATATGGAACAATCCGGTAAGTACATTACGTTATGATAAATTTATATATAGTTGTAAGTTCAAAGTTCATCCAATTATTTATAGATAAGTACATTTTACATAGAGGTATAATTTCATCCAATTGTTTACTTCAGGAGAGTTCACGTATGTTGACGGTGATCAACCACGGAAAAAAATGCAATACATGGAGGTATGAATTATTGGGAGACGATGTGAAGGCAAAAATTAGTCCCACCGGTCTACAATATTTGGGTAGCTACTCATATACGACGGTGGATAATGCACTGATCTTAGCATTTGTAGAACGGTGGCATCCAGAAACTAACACTTTCCATCTACCCAATGGGGAGTTGACGATTACCCTTGATGACGTCCATCATATATTGGGACTTAGGGTTGATGGTCGAGTCATGATGAATCAAACTTTTGATGAGTCGAGCATCAACTTTTACGACTATATTGTGGATTATGTATCAGGCTGTCTGGGAGTTGATGCCACTAGTTTTACTAGTCTTCGAGAATTCAAGAAGTCCTACGGACTTCCTCTAAAATATTTGGAGGAGATATTCGCTGAGCCGGCCCCCGAAATTAATAATAGCGAAAATGTGGCCCGCGGATATATGCATTTTATCTTAGGGGCTGTCGGCATTACCGATAAGTCTGGAACGTCCATAAATGCCAAATATCTCCTCAATTTGGACAACATTGACACGGTGGACGAAATTTCTTGGGGAAGCGGTATACTGGCATACCTTTACCGCGAGCTTGGTGCGGCATCCCGTGTGGGTTCGAAGACAATATCCGGATGCCAGACTCTACTCCATGTATAGATATATCTTTGTCAACTTGTATACATAAATTTAAATTGTGTTATTTATTTTTGGACTAATATTTTTTTAACCTTGTGTCACGCCCCAGTCCCAAAATATCGAGGGACTGGACACGTGGCAAGGGCCAGCAGCACGCACCGATGGATAACCCAATTTAATGGAGCCATTAGGGCGTACTTAAGCTGTAACGAAGGTCTACTACAACAAATCACACTAATCTCATCCATAAAGATAAAGAAATAAACTGCATAATGAAATGGAAATAAGTAGCAACAACAAGTCAGTCGGGGAAATAATCCGACTTATGTCTGAATACACTGGCTCAATAGGCCAGGAACAAAAGAGATAAACATAAAGTAAATACTGAGTACGGGATCAGGTACTCAGGAGAAGTCTTCGGCAGTCACCTCGTCTGCAGGGTTCAGTTCTGCTCCAGTATCAAGTCCAGCAATAGCCTCAGCTCCTGTCCCGTATATCTCGGGGTACTGCTCCTCAGCTAAACCTGGGGACATAATCCATTCCAGGTCCTCAGTGGACATAGCAAGGCACAAAATAAAACAAGCCAAATAAATGCAGTGCAATTAAATTAAATGAAACAGCAGGGTAAACTATGTAACCATCTATGTGATATGCAAATGAGAGCAACACTAGTACTCAGGCTGAGACCGCTACAAGCTCTGTGTCGGGGAGCCGGTAGCAGTAATAACACGTAAAGGGTCTAGCTCTGCTGGAGAGTCTACAACCTCACAATAATAGTAGATATATATATAGAACAGTCTGTAGCCTGTGTGTCTCTCTCCACCCAATGTAATCACGCAAACCATGACCATAACGTCTCATGTCCATGTCAGCGGGATTATAACTAATGCAACAAGTCATACTGTCTATAACTAAAATATCTCTGTCAAGTCCTGTATCCTATACAGAATCACCATGAATATCTCAGGAAGATTCTGTCCATGTATAGTGTCAAGTGTCCTAGGTTGTAGGGTACTTGATAGGTCAAGTACAAGAGTAAAGGGTATCGTAAATCCATCTCTAAATGACGAACCCAACATCGCGTACGGTGTTGGCACCCGACTAGGATCGGACACTAGGTACGTCATACGTTTCCTAGGTTAAGCAGTTTAAACAAGTTTATATGAATTTACACAAGACATCCAGCAAAGTATTATTACAGAAAATATGAAGATAAAGACTGCAAGTTTGGCAAGGTGCACTTGCCTGATGTTTGGATTCCACTTAGGTCCTATTTTCAAAAATTTCCAGAGATGTCTCCGAAAGCTGAAATAAATAGTACCATCACGCTCAGAAGGTGTCAAATAGCTAGGAACGCCTGTCCTTGGGTCCAATTTGAAGACAAGAGCAAAAACGGTAATTTCGGACCAAAATGGGGTCCACCGGTGGGCCCACTATGCACCGAAAAATGTGTCAGGGTCAATGGTCTCAAAATTCACCAAACTTAGTGTCAACAGGTCAGGAACGCTGATACGAACCCAACGGAACTTTCAGATTTGAATTCCGATGAGCCGATCACAAAATCGTCCGTCGTGCGGGGCCTGTGGGGCCCACGACACGCGATTTCGTCAACGTTCTCAGAATCGAACCAAACTTGACCCACAGGACCAGCGTATTGCTATGAGTCCGATGGCGTAAGTTTCGTCTCGATCTGACGTGTGTGCACGAAGTTAGGATGAATTACAGAAAAGTCGGATACGGGACGATGTCCGCGGATACGTACTGATTCCGGTGTGCACGCACATCCGAATCAGCTTCTGTGAAATCCCACACGTTCGTATCGACGATGCGCACGTATCTGTAAAGACCGCACGCGACCAAGTCATCCCGTTTGGCGGGGCGTACTCAGTTCCGGGGTAAAACAGGGTCTGGTTTTTTTCCTGTTTTTGGATCGCGGTGTGCGATCACCACAGGACGCGATGTCCCGAGCGGTTTATCCGGGCACCGAGAGGGTCATACAGGCTTCGCAACGCAATTTACAGAATCAAAATCGGAGATACAGGGTGCAAAATACGAGTACCTGAACTGGTCTCTTCGAAACAGGATTTTTGGTGTCCGACACGCGTTCTGGACACTGTGTCTACTGTGTCCGCGTGTCCAGCAGCGTGTCCGGCCTAGGGCTTCTGCTGGCGGACACGACGGAGGCGGCCAGGGGCTGCGGGATGGCCGGACTGCTTCGCGGAGGCGGGACGTCCTCGATCGGCTCAGGCGTCTGGCCGGAGCTGCCCCGTCTCGACGTCGTCGGTGCTCGGGTCTCGCCGGTGAGGCTGTGAGGAGGAAGGAGGCGGGGAGAAGAGGGTCAGGGAGGGAGGAGCTCGACGGCGGCTCCTGGGCGCTGGCGGCTGAGGGAGGAGGACGGAGGGTCGCCGGAGATCGGGGTCGCCGGAGTCGGGGTAGATGGGTTAGGGTTCGGCTAAGTGAGACGGAGGAGAAGGTGAGGGGGGGATTTAAATAGGGGCTGCGGGGCGGTTCGTGGCCGGGTGAGACGGGCTGAGGGTCGTGGGGACGTGCCGACGGAGGGGGCGGAAGAACCGGGCGGTGGCCGAGGGATCCGGTCGCACACAGGCGACGTGGGGAAGAGAATGGGACCAGGTCGGGCGAGGTTCCGGGTTGGGCGGACCCACCCGACCCGCTAGGGTGGCTGGCTGGGCTGGGCTGCTGGGCTCGGCCCACTGGGCCGGGCCGGCCCGGCCCAAAACAACTAAATGATAATAATAATAATAATAATAATAATTAATAAAATTATTAATTAATTAATTAATTACTTTAAATAGTTTTTAGGCATTTAAAAATAGGTCTGAGGCCCAATAAAATCCAAAAAAATTATCCTAAGTCCGGTTTTCTATTTTACACTATAAAATCATATTTTTATTATATTTTAATATTAGTTATTAGCAATTAAAAAATTATAAAATTACCACAGCACCTATGTAAATTCCTGAAAATTGCAGAAAAATTTCCAAAGATTGATTTTAAAAAATCCAAAAATTTTAGGGTGTTTACACCTTGTTACGTGAAGGCATGGGTATACGAGCACTTTCTAACCCTGCAGCGGGCGAAACTGAACCGAGGGTATGACGAGAACCTGCCTAGAATGTGCCGATGGAAGCCAACTAAGGAAGATGCCAAACGTTCTCACACATTGGCCGCCCTACGGCATGCACTCGAAGATATGACGACAGAAGAGGTGAATTTAGACCTAATTTTGTACTTAATTGGTATTAATTTACTACGTTATGTTAAATGACATTATGCTAAATTTTATGCGGTGCAGATTGTATAGGATCCATACCGTGATTTACGACAGACTACTCGTCCATTGCAACCAGTCGCCTTATATCACGGTCTTATCAGTTGTCATGAAATCGAGGAGGCTTATATGCCGGATAGAGTGCTCCGTCAGTTTGGCTACATACAAACTGTCCCAAGGCGCACTTTGAAAATGATAACTCCTCCGCGCGGTACAAAACCGCTAAACTATATTCCTGCGTCGTTCAACTGGGTATCAGACTTCTTCACCGAGTGGCAACGCCACGTTATTAGAGATACCGACCGGCAAGCAGCAGTCAATATGGCGGAGTGTAGCGACGACTACCTCGCCTACTATGCCGGTGTCGGACTACCTACCTTGTTCCAACGCGGAGGAGATATTGTGCGTGTACCGTCAGATCTTTCTGCCAAATCGGTCTTGTATACTGCACTGGTCAAGGTGGTGAGCCAACTTGTAGACTTTAAGTTTGATATTTGTAACTGTTTCTAACAAAATTTTTTAATTCTCATGAATATGCAAGGAAAGTGAAGAAGTTGGGAAGAAGCCTCGTCAGTTGCCAGGGTTCGAATTATATGACAATTAATGACGAACTCCAACAAATCGACAACTCTGAAGATTTTCCTTTCTTGGAAAATAGAGAGCAACGTACAAAGAGACGGCATGAAGTTTAAACTATCATTTTGAGTTGTAAAAGTTTGAATGAATATGACTTTTGAGAATTGTAAAAGTTTAAACTATGATTTTGAGTTATATAACTTTGAATGAATTTGCTACTATTGACACTTTGAGTGAATTTGAGTTGTATAAAAGTTTAAACTATCAATTTGAGCTGCATACATACAGTTGTCCAATGTGCAGACAGTGGAGCTAATTTTACATATAAGACAGTGGATAAACTTTAGGACTGTCATAATTTTGACAGTCCAAGTATATACTAGGACTGTCAAAATTGTGACAGTCCTAAAGTTACATATAACTGTGCATATAAGACAGTGGGTAAACTTTAGGACTGTCACAATTTTGACAGTCCTACTATATACTAGGACTGTCAAAATTGTGACAGTCCTAAAGTTATATATAACTATTCATATAAGACAGTGGGTAAACTTTAGGACTGTCACAATTTTGACAGTCCTAGTATATACTAGGACTGTCAAAATTGTGACAGTCCTAAAGTTACATATAACTGCTAATAGACAGTGGGTAAACTTTAGGACTGTCACAATTTTGACAGTCCTAGTATATACTAGGACTGTCAAAATTGTGACAGTCCTAGTATCCTGGCAGTTTTACATATTGACAGTCCTAAGTTATTAGTAGCAATGCACAATATACAGTCAAAATCTATTAGTATCAATTAGATAACTCCTTTCATTACACAACATACACACAACATATAATTCAATATACAGTTAAACATACATGGATCAACACAAAATACATTTTAATATACAGTATCAATCGATTAGAATATCAAAGTAGTCGTCCGACATGATTTTTGGATCCTCCATCTTCATCATCTTCTTATAGGCAGCCATTGCATCCTTGTAGGGTGTAAACCCCCTAAATTTTCAAATTATTAAATATTGGATTTTTCTCAATTTTCTGGAATTTTCTGGGAATTTTCTGTAATTAAAATCAAGGTTCTGAATTATTAAATAATTTTTAGTTGTTAATAATTAATATTAAAATGTCATGAAAATAATATTTTTGGGTGTAAAATGAAAAACTGGACTTAGGGTAATTTTTCTAGATTTTTCTGGGCCTCAGACCTATTTTTAAATGCCCGAAAACTATTTAATTAATTAATTAATTAATTAACAGTTTTTAATTATTATTATTATTATTATTATTATTATTATTATTATATTTTTATTATTTTTTTCAGCCCGCCCCGCCCCTGGCCCATTGGGCCGCGGCCCAGCCCGCTATTCCGGCCCAGACCCGCCTTATCGGGTCGGGTCGGGTTCAGCCGAACCCGACCCGCCGTCAGCCCGACCCGCCCACGTGAACAGTCCCCCCCACGCCCCGCGTCCAGCGCAGCGCCGCACGTTCCGCGCCTCGCTCGCCGCGCTCCGCGGTCATGTCGCCCCTCCGCTCCGCCTTGGCCGGCCCCCCTAACCGCCCGCTCCCCTATTTAAACCGCCCCCGTCTTCCTCCTCCGGCCTAACCCCTCTCCAAACCCTAACCGCCCCCGCCGAGCTCCGCCCTGCCTCGCCGCCTGCCCAGCCACCGCCAGCGCCGTCCTCCTCCCTCGGCGCACCCCCTCCCCTCTCCTCCGCTCCTCCTCCGGCGCCAACCGTCGACCAGCAGCAGCAGCGGAGGCCGACAGCAGCAACAGCAGCCGCAGCAGCTCCGGCCGCCGCCCGTCGGCTCCGCCGCCACCAGCCACCGGCCCAGCACCCCTCGGCGAACCTTCCCCGGCCCCCTCCGGCGCGTCTCCGGCCGGCCTCCGCCGCCTACGGCCGACACACGTCGAAACCCTAACCCTAGCCCTAATTCTTCTTCGCGTGTCCGACACGAGTCGGACACGACTCGACCCTGATTTTCGGGTCCCCTTCAGGTACGCGTAACTTTTACCTCGTAGCTCTGTTTCCAATTCCGCAAATTGCGTTGCGAAGCCTGTATGACCCTCTCGGTGCCCGGACAAACCGCTCGGGACATCGCGTCCTGTGGTGATCGCACACCGCGATCCAAAAACAGGAAAAACCAGACCCTGTTTTACCCCGGAACTGAGTGCGCCCCGCCAAACGGGACGACTTGGTCGTGTGCGGTCTTCACAGATACGTACGCATCATCGATACGGACGTGTGAGTTTTCGTGGAAGCTGATTCGGGTGTGCGTGCACACCGGAATCAACGCGTATCCGCGGACATCGTCCCGTATCCGCCTTTTCGACAATTTACCCTAACTTCGTGCACACACGTCGGATCGAGACGAAACTTGCGCCATCGGACTCGTAGCGATACGCTGGTCCTGTGTGTCAAGTTTGGTTCGATTCTAAGAACGTTGACAAAATCGCGTGTCGTGGGCCCCACAGGCCCCGCTCGACGGGCGATTTTGTGTTCGGCTTATCGGAATCCAAATTTGGAAGTTTTGTTGGGTTCGTATCAGCGTTCCTGACCTGTTGACACTAAGTTTGGTGAATTTGGAGACTTTTGACCCGGACGCGTTTTTCGGTGCAAAGCGAGCCCACCGGCGGATCCCGTTTTGACCCGAAACTGTCGTTTTTGTCCTTGTCTCCAAATTAGACCCAAGGACAGGCGTTTCTAGCTATTTGACATCTTCTGAGCATGATGGTATTATCTATTTCAGCTTTTGGACTCATCTCTGGAAATTTCCCAAGAGAACCAAATTAATCGGATCCAAACAACAGGCAAGTACCTGCACTTCAAGTTAATCTTTATATATTGTGATAATTTCCCTGCCATACATGTACCCTTGATGTTTACACCTAGTGTTAGAAATACTGAATTTCATGTCTTGAATATTGGTAGTTCCTGTCTTATTTTTCATGTCGGGTGGGAGAATACTAGAAGGCATGTAGTTTACCCTTCCCCTTATCATGTTTAATAGCTGTTGGTACGCGACTGTACCCTCAGCCGGATCTCGATTGTTCATATTTAATAGCCGTCTATGACGGCCGAATTAGCCTTATAAACCCCTACATGCCAACTATGTATTCTAAAATAAACACAAGTTCACACAGATAGCTTCTGGTCTAGTTATAGTTCTTGCTGACTGTTGTAGTTTCATATCCTGTCTCATTTATTTCCTGCTTTCTCATATTCCTGTTTATAGCATTAACTCTGAGATATTGATGTTCTTCTATGCAACTTTCTCAACATGATACTCAAGTTAATTGTCATGAATATTTAGTTTAATCTTGTTGTGCATTGTGTACTTTGCTCCTTTCCTGACTGGATCCGTTGTTTTAGGCGATGTTGAGGACTTTGCCCCTACTTATTATGCCCACTATGAGTTAGCAGGTGACACATATGAGGAGCCGGTTCCCACTCAGGAGACTACCTTGAGGAGGAGTAGCCAGTTAGTTATTATTTTATTTCCTTTTCAGCATATACTCGGGTTTGTCCCCGATCTATCTTCTGGCTTTGTATTAACTATGGATCTGTTGTCACAATTTGTTTTATAAAAGTTAGCATTCCTATTTCCTGTTACTTTCCTTGTCTATTTATTGTGGATGAGATAGATACTTATTGACCCCAGAAAAGACCTAGACAGCGTACTACCGCCGACACTGCGGCGTAGGCTGGACGTGCCCACGCACTCGTGCCCGAATAACCGGGTGCGGGTCGTGACACGTTTTTGTGGTGGCCCATGCAGGTCCAACGACTAAATTGTTCGGTTTCAACTCAGGGACCGAACAGGCCTGCAATAAAGCTAGGATAAGTTTATAGGATCTCATCCACTTGCTTGAATCATTTTTGATATCTGTATCGTATTCGAACTAATATGAACTTGCATCTTGCCTTGATTCCTGTGCGCCTCTTATTGGTTATTTTGCATACAGGGAAATGGACCCACAAGCCAGCAACGAGGATCATGCAGAAATACCACAAACCGTTGTGGTTACCCAAGAAGACGATGTGATACCCGTCGGTGAAGGCCAATCATCACAAGGCAGTCAAGCAAGTCAGCCTGCCTCAATAATCCATCAAGATGGCGTTCCACCCTCGACGCAGCCTATTCCACCGATGCCTTCCTTCCCACCGGGACCGCCTATGGACGAACAGCAGATGTTCCGCATGTTCTACATAATGATGCAAGCCTATCAGAAGGTTCAACAAGAAACTCAGCAAAACCAAGCGGAGAACTTCATCGACAGAATTAGCTCGGAGTCACGTAAGCCAAGCAGTTCAAATGCAATTACCTTCGACGAGGACGTTCTTACTGCAGCGCGACCTGTGGAGTACACCACAAGGATCGAGTCCAGCCGGAAGCGGCCGTCTGCGTCAGCACCAGACCAAGCACAACAGGAAAAAGCTGCAAAGCGTCCACGGATGAATCCAACTCAAGGACAGAATCAACGAGTTCCCACTTGTGGCTTTTGTCGAAAACAAGGTCACACCTGGCAAGTTTGTAGGAAGAGACTAGGTGCCTGTCTATATTGTGGATCAGCAGCACATCAAATGAAGGACTGTCCTGCTGCTCAAAGACGCACACTGCACAAAAGTTCCAGTTCAGGCCAGGCCCCAGCAGCGCAGCAGAGGGCACCACCTCAAGAACACGGACAAGCTTAGACGATAACCATGGAGAACGTGCAGACTCTTAGAGTAACTAATGCGCGTAAGTGATTCGTAGATACCTTTTCCTAGTATTGTTTTCGTGCCTGTTGGTTCGTGACCTCAGCCCCAACCTAGTAATTTTAAACTTGCTAAATAACCGGGAATGCTTTTATATTTGATAACTGTAGAGATTTTGAGGTTTTTGCTATTGTGCTTATTATATGTGTCTTGTGAACTTTAATAAATTTGTACCTCTTTTCATCATCATCTAGCGCACTTAATTTTGCTAAACTCGACTAATGCTGCTATTTTATAGCCTAGTTTTGCAAGCTTACTCTTTATCGGGCTTGTTCGTGACACCTATATTATTGAGGCCTGATCAACCCCACTAATACAAGTGTCTACTCAGAATCAATGTACTACGGTCTGATCAACCTTAGTGCATTTTGATTCGCACTTCGCATGACTACTTTATGTGGATTGAGATATAGTCGACTAGTCTACTTGCCCCCTAAATACGTCCGAGCATATCGTATCAGCATTACCAGAATAGAATCTCGATCCATAACCGCCTGACAATTTCCAGTAGAATTCCTTAAACGCCTTGATCCCTATACCTCTGTTCTACCACCTCGCCCTTAAAACTCTTTATTATTGATCCTCGTCTTCCCTTATTTCGGAAAGACAAAAACCTGTGGTTGGTATGAGTTGATTTGTAGTGCTAGACATACCCCTCAGACCGGACGAATTGATGATAACCCTTTATGACTAGGACAAGACCCTAGGTGCTGTGTTTTGTGTTGCAGACTTGAAGATTCAATACCATAATTTATTAAGTTGAGACCTAGCCTCACTAGTTGTACAGCCTTAGAGGATATGGGTAAAATTCTAAGTTGGGTAGCGACCGCAATGTTCACCTGAGAGAAACCAGTTAGACTGTAATCAAGTGAGTCTGGACAGAGAGAACTCTGCCATAATTTAAATTTCGAGGACGAAATTTTTGTAAGTTGGGTAGGTTGTAAACCTCCTAAATTTTCAAATTATTAAATCTTGGATTTTTCTCAATTTTCTGGAATTTTCTGAGAATTTTCTGTAATTAAAATCAAGGTTCTAAATTATTAAATAATTTTTAGTTGTTAATAATTAATATTAAAATGTCATGGAAATAATATTTTTGGGTGTAAAATGAAAAACTGGACTTAGGGTAATTTTTCTGGATTTTTCTGGGCCTCAGACCTATTTTTAAATGCCCGAAAACTATTTAATTAATTAATTAATTAATTAACTGTTTATTATTATTATTATTATTATTATATTTTTATTATTTTTTTCAGCCCGGCCCGCCCCTGGCCCATTGGGCCGCGGCCCAGCCCGCTATTCTGGCCCAGACCCGCCTTATCGGGTCGGGTCGGGTTCAGCCGAACCCGACCCGCCGTCAGCCCGACCCGCCCGCGTGAACAGTCCCCCCCCACGCCCCGCGTCCAGCGCCGGCCGCCGCGCGCAGCGCCGCGCGTTTCGCGCCTCGCTCGCCGCGCTCCGCGGCCACGTCGCCCCTCCGCTCCGCCTTGGCCGGCCCCCCTAACCGCCCGCTCCCCTATTTAAACCGCCCCCGTCTTCCTCCTCCGGCCTAACCCCTCTCCAAACCCTAACCGCCCCCGCCGAGCTCCGCCCTGCCTCGCCGCCTGCTCAGCCACCGCCAGCGCCGTCCTCCTCCCTCGGCGCACCCCCTCCCCTCTCCTCCGCTCCTCCTCCGGCGCCAACCGTCGACCAGCAGCAGCAGCGGAGGCCGACAGCAGCAACAGCAGCCGCAGCAGCTCCGGCCGCCGCCCGTCGGCTCCGCCGCCACCAGCCACCGGCCCAGCACCCCTCGGCGAACCTTCCCCGGCCCCCTCCGGCGCGTCTCCGGCCGGCCTCCGCCGTCTACGGCCGACACACGTCGAAACCCTAACCCTAGCCCTAATTCTTCTTCGCGTGTCCGACACGAGTCGGACACGACTCGACCCTGATTTTTGGGTCCCCTTCAGGTACGCGTAACTTTCGCCTCGTAGCTCTGTTTCCAATTTCGCAAATTGCGTTGCGAAGCCTGTATGACCCTCTCGGTGCCTGGACAAACCGCTCGGGGCATCGCGTCCTGTGGTGATCGCACACCGCGATCCAAAAACAGGAAAAACCAGACCCTGTTTCACCCCGGAACTGAGTGCGCCCCGCCAAACGGGATAACTTGGTCGTGTGCGGTCTTCACAGATACGTACGCATCGTCGATACGGACGTGTGAGTTTTCGTGGAAGCTGATTCGGGTGTGCGTGCACACCGGAATCAACGCGTATCCGCGGACATCGCCCTGTATCCGCCTTTTCGGTAATTCACCCTAACTTTGTGCACACACGTCGGATCGAGACGAAACTTGCGCCATCGGACTCGTAGCGATACGCTGGTCCTGTGGGTCAAGTTTGGTTCGATTCTAAGAACGTTGACAAAATCGCGTGTCGTGGGCCCCACAGGCCCCGCTCGACGGGCGATTTTGTGTTCGGCTCATCGGAATCCAAATTTGGAAGTTCCGTTGGGTTCGTATCAGCGTTCCTGACCTGTTGACACTAAGTTTGGTAAATTTGGAGACTTTTGACCCGGACGCATTTTTCGGTGCAAAGCGGACCCACCGGCGGACCCCGTTTTGACCCGAAACTGCCGTTTTTGCCCTTGTCTCCAAATTGGATCCAAGGACAGGTGTTTCTAGCTATTTGACATCTTCTGAGCATGATGGTAATGTCTATTTCAGCTTTTGGACTCATCTCTGGAAATTTCCCCAGAGAACCAAATTAATCGGATCCAAACAACAGGCAAGTACCTGCACTTCAAGTTAATCTTTATATATTGTGATAATTTCCCTGCCATACATGTACCCTTGATGTTTACACCTAGTGTTAGAAATACTGAATTTTATGTCTTGAATATTGGTAGTTCCTGTCTTGTTTTTCATGTCGGGTGGGAGAATACTAGAAGGCATGTAGTTTACCCTTCCCCTTATCATGTTTAATAGCTGTTGGTACGCGACTGTACCCTCAGCCGGATCTTGATTGTTCATGTTTAATAGCCGTCTATGACGGCCGGATTAGCCTTATAAACCCCTACATGCCAACTATGTATTCTAAAATAAACACAAGTTCACACAGATAGCTTCTGGTCTAGTTATAGTTCTTGCTGACTGTTGTAGTTTCATATCCTGTCTCATTTATTTCCTGCTTTCTCATATTCCTGTTTATAGCATTAACTCTAAGATATTGATGTTCTTCTATGCAACTTTCTCAACATGATACTCAAGTTAATTGTCATGAATATTTAGTTTAATCTTGTTGTGCATTGTGTACTTTGCTCCTTTTCTGACTGGATCCGTTGTTTTAGGCGATGTTGAGGACTTTGCCCCTACCTATTATGCCCACTATGAGTTAGCAGGTGACACATATGAGGAGCCGGTTCCCACTCAGGAGACTACCTTGAGGAGGAGTAGCCAGTTAGTTATTATTTTATTTTCTTTTCAGCATATACTCGGGTTTGTCCCCGATCTATCTTCTGGCTTTGTATTAACTATGGATCTGTTGTCACAATTTGTTTTATAAAAGTTAGCATTCCTATTTCCTGTTACTTTCCTTGTCTATTTATTGTGGATGAGATAGATACTTATTGACCCCAGAAAAGACCTAGACAGCGTACTACCGCCGACACTGCGGCGTAGGCTGGACGTGCCCACGCACTCGTGCCCGAATAACCGGGTGTGGGTCGTGACATAGGGTGTCGTCCATGCGATCGCTTCCTCAGGTGCGTGTTTATACCAAAGCGTAGAAGATGTCAGAATAGGAGAATGAGCGATCAACCTTGGGATGATGAAGTGTTGTCCGACAAGCCCTATGCAACATAGATTGGATACTCGGTGTTCGGCCGGGGGGGGGGCACACATTGGAAAGAAAGTATTGTTAATACCTTGTGAGATAATTATAATAGGTAACTTATACCTATTAGAGAATACGTAAGCAGCAGGCGGGACATCTAGGGGTACAAACGAGCCAAGCCGAGCCAAGCTTTCATAAGCTTGACCTTGGCTTGATTAGAATTAATCGAGCTCGAGCTTGATAATTTTTTTATTTTAGAGCTTGAGCTTGGCTTGAGCTCGTTTATATTAAGCTTGAGCTTGGCTTGGTTTGAGCTCGGGCTTGGCTTGATAAGCTCAAACTCAAGCTCGTTAAGCTTGATTTTGAGCTTGTTCAGCTTTATTTCAAGCTCATTAAGCTTGATATTAAGCTTAATTTTGAGCTTAACGAACTTGATTTCAAGCTAGTTAGGCTTGAATTCAAGTACCTATAATATTAACAATTTATTTATAAAAATTCAATTTAAAAAGTTCTTTAATATCAATTATTAAGGACATATAATTATATACAATGCACACAACCATATTGTTATACAAACATGCATAAAATTAGAATTCAACAAAGAACAAATTTAAATTTAAATAACAAAATAAATTTGTAAACTGCCAGCAACGAGCTCCTAAACGAGCTTCTAAACGAGCCAGCTTACGAGTTAGCTCGCAAGCTTCTAAACGAACCAGCTCGCGAGCTCAAACGAGCAGAGTACTTCTAAGCTTAAGCTTGGCTCGTTTATTAAACGAGCTCGAAAATGAAGCTTGAGCTTGGCTTGTTTACTAAACGAACCGAGCTCAAACAAGCTTTTATCAAGCCGAGCTTCGAGCGGCTTACGAACGGCTTGGCTCGTTTGCAGCCCTAGGGACATCCATGTAATGGTCTGGTCCGGTAACTGTTTTCGTACAAGGTATGCCTGCCAACAAATCTCCAACAATTTCTTCGCCAAGTATTTGGCTATAGAAGGCTAGTCGTGACTCCAACTCCTCGTACAGCTCTTCCCTAACCTGTCTCCATCCTGCTTCAACTGAATAACCTAGTTGTCTTGCTAGTGCATGGTATCCACAATGGCCATCCTTAGGAACATCAATAATAGACCAAATGAAATTTTGTATCTCAGGTAGGAAATTTTCAATGTATAGACTATAAGAATCAGAAAAGTTATCAAAACCCTCCGCCGTGACTGCATCTATTCTTTTCTGTTTCTTCCCCCTTCGAATAGTTAGCTTACTCTTTTTCTGCGGAAATACCCCCCGATCCATTACGGACTTTGCATCCAAACTGCGTTCGATATGTTCAAATAAGGATGGATCTCTTTTAGATGACTCATCCTCCTTTTTTGCTCTACTCTTTCTTGACTGTGGTCTTCCCTTAGGAGTTCGAACAATGGATGGCTCTTGCAATCGTGTTGTTGCCGGGACTGCAATCTCTTGGATTTTAACCTCAATGGATCTTCTCTCCGGTTCCGATGTGCCATACCACCTTGCGTGCAGTAGTTTCACTTGTGGCAACGCAAAGAAATCATCTTGAACTTCCACCGTCGGCATTATCGACAGCTGTCTCCAACGTTGATCAACAACATCTATTGGAATAGGTATAGATTCACGACAATATTCGTTGATCTCATGTGCACAAGGAAGACCGAGTGAATGTCGATATGAACAACCGCAAACCTCGGGATCATAACCCACCGACTTCGACCTACCAATCTCCTCAAACAATAAGCCAAAGGCCTTGTGAGATACCACATAGGTTAAACCATCCAAGAGGTGTTCATGCTTGTATTCATGCTTTGCAATATTGAGGCTCATCTCAAATGATGCTACAATATCGTTCACCGTGGAAATAATCATCAAATGAATCGATTGCCAAACAGAGACAAAATTACCGACCGATGACCGTAGATATCTTTTTAAACTTGAGTGTGCTCCTTCGATCCGGTTCGTAGTGATTGTGCCATAATGCTTCACCATGTTGGTCCATGCTAAGACGAATTACTCTTTATGTGGTTCTAGCCAAGTATCTTTGATATAAGATATGCATGTCGGCTTACTCGTCTCCCACTTTTGTTGGAACATGTACCATGCTGTGTCGTAGCTGTCTGTAGTACTTGCTCGCCATACAAGACTCCAATCACTGTAGAATTCTTCGAAGCGAAGCATGTCAATTTTACCGTCCACTTTTACAAATTTTCTCTTGCATTGAGCTTGGATATTTTGATTTATATGCCAAGTGCATAGTAGTCTATGCGCATGAGGAAATACAATATCTATAGCATTTATCAGCACATATTCTCTGTCAGTAACAAAAACAGAGGGCTCTTTGTAAACTGTGTAAAGGGATTGTAGTTTTCTCAACGCCCATGTGTAATCATCTACTGTCTCACTCTTCATAAAACAAAAAGCGTCTGTAAATGTTTTTCCCGTAGACGTAAACCCGACAACGTGAAAAAGAGGCATCTTGAACTTTTTGGCCTTATATGTACATTCAAGGACCAACACATCTGCGAAGGACCGAGCCAAGTGTGTGCAATCAGGATGAGCCCAAAATAACAAAAGGAGTTCATCAGTTTGTGGATGTCTTCTATGCTACTCCACGTAGTGATGCTCCCCAAGCAACTTCAATACTTGCTGCATCGCCATTCTTTCTTTCATACTATTGCATTTCGCTCTGGCCAAACTATTATAGATCGTCCTCATGGTAGACTTGTTCCCATCTTCTTTTTGTCGTACGGCAGAATAAATTTATTTCGGTGCATCTCCGGAAAGGAACAATTCTTCAACCAACTTTCTCTCATCCTCCTTCAACCGTGCCACGTAGGTATGACCCGTAAGTGTCCCTGGAATAGGATGATTGTATCTTCCATTCTTAACTTCGATTATCCACTTCACATCTTCAACTTTTACAATCAACACGTTCAATGGACAACCACATTTTCTCGTCCCAACATTTTTCTTAGGGATTTTTTTTTCAACAACACCCTTTTTTTTATGATGCTCCCTAAACACACCTCCTCTTTCGCATCCCAGCTCAACATATTTTCGGCCCGGCCGAGATCTGATGGATCTTGCAATGACAATAACTACGTTATGTCGTCTTCCAACTTCTCTGTACCACTCTAATGCTTCTTCCTGGGTTGCAAATTGAATATCCGTTGAGAAAATATCATCCACATCCACATCAACATCAACAGCATGATGTACCACAATATCTGAACAAGGTTGGTCCTATAACCAATATAAAATAATATAAAAATTAATAACTTTATATAATTACCCAGGACTGTCACTATTTTGACAGTCCTATTTTTATATAGGACTGTCAAAATTATGACAGTCCTACTTTTATGTAGGACTGTCGAATTTATGACAGTCCTATATTTATATAGGACTGTAGAATATTTGACAGTCCTATATTCATATAGGACTGTCTAATTTTTACAGTCCTTACTCGTGACTGTCGAATTAGGGTTGTTGTTTTACGTATCGTACGTGCTTCGGAATAACCGACATGTTCTTCGGAACGTCCGGAGTGCATATTTAATGGATTGGAGGATCCGACTTCGTCATCGAACATGTTTTCATGCATTGTTCCTACAATAGTAAAAAAAAACTAAATTTTTTTTCTGACAATCGCAAAACTTATTCATCGTAGGTTGTCAAAGACATACCGGAAGAATATTCCTTGGACAATCACCAAAGTAAAATTCTCCTCCAACCACAACTATCAATTTCCAAATTTAGGTGGGATGAGGGTTTCTTGGAGAATGAGGGTTTCTTCAAGTCTAGGTAGAATGCAAAAAATAGAAAAAAAATTCACTTATATACCTAAGTGTGGGCTAGCCCCAAGTAACTTTGAGAGTGGCAAACTTGTAATTTTGGAAAAATTAACATTGGGCTAGCCCCAAGTAAAAGTAGTAGTGCCCTTATAATTTGCCATTTTTTTATGCAACCAAATGTATGCAGGAACATATAATACCCCAAAAAAATTGCCAAAAAAATCAATAAAAATATATGTTTTGCTTAATCAGGAAAAAAAAAACCAGATCAGCAGATGGAAAAAGATCAGATTTTGATACAAAGTTTCAGTAGAACAAAATGAGCAGAGGAGTGGAAGTACCTTTATTTTCTTGTGCAAATAGCTAAAACCCAGGAATCACTCTAGATAAAGTGAATATATTTTTAGGGGGTGTTTGTTTTTACAACTGTTTAGAGTCGTGAATCACTGAATCTAATCTGGACTCAAATATATATATATATATATATATATATATATATATATATATATATATATATATATATATAGAATAAGGGAGGTGAGATGACACCTCATTCTAAAAACAAAGGTGACGATGATGTGGCATAATCTCAACCACACAAACGAGGGGAGGGGGTTAAGTGCAAATTGCCAATTATGAAATGTGTGGTTGGAATTGTGCCACGTTACCGCCACCCTTGTTTTTAGAGTGAGGTGCCATCTCACCTCCCTTATTCTCTCTCTCTCTCTATATATATGAAAAAAAGATATGAGCCATAGACTCATATTCGTCATGCACATGTGGATCAGTAGGAATGTATGGATTCGTACATCCCATGTGCACTAGTACACTCTATTCTTATTGGTCCACATGTGCACTGGCACATGTAAAAATATGAGCCTATGGCTCATATATATATATATATATATATATATATATATATATATATATATATATATATATATATATATGTATATGAAAAATTCTAAAATACAAACTGTGTATCGATGCAATCAAAATCTGAACCATTGATTCACATGTGCATTGGCTCATGTAGGAATATGAGCCTATGACTCATATCCCTTTTCTCATATATATATATATATATATATATATATATATATATATATATATATATATATATATATATATGAAAAATTCTTAAATACAAACTGTGTATCGATATAAGCAAAATCTGAACTATTGATTGTTGATCCAATAGTCCAGATTAGAAGGTCTTTCTTGTACTTTCACAATTTCACAATGCAATTGTATGGGATGTATCGATACACAATTTGTATTGTAAAATTAAAATTGTGAAAGTATAATAAAGTCCTTCTAATCTGAACCATTGGATCAACAATCAATGGTTCAGATTTTGTTTGTATGGATACAAAATTTGTATTGTAGAAGGAATATATATATATATATATATATATATATATATATATATATATATATATATATATATATATATATATATATATTGCATTAGAGGCAATTAAAACTTAATAATTAATTAGATGTTCCAAGAAGAAAGCGATAGGCTTTCGTTTTCTCTTTAACTAACCTCTAATTGGAGATTAAAAAATCATTAATCAGTAAAAAGTTTTTTCCCCTTATATTCTTAACAGTAGTGATATAAATAAAAAAAATCTAAAAAGAGAGCAATACAAAGAAAGTTCAACAATTTATGTACAAATTAGGTAATTAAATTGCAATAAAATTACACAAAAAATAAAATTAATGGAGTATTATTGCTTTTGATGTTACATTAATTTTTTTATAGGATCATATATTTTAATTAGATCACAAATAAGATAAAATGTTCGAAAAATTCAAAATAAATAAATAATGTATCACCATTATTATTGGCGACATGAGTGCAGGCACTTATATCGCCAATAGCAATGACGAATATGGGCAAGCTAATTTTTTTTAAACATGGTCATGTCGCCATTAGCATTGGTAACATGAGTGTTTAATTTTTGGCCAACGCACAATCATAGCTAAAGTTTGTTTGGCAGCTCACATTCGTTTGACGCGACTTGGGAACTATTGTTTTTTTTTTTGAAAAATTTATCTGAAGTCCAAAATAATTTAGCTAAGCCAAAATTTGTTATTATTATTGGCGATTGTCACGCTCCAGTCCCAAAATACGTAGGACTAGGAATACGTAACACGTCCAGCCGTACGTATACGAACTCCAATATATGGAAATCGTATACACACGTACGCTGTTCATGAATATCCAATCCACCAGTGGTAATATACTGTCACAACAAGTCCCACACAATCTATATCTCATCTACAACAAAAATAATAAATAGGAATAAAGAGCTGAATAATATCTGAATATCAAGATGAGTATCAAGTCTGATAGTCGGGTGGAAACAAATCCACTACAAAACTACTATACTGAAGTAGCAAAAAGATCTCTAAACAGTGGTAATATAATCACAGATACTCCGAGGGTAAGACTTCCTCAGTCTGGTAAGTAGCGTCAGGTCCCGGGCCGTACTCCTGCTCGTCCATATCTAGAAAGGGACCAGGTCCTCAGAGGGACGTAACAAGATACATATAAATATGCCAATAAAGTACAGAAATATAAACATCTAATGGGTCGCCTAACCGTCTAAGTGAATGCAGTTTGAGAACAATTTTCCAACACGTGGGCTATCTGGCCATAATGGGATTGGCATAATTCTCTCGGAGAATCAGGGCCTACCAGCATGTCGTCTTTTGAACGGCAGAGGCCGCCTGAAAATATAACATATAGTGGTCATCAACACCCGTTTCTCCGGCGGAGAATTCGAGCGCACAGGAGAAAAGTGTAAAGGAGTCCAAACGCCTTACTTATTGTTCTCTCCACTCCATGCTCTAGGCGTGCCATTTCCATGTGTCACGCCCCAGTCCCAAAATGCCGAGGGACTGAGCATGTGAGCAATGGCCAGCAGCACGCACCGATGGACAACCCAAATTAATGGATCCATCAGGGCATGCTTAAGCTGTAGTCTAGCAGTAATATGTTACAAGTCTCAGGTATTTCTAATCTCATCCACAGAATAAACACAGATTAATTGCCAGAAATCATGCAATAGAAATAAATATGCAATATCAGATAAGGTTATCTCGGGAACAAATCCGAGAATTATTCTGTTACATTCAAGGAAAATTAGACAGGAATTGAAATGCTGAAAATAAAAATACTGTATAGCTGAAGCCGGGCTCAGGAGAAATCTTCGGCCACTATTTCGTCCTCTGTTCCTGGTTCTGCTCCAAGGAGTGCTCCTGTACCGTACACCTCTGGGTAGTTCTCTTCAGCTGTACCTGGGGACATAATCCGGATCCAGGTCCTCAGGGGACAGCAAGGTACAGAAAATACAAGCCAAAATAAACACAGTGCAGCAGATAATTAATCAAGAGGGTAAGCTATGTAACCAGCTAAGTGATATGCAATATGAGAGCAGCACTAGAATTCAGGCTGAAGCCACCACAAGCTCTGTGTCGGGGAGCCGGTAGCGGCAATAACTATGAATTACACTATGTTATATACTATGTTTTATAATATAATATCAGCCTGTAGTCTGTGTGTCTCTCCCCACCCAATGTAATCCCACGTCTCATGTCCACGATGCCTCATGTCCATGTCACGCACGATTATAACTAATGCAGCAAGTCTGATAGCTATGAATCAAATGTCTAAGAATGTAAAGTCTATGTCATAAAATATGCATCCTATACAGAATCACCTCGAATGTCTCAGGAAGACTCTGTCTCATGAAATAGTGTCAAGTGTCCTGGGTTCTGGTGTACTTGATAGGACAAGTACGAGAATAAGGGTATCGATTGTCCATCTCTAATGACGTACCCAACACCGCGTACGTGGTTGGCACCCGACTATGATCGGACACTAAGCACGTCACACGTTTCCTAGGTTAAGCAGTTAAAATAAGTTACATATGGATCTACCAGAATTCAAGTAAAATACTATAACAGAAATTACTGAGAATTTACAAGCTCTATGTTCTCACTGATGCAAAATTAACCAAGAAAATATATAGCAAGCTGCAGCGTTTGGCAAGGTACACTTGCCTGTGGTTCTTGTTCCAATTGCGGCTCTGACTTCAGCTGGAATTGCAGGCGGTACTCCGGTTGCTGAAACAAACATCACCATCAGATCCAGAAAATATCAATCAGCTAGAAACGCCTATCCTTGGGTCCAATTTGGAGACAAGGGCAGAAACGGCAGTTTCGGGTCAAAACGGGGTCCACCGGTGGGCCCGCTTTGCACCGAAAAACGTGTCAGGGTCAAAGGTCTCCAAATTCACCAAACTTAGTGTCATCAGGTTAGAAACGCTGATACGAACCCAACGAAACTTTCAGAATTAAATTCCGATGAGCCGATCACAAAATCGCCCGTCGAGCGGGGCCTGTGGGGCCCACGACACGCGATTTCGTCAACGTTCTCAGAATCGAACCAAACTTGACCCACAGGACCAGCGTATTGCTACGAGTCCGATGGCGCAAGTTTCGTCTCGATCCGACGTGTGTGCTCAAAGTTAGGTCGAATTGCAGAAAAGACGGATACGGGGCGATGTCCGCGGATACGCGTTGATTCCGGTGTGCACGCACACCCAAATCAGCTTCCGCAAAATTCCACACGTCCGTATCGACGAGGCGCACGTATCTGTGAAGACCGTGCGCGACCAAGTCGTCCCGTTTGGCGGGGCGTACTCGGTTCCGGGGTGAAACAGGGTCTGGTTTTTCCTGTTTTTGGATCGCGGTGTGTGATCACCACAGGACGCGATGCCCCGAACAGTTTGTCCGGACACCGAGAGGGTCATACAGGCTTCGCGCAGAAATTTACAGAATTGAAAACAGAGGTCCGAGCCGAAAGTTACACGCACCTGAAGGGGACCCGAAAACCAGGATTTTGAACCGTGTCCGACACGCGGTTCTGTGTCCTGGACGTGTCAGCGTGTCCAGCGGCGTGTCCGGGTATCCTCGGCCGTGTCCGGGGCTCTGGGGGACTGGCCGACGGTCGGCGAGGCCCTGGGATGTCCGGCGGGGTCGTCGGACGGCGGCTACGGCGAGGTCGGCTCGCAGGGAGGCCGGCGGCGAGTTCGAGAAGAAGAAGGGAGGAAGAAGGAGAGGTCGGCTGCTCCCGGCGGTTGGGGGGGAACTCGCTGGAGGCTGCGAGGGAGGTGGACGGCGGGTCTGAGTGGAGGCCGGAGGGTCGCAAGGGGTCGGGGTCACCGGACGGGGCTCGCCGGAGTGGAGGAGTTAGGGTTAGGGTTAAGGGGAAAGAGGCGGAGGAGAGGGGAAATTTATAGGGGCGTCGGTGGGAGGTGAGGCCGGGACGTGGGGGTCGACGTGGCCGGGAGAGTCGGCCGAGGGATTCGGAGGGGAGGCGGTCGTGGCGGCGAGATTTCCGGCGGGCGGCGTGGGGTCGGATCGTGGGGGAACTGGGGTTGGGGGTGACCGTAGGCGGGTCGGGTCGGGCGGCGGGCTCCGGGTGAGCAGACCCGCCCGACCCGCTAAGCTCAGGGGGCTGGGTTGGGTTTAACGGGCTCGGCCCACTGGGCCGGGCCGGGCCCAAAGTTAATAAAATAAAATCCATAATAATAATAATACTAATAAATAAATAAATAATAATAATTAGAAAAATTAGTTTTTAGGCTTTTAAAAATAGGTCCGGGGTCCGATAAATTCCAGAAAAATTGCCCTAAGTCCAGTTTTTCCTTTTACATCCAAAAATATTATTTTCATAATATTTTAATACTGTTTAATATCAATTAAAAATCATTGAATAATTAAAACCCTGTTTTTAAATTACAGAAAATTCCAGAAAATTGTGAAAAATCCAGTTTTTAAAATTTTGAAAAATCAGGATGTTTACAATCTACCCCCCTTAAGAGGATTGCGTCCTCGCAATCGAAGAATAACCAGTCAGCAGAGATGACACGGTCGCAGGTATCGTTTGAAAGCACATCACAAGAGACTTCAGAGAAATACCGTTTCCCTAAAAATTGAAAGTTTTTCACTTTCCAGGAAAATCTAATTAAAACTATAAATTTTATGAAAACCAGGTTATTATTAACAAGTTGCAAATTACTAGGTTGGGGCTGAGGTCACGAACCAACGGGCACGAACTACAACAAGACTAAAAACGGAAAAACTACGAATCACTTACTCGCATCAGCGTCCTGCACAGTCAGCGCATTAGCTTATCCTCGTCCTTGAGGTAGATTCCTCTGCTGCTGCTGGGCTTGCTGGAAGAGTGCTGCTTGAGGAGCCAGAGGGGGCCTAGGTGCCGGTAAAGCAGGTTGGGTTGCCCTTGGTGCTTCATCTCGATGCTGAGGACAGTCCTTGGCTATGTGCTGATTGGTGCCGCAAATCAGACACAATCCCAACTTGCGTCTGCAGTCCCTCTCGACATGGCCTATCTTGCCGCAGTAGTGACAGGTAGGAAGGGTTTGCGAAGCTGTCCTGGGTGGCTGGTGCGTGTGAGATCTCTTTGCAGATTCTCCCGGTGATGATCTGTCTGGTACCGAGGTGATTGGCCGTTTGAGGCGAGACTCTCTCCTGGTGACGCGTTCCATGCGTCGGGCTGCAGCGAGAACGTCCGAGTATGATGTTGGTGCGACGGACCCAATTAGTTTCTGCAGCTCAATGTTCAGTCCGTCGAAGAATTTCTCGGCCTTCTCTTCCTCTGTCGGGATCAGGGTTGGGGCGAAGCGGCTCAGACGAATGAATTCTACGTTGTACTCTTCCACCGTCATAGAGTCCTGGGTGAGGCGATTGAATTTGTCCCGCAGTTCTGATCGAGCGATAGCCAGAATGTACATATCTTGGAAGAGTCTGGAGAACTCCTCCCAAGTGACTCGGTCTGGTCCGAGTCGTGCCTCCTCAGACAACCACCAGTGGTGCGCGTTGCCTGTCAACTGCATTCGGACGGCAGTCATCCAGCATTCCCGGGGAAGCTCGGCTGCTTCAAGTTGATGCCGTATGTTGGTGAGCCACTCATGAACTTCTGTGGGCTCCTCTTTTCCAGAAAAAGTGCGGGGCTTCAGTTGGCGGAAGTCAGTGATTGAGCCTGTAGATGGCCGTCGAGCTGGTAGGTTGGCCTGCTCCAGTACAGTTACGATGCTGTCCCTCCAGAAGTTAGCTTCGCGACGCTGAGCCTCGTGTTGGACTTGTTGCTGTGCTTGCATCATCGCGTAGATCAGTTGGAATATCTGCTGCCCGTCAATCGGCTGTCCTTGTGGGAGTACGGGCGTTGGTGGAACGAACTACGGCGGCGGTGGAATATCATCGCGTCGGAATCGGGAGTTAGGTTGACCTGCCGGCTGGCTCTGTTGAGTTGGGGGAACTCCTCCGACTGGTGTCACTTCGTCGTCATAGGTGACACCTGTAGCTTGTGGTGTTCCGGCGGGAGTCTCGTTGCATTCTTGTGGGTCCATTTCCCTGTATCCAAAATAACCAATAAGAGGCGCACAGGAATCAAGGTAAGATACAAATTCAAATTAGTTCGAGTACGATACAGATATCAAGAACGATTCAAGCAAGTGGATGAGATTCTAAAAACTTATCCTATTCTTTATTGCAGGCCTGTTCGGTCCCTAAGTTGAAACCGAACAATTTAGTCGTAGACCTGCATGGGCCACCATAAAACCATGTCACGCCCCAGTCCCAAAATGCCGAGGGACTGAGCACGTGAGCAATGGCTAGCAGCACGCACCGATGGACAACCCAAATTAATGGATCCATCAGGGCATGCTTAAGCTGTAATCTAGCAGTAATATGTTACAAGTCTCAGGTATTTCTAATCTCATCTACAGAATAAATACAGATTAATTGCCAGAAATCATGCAATGGAAATAAATACGCAATATCAGATAAGGTTATCTCGGGAATTATTCTGTTACATTCAAGGAAAATTAGACAGGAATTGAAATGCTGAAAATGAAAATACTGTATAGCTGAAGCCGGGCTCAGGAGAAATCTTCGGCCACTATTTCGTCCTCTGTTCCTGGTTCTGCTCCAAGGAGTGCTCCTGTACCGTACACCTCTGGGTAGTTCTCTTCAGCTGTACCTGGGAACATAATCCGGATCCAGGTCCTCAGGGGACAGCAAGGTACAGAAAATACAAGCCAAAATAAGCACAGTGCAGCAGATAATTAATCAAGAGGGTAAGCTATGTAACCAGCTAAGTGATATGCAATATGAGAGCAGCACTAGAATTCAGGCTGAAGCCACCACAAGCTCTGTGTCGGGGAGCCGGTAGCGGCAATAACTATGAATTACACTATGTTATATACTATGCTTTATAATATAATATCAGCCTGTAGTCTGTGTGTCTCTCCCCACCCAATGTAATCCCACGTCTCATGTCCACGATGCCTCATGTCCATGTCACGCACGATTATAACTAATGCAGCAAGTCTGATAGCTATGAATCAAATGTCTAAGAATGTAAAGTCTATGTCATAAAATATGCATCCTATACATAATCACCTCGAATGTCTCAGGAAGACTCTGTCTCATGAAATAGTGTCAAGTATCCTGGGTTCTGGTGTACTTGATAGGACAAGTACGAGAATAAGGGTATCGATTGTCCATCTCTAATGACGTACCCAACACCGCGTACGGGGTTGGCACCCGACTATGATCGGACACTAAGCACGTCACACGTTTCCTAGGTTAAGCAGTTAAAACAAGTTACATATGGATCTACCAAAATTCAAGTAAAATACTATAACAGAAATTACTGAGAATTTACAAGCTCTATGTTCTCACTGATGCAAAATTAACCAAGAAAATATATAGCAAGCTGCAGCGTTTGGCAAGGTACACTTGCCTGTGGTTCCTGTTCCAATTGCGGCTCTGACTTCAGCTGAAATTGCAGGCGGTACTCCGGTTGCTGAAACAAACATCACCATCAGATCCAGAAAATATCAATCAGCTAGAAACGCCTGTCCTTGGATCCAATTTGAAGACAAGGGCAGAAACGGCAGTTTCGGGTCAAAACGGGGTCCACCGGTGGGCCCGCTTTGCACCGAAAAACGTGTCAGGGTCAAAGGTCTCCAAATTCACCAAACTTAGTGTCATCAGGTTAGAAACGCTGATACGAACCCAACGGAACTTTCAGAATTGAATTCCGATGAGCCGATCACAAAATCGCCCGTCGAGCGGGGCCTGTGGGGCCCACGACACGCGATTTCGTCAACGTTCTCAGAGTCGAACCAAACTTGACCCACAGGACCAGCGTATTGCTACGAGTCCGATGGCGCAAGTTTCGTCTCGATCCGACGTGTGTGCTCAAAGTTAGGTCGAATTGCAGAAAAGACGGATACAGGGCGATGTCCGCGGATACGCGTTGATTCCGGTGTGCACGCACACCCGAATCAGCTTCCGCGAAATCCCACACATCCGTATCGACGAGGCGCACGTATCTGTGAAGACCGTGCGCGACCAAGTCGTCCCGTTTGGCGGGGCGTACTCGGTTCCGGGGTGAAACAGGGTCTGGTTTTTCCTGTTTTTGGATCACGGTGTGTGATCACCACAGGACGCGATGCCCCGAACAGTTTGTCCGGACACCGAGAGGGTCATACAGGCTTCGCGCAGAAATTTACAGAATCGAAAACAGAGGTCCGAGGCGAAAGTTACACGCACCTGAAGGGGACCCGAAAACCAGGGTTTTGAACCGTATCCGACACGCGGTTCTGTGTCCTGGACGTGTCAGCGTGTCCAGCGGCGTGTCCGGGTATCCTCGGCCGTGTCCGGGGCTCTGGGGGACTGGCCGACGGTCGACGAGGCCCTGGGAGGTCCGGCGGGGTCGTCGGACGGCGGCTACGGCGAGGTCGGCTCGCAGGGAGGCCGGCGGCGGGTTCGAGAAGAAGAGGGGAGGAAGAAGGAGAGGTCGGCTGCTCCCGGCGGTTGGGGGAGAACTCGCTGGAGGCTGCGAGGGAGGTGGACGACGGGTCTGAGTGGAGGCCGGAGGGTCGCAAGGGGTCGGGGTCGCCGGACGGGGCTCGCCGGAGTGGAGGAGTTAGGGTTAGGGTTAAGGGGAAAGAGGCGGAGGAGAGGGGAAATTTATAGGGGCGTCGGTGGGAGGTGAGGCCGGGACGTGGGGGTCGACGTGGCCGGGAGAGTCGGCCGAGGGATTCGGAGGGGAGGCGGTCGTGGCGGCGGGATTTCCGGCGGGCTGCGTGGGGTCGGATCGTGGGGGAACTGGGGTTGGGGGTGACCGTAGGCGGGTCGGGTCGGGCGGCGGGCTCCGGGTGAGCGGACCCGCCCGTCCTGCTAAGCTCAGGGGGTTGGGTTGGGTTTAACGGGCTCGGCCCACTGGGCCGGGCCGGGCCCAAAGTTAATAAAATAAAATCCATAATAATAATAATACTAATAAATAAATAAATAATAATAATTAGAAAAATTAGTTTTTAGGCTTTTAAAAATAGGTCCGGGGTCCGATAAATTCCAGAAAAATTGCCCTAAGTCCAGTTTTTCCTTTTACATCCAAAAATATTATTTTCATAATATTTTAATACTGTTTAATATCAATTAAAAATTATTGAATAATTAAAATCCTGTTTTTAAATTACAGAAAATTTCAAAAAATTGTGAAAAATCCAGTTTTTAAAATTTTGAAAAATCAGGGGGTTTACACCATGACACGATAAAACCTCTAAATAACTGCCAGGTCTACTAGCATACAAAGTTTCTATGAGCGGTTATCCCTATCCGTCGCACGACCTATACGTACCAGTGGCCAGCCGAATACGCAAGTCCGTATCCTATATGAGACTCACAGCTCGTATAACAATTGTGTCACGGCCAATGAAACATAAAATGCCTCAAAATAATGGGATGGTCTCATAAAGTAGGTCCAATGCATATACATAAATAAACATGATACGACGACATCGTCGTTGCACCCAAGTTTCCTTACATAACAATAATTATAAATGAATTATATAAGCAAAATTAAATATGCATGTATCAGCTGGAATGTAAATAATAGTACGATGGCAAGGTATACTTGCCAAGCAAAAGTCCTGTATAGTGCACGTCCAAACAGTGTTAAGTTTGTTGTAAGATAAAGTGGGTTAGGATTTGGAAGAGTTGTAATATATAGGGATAAAAGGCGGTGGAGGCTGCTGCTGTTTCTTTCTTTTCATTGGTTTTGGTTGCGGTTGAGGAGAGTTTAGTAATAATAGGTAAAGAGGCGGTGGAATGAGGCGGTGGGTGATGAGTCACATGCGGGGAAAGGGAGTGAATACACGTGGGGGTTTGTTTTACGCGCAGAGAAGGAAATAACAAAGTTGGTTTTTGCTACTGCTACTGTTGATATTTTTCTAATGGGTTTGAGGTTAACGGGTTTCAGGTTGAAATCCAATAGGAATCCAAACCCATTTTCTTTTATTTTATTTTTCTTTCTCTTTCTAATAAACTATTTATATATATATATACTTAGAAAATTCTAGAAATTATATTGATGCATATGGTTAAGCTAGCAACTGTCCAAAGGGTCTCCTAGATGGAATAAATTAGAAAAAATTTATAATGGCCCCATAAATCCTCTAATTACAAAAACATCTCAAATAAAAATTAATAAAAATCTATTCCTTCTATTTAGCTCGTAATTACTAAATAAATTAAATAATTAATACGGTTTTCAGAATTAGGGGTCTTACAGCGATATAGTGCCCATATCGTCATTGCTATTGGCGACATGAGTGCTCGTCAATAACAATTCATTACTTTTTTCGAATGTACTAAAATTTATTATCTTATTTGTAATTTAATTAAAATATATTATCATATACGAAAATTTATGTTGATGTTATAGTAGTTTGTGAGTAGCAAAAAAAATGTTTATGATATGTTTTATAATTGTTACACTCATGTCGCCAATAACAATGATAATTTATTACTTTTTTAAAATTTACTAAAATTTATTATCTTATTTGTAATTTAATTAAAATATATTATCCTATACGCAAATTTCTGTTGATGTTATAGTAGTTTGTGAGTAGCAAAAAAATTATTTATGATATATTTTATAATTGTTTTGACTTATATGATATAGTATAGAAATCAAGACTGATCTTGGGGTAAGCAGAACAAGACATCGAACTTGAGCAACTCTTCCATAGTTTTGTTTATGACAGCCACCCAAGTCCATATCTTTACTCTTTTTAGTTGGACATTAAGCAAAAATTTCAAAGACTAGTAATGAATCAGCTAATCTCCATAAAAAAAAGCACTACATATAAATCAATTCATTTCAATAAAGATAAAAGGACAACCAAAATTAGTTCCAATTAGAACAACACAATCATCCGAACCGGCCCTGATAGAAATGTAACATCATTTTATGATAATTTGTATTTAAATATTTTTCATGTAATATTTTTAGCAGCAAATTGTTACCATTAACTCATGAACATATGCAGTTTTACTATTTAACCCTCACTCATGCTATGACTAAATTTAGAATGGTTTTGTCCTCCCTCGTAATTGCAATCTACTAATTTCTGCAATTAGTATTTTCCTATAAATATAATTAAATTGTTAATAAAAACAATAGTCCAATAAATGAAATATATTTAAATGTAAAGTTAGTGTTACTTTCTATAATAACCTTGTGAAATATATTTAAATTGTTTTTAATAAGAGATGGCCTTATAATATTTCTTTTCTTTCTGTCCTCAAAATTTTTTTTTTGGGTTGCATTATGTGTGTGTGTGTGTGTGTTGGGACGATGAGTACAGGTGAAGGCGGCTATTGGTGTCAGTGTCAAGGGTTTAGTGGGGTCTGGGTATATACACAAACACTCCAAACCGTCTCATTTTCAATTTCCGTAGTGATCCAGAAAGACCAAGAACATGTTGGGATTTTGAATAAAAATTCAAGAGAACAGTCCCACATCATATGCCAACTCTAATAGCATCATGAGTAAAAGTATCATGAGTAGTTGGGACGCCAATATATTTTGGAATTCAAAACTTAAAAAAAAAGAAGAAAGTAAATATTGGATGTGTTGAATTTGTATAAAAATAAGTAGAAATGATAAAAGTGAACTATGATTTTAAAGATTATAGGGTCAAAAATTGATATAATTTTTTTTTTTAAATCTATAAAATTGGGCTTTAAATTGGGACTTACTATTTTTAAAAATGAGTTCCTACAATCTAAAATTTAGAAATTGTGAGGCCCAACCCTTAGTACCTATGGGTGGGATGAGACCAATCTAGAAATTGAACTAGGGATGAGACTTATTATTCTACAAAATGAGCTCCTATATTTTGAATCTAGAATCTAGAATGTGGAATGGGCCTTACTAATGATGCACTAAGGCTCATCCCACATTTTAGATTCAAAATATAAGAGCTCATGTTGCAGAATAGTAAGTCTCATTTCTAGTTACAATTTCTAGATCTTTGGCCTCATCCCACCCATAGGTGCTAAGGGTTGGACCTTCCAATTTTTAGATTCTAGATTGTAGGAACTCATTTTGTAGAATAATAAGTCCCAATTTTGAACCCAATTTTCTATAATCTTATTTTTTTCCACATCAATTTTTGACCACACAATCTTTAGGTCCGGAGCTCACTTTATCATTTCCTACTATTCTCATATAAACCCAACTCATTCTACATTTATCTTCTTCTTCTTTTTTGAAATTTTGGGCCTCAAATTGCATTGGAGAATCTCAACTACTAATGATGCTCTAAGGATGTATATCGAAATAAGTTTTATTTTTTATTGATCGGCTCTAGACATTAAGAGTAATAAATAGTTCATGTGATTGGTATAGTAGAGTGTTTTTCTAGATGACAATAATTCTCGACCTTCAAGCAACATTTATAATTTTGTCACTCATTTTTTTGAAGTTTTCGTTAGGAGCTAGTCCCGGAGAACTCTCGGACTCGGACAAAAGTCGCAAAGTGACGCTTGATGGCATGGGCAAAGTGTCACGCCCCAGTCCCAAAATACGTATGACTAGAAATACGTAACACGTCCAGCCGTATGTATACGAACTCCAATATATGGAAACCGTATACACACGTACGTTGTACATGAATGTTCAATCCATCAGTGGTAATATACTGTCACAACAAGTCATACACAATCTATATCTCATCCACAACACAAATAATAAGTAGGAATAAAGAGCTGAATAATATTTGAATATCAAGATGAGTATCCAGTCTGATAGTCGGGTGAAAACAAATCCACTACAAAATGATTATACTGAAGTAGCAAAAAGATCTCTTAACAGCGGTAATAAAATCACAGATACTCCGAGGGTAAGACCTCCTCAATTTGGAAGGTAGAGTCAGGTCCAGGTCCGTACTCCTGCTCGTCCATATCTGGAAAGGGACCAGGTCCTCAGATGGACGTAACAAGATACATAATAACATGCCAATAAGTATTGAAATGTAAACATCCAATGGGTCGCCTAACCGTCTAAGTGAATGCAGTTTGAGAACACCTTTCCACAAGTGGGCTATCTGGCCATATAGTGGGATTGGCATGATTCTCTCGGAGAATCAGGGGCCTACCAAGCATGTCGTCTTTTGAACGACAAAGGCCGCCAAGTAGTATAGGGATTATCATGACCGCATATCTCCGGTGGAGCGTACGGGTTACATATAAGTAAAGTACAAAGGAGCCCAAATGTCTTACTTGTTGTTCTCTCCATCCCATGCTCTAAGCATGTCACATCCATGACACGATAAAACCTCTAAATAACTGCCAGGTCTACTAGCATACAAAGTTTCTATCAGCAGTCATCCCTAACGCACGGCCCATACGTACAAGAGGCCAACTTGTCACGCAGTCCGTGATCTATATGAGACTCACAACTCGTGTAACGACTGTGTCACGTCCAATGAACCTAATGATGCTCCATTGTCATGTCCCAGTCCCAAAATACGTAGGACCAGGAATACGTGACACGCCAGCTACGCATTCGACCAGACTCTGGTCTGACTCGAATACGTATAAGCTGTAATATAAAGGGCACTATCTAGATATTCCATAAATGTAAACCTCTATGTCTTAATCCACAATGTACATCAGTCTACAAGAAAGAGCTATATGTGCTAAGGTCGGCCGCCCAATAACACACTAACTCGAATAGACTCGAGAAGAAGTATGAGTCTACAAAACTAGGCTAAAACAGCAGCTGAATAATCAATGTAAAACAACCATAATGCCGGTAGATATAATGTGAGTACCTGGTACCATGCTCGTAAGATATGCCACTCCATCAGTAGCTCAAAGTGCTCCGTAATCGTCTATGCTGCAAAACTGGCAGGGAACCAGGTCCTCAGAGGGACGTAACAAGGTACAGAAATATAGCATGCCAAGTAAACAGAAAGTACAAGTGCACGACAGGGTACTCTATCATAACCAACTAGTGTGACTCAGTTTAAAGACAATGTTCGACGCGTGGGCTGTCCAAAATAAAACCGCAGCTCCGAACACAGAGACACACGGGTCGTACCGCAGCTCCGAGCACAGAGACACACGGGTGTTACCACTACACTATGAAACAGGATCACTACACTATGAAACAGGATCACTACACTATGAAACAGGATCACTACATATACATATATAAGCGCGTGCAGAGTAGCCCAAACGTCTAGTAACTGTCTTCCCCTTCCCAAGCGGTCAACGATTGTGCGTTGAACCTGAACCTCTAACTACAGTCTCGACACAAGGAAAAATAACTCAACAGACGCGACCCTAAGGTCGTCCCAGTCTCTGGTCATGATGTCAGTATCAGGATACAGAAATCTGGCACGATCACAGTGTATGAGTGTGTCCTGGGGTATCGATAAACTCAGGTACGCATATCGAGATACTACGAATCATCCGACAATCTTTCTAGGATGTTACGACGTACGTCTTCACCCGGTTGTGAACCGGACACGAAGTACCGAACGACAATATAAATACGTGCACAATGTACATACGAAACAATAAATATCTGTAAACTGAAATACAGGGTGGCAAGGTACACTTGTCTGCGTGCGGCTGCTGATGACGGGGATCGGGTACCGCGTCCAAGTCCTCAGGTCCCGCAATACCTAGAGAAGGGATACAAACCAAAAATCAATAATCTACTTAAGACAGACAGGTGTGCTACACACTGCTACGTCTAGACTCAGTCTCTGGAATTACCTAATATTATTATCGTCCTCAATTCATTGTCTCGTGATCCGATATAATACTCATTCCGGAATAATTCACCTGCTCTCCATTTGCATGTATTTCATAACCTCAATCAATTTTCTCTTTATCCGAAAAATACTGGATTTAATTATTTATCTTCAACCATGTATTTTATTCATAACCTCAATTTGGATTTAAACCCTAACTTTACCATTGATCCTAAACTCATTGTCTCTCCTTTAAATCATTTGAATATATTGACGACGATTAAACCCCCAAGTTTACCGTTAACCATAAGTCATAATATTTACCATTCATCTTAAACCACAATGTTCCAGTGCTATACTAGGCTAACCATATTTTATGCCAACAATATATATCAAATCCTATCAACTATACCCACATATAATCCTCGAACCACTTACCATCCATAACCATCAATACTTATCCCTAGATAACTTAAGTTAATATGTATATATAAACATCCTCATTCCAAATAATATTTGCATATATCAAACTCATATTTCCTTTACCACCTTGCACTATACAACCACATATATAAACCCAAAACCCTAGCTAACAATTATATTTCACATATATAAACACCATCATATTTAACCCAAACAAATTCTGGAATTTAAATGAAGGTGGGGGAAGAGTCGACCTTGGCGACGACGGTGCCGGGTACGGTCGGAGAAGGTGGCCGGGGGTGGTGGTGAAAAGTGGGGGTGATGGAGGTGGTGAAACCGGTGATGACGAAGACGGAAGAGAGGAAGTTGGCGGGGACGCATGGTCGGAAGGAGCACAGTCCGGTGTCCGCACTCCGGCGGGATTGGTCGGGTCGCTGTCGATGCACGGCTGGAGGGGTGGCTGGAGAAGGACGCCGGCGGGGGAAGCGCACGCAGAGGTCGGCGGGGCTCTGCACAGTCGGGGGAGTCGGGCGGCACCGCGCGGCGGCGGGGACGCACACTGCGGTGGGGACGCACGGCGTCAGAGGGGTGGCCGCGGGCTGGCGTACAGCAGAGGGAGGTGGCCGACTTGGGGGAAGCAGCCGACGGTCGGAGGGAATGAGGTTGGCCGGAGAGGATGTAGTGGAGTGGTCGGGAAACAGGCTGGTGGTCGGGGGCTGGACCGATTGTACCTTGGCGGGCTGGACCGGACGCACGGAGGGGGCTGCACAGTGGCGGCCGGAGCAGCTGCTCAGTAGCGGCCGGAGCGGGCTGTACAGCGGCGGCCGGACGGTTTCCTTCAGGGAGAATAATGGGTGAACAAGAAGGAAGGAGAAGAAGAAAGAAGGAGAAGAATAAATGAAGGAAAGCAATTTCATGAAGAAATATGGAGGAGGAGAGAGAGAGAGGGGGGGAGTTTCTAGGCTTCTTCTTGGGATTAGGGCCTGCTTGGGGAGTTGTGAGGATGAGGGTGAGTTGATGGGATGTTTTATAGGGGATTGGGAATTGGATGGAGGGTTGGGATCCATCCATTCAAAATGGGTGGATGAGATTTAACATGAAGAGGAGAGGGTTTCTTCATGTGAGGAATAGGTGGGTGAGATTGGGA
Organism: Iris macrosiphon; assembly: GCA_036927795.1. Lineage (NCBI taxonomy): Eukaryota > Viridiplantae > Streptophyta > Magnoliopsida > Asparagales > Iridaceae > Iris > Iris macrosiphon. The sequence continues at coordinate 16,156,069 of JAYESA010000015.1, read as the reverse complement.
CCCTATATTGGGACCCTCTCAATTAATCATGACCAATGAGGTGTTGCCAACAATTCAATAATTGTAAATAAGCCCCCGTAAATTCGGGAATTTGCATGGACACATGAAATGACGCAAAAATTGCGGAGAAAAATATATTTAAAAAAATTGTCATGGTGAGGGGGTGTTGCGCGTTAGGCGCGGGTCAAATTTGAAGGGCATTAGGATTAATTTAATATTAAAATAGAATTTACAAAGTTGGTAAATCCTGATTTAATTAAAGATAACGCGTCCCGCAAATTTAATTTAATTGGGGCCCGCGGGGTAAAAATCCGGAAACGGCACAAAGGTCAAAAATGGTGGGGGCTTGGAGTCGGTCTTGGACCCTTTATTTGGTCCGGCTCAACGGGTTAAGTTGGTACCCCAAAATCGAGGGTAACGACACAGGTGTCCGACATGGAATAAAATACGGGTTACAATTTTCGGAATGTTGTGCAATTAATTTAGAGCACACAAAAGTTGATTTTAACAGTCAGAAAAGTCCAGTGCCTAATTTGGCGAGTTGAGTCGAGTGTACAATATTTGTACGGAATTTACAGGCTGATAATGGGCTCCGAATAATTAGACAAAGATCGGGTGTTTCAATGGTTTAAATAAATTGGATTAAAAATTCCAGGTAAATATCCTCTACTTCTAAACCTCAATATCTTCTATCAAAATTTTCCTGGCCCACTCTAACTATCTACAGAAATAATTGAGGGGGTTTACATCCATAATACTGGGGTGGTCTCATAAAGTAGGTCAAAAAATATACATACATAAACATCTATATAAGCAGAATTAAACATGCATGTATCAGCTGGAATGTAAATAATAGTACGATGGCAAGGTATACTTGCCGAGCAAAAGTTCTGTATAGTGCACGTCCAAACAGTGTTAAGTTTGTTGTAAAAAAAGTGGGTTAGGGTTTGGAAGAGTTGTAATATATAGGGATAAGAGGCGGTAGAGGCTGCTGTTGTTTCTTTCTTTTCATTGGTTTTGGTTGCGGCTGAGGAGAGTTTAGTAATAATAGGTAAAGAGGCGGTGGGTGATGAGTCACATGCGGGGAAAGGGAGTGAATACACGCGGGAGTTTATTTTACGCGCGGAGAAGGGAAATTAAGCGGTGGAGTTATTTTACGCGTGGGGTTCTTTTACGCGCGGAGAAGGAAATAACAAAGTTGGTTTTTGCTACTGCTACTGTTGATATTTTCCTAATGGTTTTGGGTTTGAGGTTAACGGGTTTCAGGTTAAAATCCAATAGGAATCCTGTAAGCCCCCTGATTTTCAGGAATTATTAATTTGGACTTTTCACAATTTTCTGGAATTTTTCAGAATTTTTCTGTAATTAAAACCTAGGCTCTTGGTAATTAAATAATTTTTATTTGCTGTTAATTACTATTAAAATATTATAAAAATAATATTTTTGGGTGTAAAATAAAATACTGGACTTAGGATAATTTTCTGGAAATTTATTGGATCCCGAAAAATATTTTTTAAAAGCCTAAAACTATTTTTAAAATTAAGAAAATAATTGAACCGGGCTGAACCGGGTTCGAACCGGGCTGAACCGGCCTGAACCCGGTCCAGCTGAACCCGACCGGACCGGTCCGACCGCTTAGCGGGTCGGGTCGGGTCCGCCCGACCGAACCCGACCGAACCCGACCCGCCCGAAACCCGCAGACCCGCTTCTTCATCTCCCCCGCACGAACCGCTCCGCCCGGCCCGCTTCTTCCGCTGCCTCGCCGGCCACGTCGCCGCGCAGCCCGCTCCGCACGCGCCCCGCACCCCTCGGCCGACCCCGCCAAGACCTCCGCCTCGCTCGGCCCCCTCTCCCTCGCCGGCTCCCTATTTAAACCCTAGAACCCCCGCTCCCCTCCGGCCAGATCCACCCCGACTCCGACCGCCTCCCCTCGCCACGCGTCGCCACCGCTCCCCTCGCCGTGCCGCCAGCGCCGTTGTGCCCCGCCCTCGCCAGCTTCTCGCCCGGTCCCTACCTCCTCCTCCTCCTCCCCCGACAGCAGACCCAGCCGCAGCCTCCCTCCGGTCGCCCGCCGCCGCCTCCGGCCGCCTGCCGCGCGCCGCCGCCTCCGGCTAGCGTCGCCAGTGCCGCCCCAGCCCCCTCCGGCCGGCCTCCCCCGCTGCAGCTCCGGCCAGCATCCCCAAACCCTAACCCTAGGACACAGGATCCGGACACTTCGCGTCGTGTCGGACCCGAGAAACTTCGGTTTCTCGAGCCCTGTTCAGGTATCCCTTTCTCTCTCCTCGCTGCCCCGTTTTCGTTTCCGTCTGTTGCATCGCGAACCCTGCGTGACCCTCTCGGTGCCCGTGTAACCTGCTCGGTGCATCGCGTCCTGTGGCGATCGTGAACCGCGATCCAAAAACAGAAAAAATAACGCCCTGTTTCACCCCGGAACTGAGTTCGTCCCGCCAAACGGGACGACTTGGTCGCACGCGGTCTTCACCGAAACGTGCGCGCCGTTGATACGGACGTGTGGGATTTTGCAGAAGTCGATTCGGATGTGCGTGCACACCGGAATCAACGCGTATCCGCCGACACCGTCCTGTATCCGTCAGTTCTGGAATGCGTCGCAACTTTGTGTACACACGTCGGATCGAAACGAAACTTATGCCATCAGACTCGTAGCGATACGCTGGTCCTATGACCCAAGTTTGGTTCGATTCTGAGAACGTTGACAAAATCACGTGTCGTGGGCCCCATAGGCTCCACTTGACGGGCGATTTTGTGATCGGCTCATCGGAATCCAATTCTGGAAGTTCCGTTGGGTTCGTATCATTGTTCCTGACTTGTTGACACTGAGTTTGTGGAATTTAGAGACCTTTAACCCTAACACGCTTTTCGGTGCAAAGTGGCCCATATGTGGATCCCGCTTTGACCCGAAAATATCATTTTTGCCCTTGTGTCCAAATTGGACTCAAGGACGGGCGTTTCTAGCTATTTGACATTTTTTGAATCTAATGGTAATATTTATTTCAGCAACCGGAGTAGTACTTGCAGATCACACTGAGACCAGAGCTACAGTTGGAGCTAGGACCCCAGACAAGTATACCTTGCCACATCCTGCAGTTTTGCTACTTATCTCCTGGATTTATTTATACATTGTTGTGCAAGATACTTGTACAATATTTGCATGCTTCCCTCTTTAGTTGTTACTTTCTTGTCATATATAGTTCTTGAGCGTTTTCCATATTGATTTATTCCTGCTGCTCTAGTCATATTTTCTCGTTTTGCGTGCATGTACATTATTTGCTCTTTTCCTTGGATCACTATTTGTTCCATAGACATATTGTGATGGTATAGGTTTACTCTACATTCCTTGAGTTAACTCGACTGATTTCTTTAGTTCCTAGATGATTGTTATTGGGCATTGACTACACTTGAGCAATCTCGATTGTGAGTACCCATTGTGCTGCAATAGAGACTTGTTCATTTGACTACCTCATTCGTGAGCTCCCATTGGGCTGCGAAAGAGCTATACTATAGATTGGGAGTCCCCATTGGCCTACTTTCTATAGGATCGTTATCTTCCATTGAGATGCGGTTATCCCGATTGCTTGTAGTCATGTTTGATAGCATCATTGGCATGCCACCGTCTTAGATGTAGTAATTTCTTGTGTCTTATTTGCTTCTCTTGTGTTTAATTTCTTGTCTATCTTGCATGTTCATTTACTGTCCTTTTGGCTCGTATTCTTTTGTATCTTATTACGTCCCTCTGAGGACCTGGTTTTGTTCTCCAGATTTAGGAGATGAGGAGTACCCGCCACTTTACGGACCGACACCAGACGAGGGTACGATAGCAGTTGATGGCCCTGCTTATACTTAGTTACTTTCTAGCATATTTTAGTTATATTTCCTTGTCTCTATTTTTCTATTTATCGGTAGTGGATTTGTCTCCACCCGACTTAGTATTATTTCTTGCTGGATATTCGACAATATCTTTACTTTCAGCATTTATTCAGTTTTGCTATTTAGTTCATATACTGTTCTTATGGATGAGATCTAGATACTTGACATTTATATGTATTTTTCGTAGATTCTTGGACTAAAGTTCATATTAGACAGCTTATACGTATTCGAGTCGGACATGAGTCTGCTTGAATGCGTAGCTGGCCATTGCCACGTGTCTAGTCCCTCGGTATTTTGGGACTGGGGCGTGACTAATCCAAACCCATTTTCTTTTATTTTCTTTTTTCTAATAAACTATATATATATATATATATATATATATATATATATATATATATATATATATATATATATATACTTAGAAAATTCTAGAAATTATACTGGTGCATATGGTTAAGCTAGCAACTGCCCAAAGGGTCTCCTACATAGAATAATTTAGGAAAAATTTACAATGACTCCATAAATTCTCTAATTACAAAAACACCTCAAATGAAAATTAATAAAAATATATTTCTCTCTATTTAGCTCATAATTAATAAATAAATTAAATAATTAATATGGTTTTCAGAATTATGGGTCTTACATTCTACCCAACTTATAAAAAATTTTGTCCTCGAAATTAAAATAGGGTAGGGTTTCTCTATCTAATCTCTCTTGATTATAAATAAAATTTTTTTTATCTCAGGTTTAATAATGCAATTTCTACCCAACTTAGAATTTATCCATCTATCACTTAAGGCTATATATTTAAGAAAACTATTCCTCAAATTATTTAATCATGTTATTCTATCCTCAAAGTTACACAAAATATATCACCTGTGATATACCCTTAATTTCGGGAAGTAATCATCAAATAATGTGATTGGCCTATAGGGTATATCTAGTACTATCTGTATATCAAATTATACCAAGCATGAGTTTTTATCTTTCCGAAGTAAGGGAAGACGGAGAGCGATAATAAAGAATTCCAGGTGAAGGTGATAGAATACAAGTACGAGGTTCAAGGAGTTTTAAAGAATTCAATTGGGAATCGTCAAGGCGGTTATGGTTTGAAATCATATTTTGGTAATTTCTATTCACATGCTCGTATCAGTGTAGTTATGTAACCGATGTGATATGCCAGACATGTCTAGGGTAAGTATATTCGTCTACTAGTCAACTATGTATCTCAATCCATGTAAAGTAGTATTGCGAAGGGCGAACCAAGCGCACTATGGTTGATCGGACCGTAATACACTGATTTTGAAATATATTAGTGTATGCATCCACTAATACATATATCATGAACAAACTTGATAAAAGAATAAGTTTGCAAAATTAGGCTGTAACAGCAGCATAAGTCAAGGTAGTTCAGAAAATAGAAATACGTCAATACGCTAGATTATGATGAGAGATGTTATAAAATGATTCAAGTCACAAAGAGATAAGACTCTACAGTTGTCATACTAACTCTAAGTCACTAGTTGACCAAATAGGGTATGGGCCTCTAAAATTTTACAGTCTGGATAAACATTATCTTCTTATGCTAGAGTACAGTTAATGTCATTCAACTATACGTTATTAAGGAGTCAAGAGGAATATATGATACTAGGTTGTGAGGTATACTACCCAACTTATAAAAATTAAACTAATACTGTAATTGCCTTGAGGGGATTCTTCATAATAACCTGGTCCTTGTAAATAAGATAGAACTCTTGTTAGGGTATACGAGTGTAAACCCCCTGAATTTTTAAAAAAATTAAACTTGGATTTTTTCACAATTTTCTGGAATTTTCTGAAATTTTTTCTGTAATTAAAATCAGGGTTTTAATTATTAAATAATTTTTAATTGTTAATAAATAATATTAAAATATTATGGAAATAATATTTTTGGGTGTAAAATGGAAAACTGGACCTAGGGTAAATTTTCTGGAATTTATTGGGCCCCGGACCTATTTTAAAATACCTAAAAACTATTTATTATTTATTTATTTATTTATTTAATCATTTATTTATTATTTTAAACCCTAAATCTAAACCCATTTCAACCTAGCCGGCCCAAGCCCTCGGCCCATTGGTTCCAGCCCGCCCCGCGGCCCAGCCCGCCTTAACGGGTCGGGTCGGGTCCACCCGAACCCGACCCGCCGCCTGCCCGACCCGGGCGACTGTCCCTCTCACCTGACCCACGCCCCGCGTTCTCCGGCGGCCGCCCGATTCCTCCGCCACGACTCCGCTCCGCCGGTCCCGGCGCCACGACCCCCTCCGCCCGGCCTCGACGCCACGTCCCCCTCTCCCTCCGCCTAACCCGGCCTCCCCTCGCCCTCTCCCTTCCCTATAAATTCCCCACACCAAAACCCTCCGGCCACCACGAACCCCCACCGGACATCCTCTCTCCCCCGCCTGAACCCTAGCTCCGCCGCCGCCGTTCCCCTCCTCGCCGTCGACCCTCGCCCAAGCCACCGTGAGCAGCCCGGCCTCCTCCTCCTCCTTCTCCCCTCTCCTCCAGCACCCGCCTCCGGCCTCCCCACGAGCAGCAGCCGCCGTCCCTGGTGCCACCCCGCTCCGCCGTGCCTCCGCCCGGCCTCGCCTCGGCTTCCCCGGCCGCCTCTAGCCAGCACCGCCTCGTCTCAGCCCTCCTCCGGCCGGCCCCCGCCTGAATCCAGAAACCCTAACCCTAATTTCCTGTGTCGGCTCGTGTCGGACACGATACGGACACGAGAAATTCCAATCTCTCGAGCCCTGTTCAGGTGCGTGTAACTTTCTCCTCGCTGCCCCGTTTTCAATTCCGTAAATTACAACGCGTAGCCTGCATGACCCTCTCGGTGCCCGTGCAACCCGCTCAGGGCATCGCGTCCTGTGGTGATCGTGAACCGCGATCCAAAAACAGGAAAAATAATGACCCAATTTACCCCGGAACTGAGTACGCCCCGCCAAACGGGACGACTTGATCGCGCGCGGTCTTCACAGATACGTGCGCGCCGTTGATACGGATGTGTGGGATTTTGCGGAAGTCGATTCGGGTGTGCCTGCACACCGGGATCAACGCGTATCCGCGGACACCGTCCCGTATTCGCCTTTTCTGAATTACGCCCTAACTTTCTGTACACACGTCAGATTGAAACAAAACTTGCGCCATCGGACTCGTAGCGATACGCTGGTCCTGTGACCCAAGTTTGGTTCGATTCTGAGAACGTTGACGAAATTGCGTGTCGTGGGCCCCATAGGCCCCGCTCGACGGGCGATTTTGTGATCGGCTCATCGGAATCCAATTCCGGAAGTTCCGTTGGATTCGTATCATCGTTCCTGACCTGTTGACACTAAGTTTGGTGAATTTGAAGACCTTTGACCCTGACACATTTTTCGGTGCAAAGCGGGCCCACATGCGGACCCCGTTTTGACCCGAAATTGCCGTTTTGTCCTTGTCTCCAAATTGGACTCAAGGACAGATGTTTCTAGCTATTTGATATCTTCTGAGCATGATGGTAATATTTATTTCAGCATCCGGAGTCATTTCTAGAAATTCCCCGAGGACAGAACCGTAGTGGAATTCAAACATCAGGCAAGTACCTGCACTTCAAGTTTATTCTTTATATTATGATAATTAGTTCCTTGCTCTACTAGTACCATTGGATGTTTATATGTAGTGTTAGAATATTAGATTTCATGTCTTATTTTTCGTGTCGGGAGGGAGAATACTAGGAGGCATGTAGTTTACCCTTCCCCTTGTCCTGACTAATAGCTGTTGGTACGCGACTGTACCATCAGCCGGATACTTGATTATTCCTGACTAATAGCCGTCTATGATGTGCCGGATTAGCCTTATAACCCCCTACATGCCAACTATGTATTCTAAATACACAATTTCACACACATAGTTTCTTGTCTTGTTACAGTTATATTTTCTTGTCTCATTATAATCCTGTTTTACCCATGTCCCTGGTTTATAGCAATTAATCCTGTTTTACTTATATTCCTGATTTTTAGTGCTTAACTCTTAATTAATTTTACTACTTATTATGCATATTCTTATCATGATACTTAGTCAGTTCTTTTCTACTTGTCATAATTATTTAGTTTAAGCTTTGTTGTGTATTGGTACTTTGCTCATTTCCTGACTGGATCCGTTGATATTAGGCGATGATGAGGACTATGCCCCCACCTTTTATGGCCCATATGACGTAGCAGATGATACTATTGAGGAGTCGGTTTCTACTCAGGAGACTACTTTTGAGGAGTAGTTAGCCAGTTGGCTAGTATTTTTCTTTCAGCACAGTACTCGGGTTTGTCCCCGATTTATCTTCTGGTTCTGTAATAAAACTATGGATTTGGTTGTCATAATTTGTCTCATGAAATCTTAGCATTCCTATTTCCTGTTATTATCCTTGCCTATTTATTCTTGTGGATGAGATAAATTTTAATTTAACTGTGAATACGACCTAGACAGCGTACTACCGCCGATACTGCGGCGTAGGCTGGACGTATCCACGTACTCGTGCCCGAATATCCGGGTGCGGGTCGTGACAACGAGAAAAGATCTTAGTACTCATTAAGGTCTCCTATTGTATTATATAGGTAATGGTCATCTTAAGTCTTAATCATAGTATTCATAGAATAAAGGTGTCAATATTAAGAATGAAAGGGTTACTGGCTTTCTAGTGAAATAGAATATAACTTGTATCGAGTTATGGATACAAATTACGGTATCTACGATTAAAGGATACTGATCACAGTCTAAATGAATAACTCAACTATCAAGTTCTAACTACTAAGCATAAAATTAAAATTCAAGATTACAACTATAACCTTAGCAAACTATACATCCTAACATAGAATAAAATCACTCGATCTACAATCAGAAGTATCATGTGGCACGAGTTAAAAGATGAAGAATAGAAGATCATAATTAGTTGTCGCACAACTAGCGAGCGCTAAGGGTTCAGAGGAACAAGTCATAAAGATAGAAAGATTCTAGATAATGTCATGGTTTCTTGAGGAAAGGTGGTTGCTATCCTTGAGAAGTTCTCCACGAACTGTCGATAATATCCCGCAAGTCCAAGGAAACTCCTTACCTCCGCTGCTGATTTAGGAATAGGCTATGTCTCCACTGACAAGATCTTTTCTGGATCAACAGAAATACCATCTCCTGTAACGATATGCCCAAGAAATAAGACTCTATCCAATAAGAACTCACATTTACTGAGCTTCGCATATAACTGCTCTCTCCTCAAGGTCTCTAGAACAATCCTCAGGTGCTTCTCGTGGATCTTTGAATAGACAAGTATATCATCTATGAAGACGACCATGAACTGGTCCAAATACTGATGTAAGACTCGGTTCATTAAGTCCATAAAGATAGCTGGAGTATTGGTCAATCCAAATGGCATGACCAAGAAATCGTAGTGCCCATATCTTGTCCGAAATTCGGTCTTCGGGATGTCCTCCTTCCGTACTTTTACCTGGTGATATCATGATCTCAAATCTATCTTTGAGAACATCTTGGCTCCACTAAGCTGATCAAATAAGTCATCAATGCGTGGCAATGGATATTTATTCTTCACAGTCACTATATTTAAGGCTTTATAGTCAAGGCACATACACACTGACCCATCCTTCTTTGCCAGTCTATAAATATGTGATACTATGGGTTATACTCCTGATGTCAATTCAATTGAGAATTCTACATCTCTGTCTGGGGATAGGCCTGGTAATTCTTCTGGAAAAGACGTCTTGGAATTCTGAAATAATATCGTCTATTACGAGTTGCATACCATCAAGGATTTTTGTGGATCCTCGTGCAAACTCAAGTTCAGGCTGGCCTGGTATTTTAAAAAGAATGCTTCCTCCAAAGCAATCGAAGAAAGCGTGGTACTTGATTAGCCAGTCCATTCCAAGCATAATATCAAAAGTTGGCATAGGAAGGACTAAGAGTCGGGCGTTCATCTCTCTACTACGTATTACTATAGGACATGATCTACAAATTCTACTAACAGGTACAACTCCTCCTCCGGTAAAAATTCTAACATAACTAGATAAAGGTGTAGAGGCAAAGTTGTGTTTGGCAATAAATCTAGATGATGTGAATGAGTGGGTGGCTCTCGTATCAAATAATATCACAGCAAAAAAAGTAAAAGAAAGAGTGATACCTGCTATGACATCAATCTCCTGATTCATGTCATCCACTTCTATTGCAAAAGCTTGCCCATTCCTCTGCGGCTGTCCATGTCCGGCCCTCATATACTGATCCTCCTGGGTAGGTAACGGTGGTCCTCGCTGAAATCCTCCTGCTGTTGGAGGTCGAGGTGCTCCTGGTCTAGCTAGCTGTTGAGCTGGCTTCGGTGCTGGAAGTGCTAGCTCCTGTACTGGCGGTGGAAGTGTCACTGTCTGCTGCATTGGGCAGTCTCTTACCAAATGCTGTTCGGAACCACACCTCATACATTGTCCTAAGCGGTTCCGATAATTTCTCAAAATGTGCCCACGTCTCCCACAATAATTACATTGGGGCTTCTCCGGAATCTGGTACGATCCGGCTCTGGGTTGATACTGTTGTTGTTGTTTCAAAGGACGTATGATAGGTCCTCCTTGATGTGTCCTTATTGGTCCTGGACGTGTCTTTACACCCGTCATCCATAGGTCTGCAGGTAGCTGTGATGCCTCTAATAATTTTCGAGTGTGAGTGATCCAGTTGGTAGTTTCCTCTGGGCTCTTAATGCCTTTGTACGGCCTCGGACCCATCTGTATAAAGTCCTTTACTGAACCAACTCTAGCTAGAGGTACTGGAGTTAGTGCTTGAGCTGGTACAGCAGCCTGGGCAGCCATCCTCTCAAGTGCTGCCAAAAATTCTTGCATCTGTTCTGCTGCTTGCTGTCTCTGTTCCTGTATCATCATCTGGAAGAATTGGAACAGTTGTGCCTGGCCATCCTGCGGTGTCGATGAGACTGGAAGGCTCTCATTATGTGGAACGGAAAGATCAGATAGAACTGGATTATGAATCTGTCCATCTGGTCCTAGAAGTCTAGGAATTATTGAGGTCCCTCCTTGAGTCTGACTATTGACTCCAGGAGTTGTGTCGCCATCGGTGACAGTACATCTGTCATTCCCCAGTCCTAAAATACGTAAGACTAGGAACACGTAAGCATGCCAGCCGTATGTATATGGCAACTCCAATATATGGATACCATAATACACACGTACGCTGTAATATGAATACAAACTCACATGTGATATATATAATGTCACAAGTCACAAATATGCTAATCTCATCCATACGACACGTCATAGAAAAGAAATACTAAACTAGAATAAGGAGTCTGAAATATCCAAAATAATAGTCGGGTGGAGACAAATCCACTACCAAAGACTATATCCAAAACTAAAATGAGAGAGAAGTATAAAATCTCTAATATAAAATAATGTGAAGACAGAAGTATATTAGCTAAAAAGATCCATCGCTAGATGTAATCAAATATGCTCAGAAGGTAAGACCTCCTCGGCAGAAAGTAATACATCAGGTCCAGGCCCGTACTCCTGCGGATACTCCTGGTCGTCTATACCTGACAAGGGACCAAGTCCTCAGAGGGACGTAACAAGATACATAGAGACAAGCCAATTTGAATACAGTAAACATGCATAATATTTAAAAATAAATAAGTACGCTGTACAAGACAATCTATATGAATACAATAAGGACAACTTTTTGACGTATGGGCAAGGGTAGGCTACTCGATCTACCTCACAACTCACACACACGTCAATGGATATCAGAAATCGACATACGCGGGGGTAGCGACCAGCGAGACTCCAGAAATCGACATACCGCGGGGGTAGCGACCAGCGCGACACACGCCCGTAGTGCAAACTATATACTACGGTTTAACAGAGTGGTTAAAAGCCCATACGTCTAATGATTGTCCTCTCATGATACTAGGTGCCATGTGTGTGTCAACATATCTAATACATAGTAATGATTGAAGGAAAACTACACATGCAAGAACTATACAAAAATGCAATAAATATACAGAAATATACTAAGCATGCAAAATACTGTAAGCAATTTGGCAAGGTATCTTGCCTGGCAAGAAAGCTGCAAAATATAGTGTCCCGATGGCAACACCAAGAGTCAGAAGCCACGGCCTCAGAATGAACGTCCCCGGATACTGAAATAAATATCACCAACGTTCCCAGAATAAGCAAAATAGCTAGAAAGCACTTCCTTTTCGTCCAATTTGGACACAGAGGCAAAACGGTAATTTTGGATAAAAGTGGGTTCCAAGTGTGGCCCACTTTGCACCGAAAAATGTGTCAAGGGTAACAGTCTCTAAATGGGACAGATTATAGGTCAAACAAACTCTAGATGTCAATACGAACCCAACGGCATGTCCAAATATGGATTCCGATGGGCCGACTAAAATTTTGTCCAAAAAGTCAACCGTGGGACCCGCCAATTGGCGACTTGGTCAACTGTCTCAGAATTACGTGAAAATTGGGTCACAGGACCAGCGCATTACCATGAGTCCAGTGGCGCAAGTTTTGTCTCAATCTGACGAACGTGCAAAAATGCGCACAACTTTCGCAAAAGTTGCGACACTGGGTGTGTCCGCGGATACGGGCTAATTTTGGCGCGCACACACGTCCGAATCGGTTTTCACGAACTCTCACGTGTCCGTTTATACTGCACGCACCGTTTGGTATACTTGGTACACGGCGGGACGGTCCCATTTGGTGGAGCGCGCCTCCGTTTCACAACTTTTGAAAATCTGAAAAAGTGTGTTCGTGGGATTTTCTAACAAATTTAATTCTACATACAGCAGTTAATAATCTATGGTTATTTAACAAAAATTAAACTAGGTCAAGTGGTCTACGCATACCAAAAAGAATTATCGAATTCGGATCTCTGTGGTGGGAGATACGAACTCTGAAACATGGGTGGTCACCGCAGTTTTCTGCGATCCCAGAATTCGGTCTATTTCTGTCAACTTTGGCGCTATTTTCGCCTATGGTTACACGTTGTTCGAGGTCTACTATCACACAGATATGGAAGAGGGTTAAGGGGTGAGCATACCGATGAAGACGGGGTGGCATTTGGTTGAGCGAGGCGACAAAAAATAACTCCGGAACACAGGTACCTCGCTGCAAAAATCTGCAGTGCGCGGGGTCGCGGTCGTCGGGGTCGGTTTGGACGGCCTGACGGGGTTCTCCGGCTGCGGTGGCGGCGCTCTCTAGGTCTAGATGGGAAGAGGGAGAGTCTGGATGATTTAGGTTTAGAATTTTATTGAAATAGAATTTTATATATATATATATATATATATATATATATATATATATATATATATATATATATATATATTTATATATATATAAAAGGGAGAGAGGATGTTCGGTTAATAGTCGCGGGGGGGGGGGGTCTGTTGCTAGGGGGGGTTTGCTTTTGGTTTGCTAATTATTGGCAGCGGGTAGCATAGGGTGGGTTGGTAGCAAAAGGCCTTTGCTGCATGGTTGGGTTGGTAGCAATGGTTGTAATAGTAATGGTTATTAATGGTTTTGTTTTGTTTTATTTTCTTTTCCTTTTATATTTCTCTTTCCATTTATATATATATATATATATATATATATATATATATATATATATATATATATATATATATATATATACTCTTAGAAAAATTCTAGATTTATATTAATGCACACTATTAAGCTAGCAACTGCTCAAGGGGTCTCCTGCATAAAATAAATTCCGAAAAATTCCTAATGGTCCCATAAATCCTCTAAGTGCACGAACACCTAAAATAAAAATTAATAAAAATCTATTTCTCCCAATTAGCACATAATTACTATAATTAAATTATTAATTAATAAAAAATAATAATAAATACGATTGTTAGAAATAGGGGTTTTACATTCTACCCAACTTACAAAAATTTTGTCCTCGAAATTAACACTAACCCATATTCATAATGATAGCTATAGCTATTATACTACATTGGTATCTAGTAGGACTCCTAAAACTCATGGTCTGCCATTCTAACACTTTCTCATCTATTGTCCATACACTATTCTATCATCCTCTAACTCGTCTACACTACCCAACTTACAAGAATTCTGCTAGTAGTTACATTCTTTGAAGCTATTGTCTAGGTTGTAAGGCAAATACATTTATTGGGTCGAGAATCTTGGAATACCTGTCTAGAATCTCATAACTATGACTTTTCCCGTAACCGTCAAGTATCATAGTCTAATACTGCCACGCCACCTGGCCAGTATGGCTGCAAGTAATTCGACTACTCTACCAAAATCGTCTGGCTGCAACTGTCGTTACCTCGCCAGCGATTTGTCATAGTCATCAGTTCTTAACAAGAGCCTTCAACTCTTCCCTAGGCATAGTCTAAGTTTTTAGGGAAACACTTAAGGTCTTGACTAACTATTAGGGGTATAATCTATTTCCAATGATCTAACATATTTCTATTAGGCTACATGGTGCTACTTAAGGGTTAAACTAATAAAGAATACATATATTGCTATAGTGCATATACATATTAAGAACTCATCCTTAGTTATCAAGCATTACTAACACATTTATGTTTTACTAACAAAATAGGGGTGAGGTTGATATAAATCAACAATTCATAATGGCACGAAAAGATACAATTATGATAGGAAGAGTTAAGCACGAGATAAGGAATGAATATAAAAGGAGGAGATGAGTCACCCAAGAGGGCGAGATAAGAATATGGGAAGAATACTACTACTGCTACTCACGTCATCTCTTAGCATCGCGTGTATGCCATCTGGGTAGAATAGAAATATTGTGTCGCCATCGGTGACAGTACATCCATTCTGCATAACCATCTCTCTGCAGGTGATGTACACAATGTTTAGACGAAGTACAAGAATCAAACATGATGCAAGTATTAAATAGAATATAGAAGCATAAAATATGATGGGGAATTGGCCGCGTATTTCACAGTCAAAAATCCCTAATATGCATGAAGTCTCTCCTGCGTAAAATCGGGACTCAAGGTAGTTGCGTAAAACAGGTTGCTAAGCTATTCGAGTAAAACAGAGGTTTTAGGAAGTTAGCGTAAAGTAAGACTTCAGAGTTGTCCGCGTAACGTAGAGATTCAAGGGAGTTTGGCATAAAATAAAGATTCAGAACTGTCTGCGTAATGCTGAGATCAAAACTGTCGGCGTAAAACAGAGGTTTTAGGACTGTCTGGGTAAAAGTCTGCGTAAAAGTTTCCGCGCGTAAAATCTGCCCGCATAAAACTTGCGCGTAAAATGTCTGAGCATAAAAAGATTTGCTGCGTAAGGTCTAGCATACTGTGCAGCGTAAAGTCTGTACGCCTCTACAGCATCGTAACTTCACACATGCATAGGTGATAGTGAGATCCTGGGCCAAACACCATCCTTTTCAGCCCAACTCGAGGAACTCTTCGTATTCCTCGGATAAATTTTATCAGATAAATCAGTGAACCTGACATCTGACAAAAGTACAGCACGATGATCGAGAGAATGGTTGTGATGATGATTTTGCACAGAGACCCAGGTTGTCGTTTAGTGACATATTTGATACAAGTTGTTTTTACGCATCCAAAAGGAAGAAAATGGAGTCTTCTGGATACGCTGCCTACAGAAATGAGTTTTTACGCTCAAGATAAGACAAAATCGGATTTCACGTCAAAAAGCTGTTTCTGCACAGGGCTCGAGGCATATCTCTGCATTTAATACACGAGATTTGGTCATGGCTGAAAAAGCTAAGGCTGTGACAAATACGCTCATATCACCATCTTTACATTCTACGCCTAATCAGGCTATTCTACGCTGTAAACCCCCTCGACCAATTTAGGATTTATTTAATTTAAGTGGAGAAAATTAAGTGGAGAAACTAGGATTAATTTAGATACCACTAGAATTAATGCGCAGCAATTAAGAGACTTAATACCCCGTACCACAACTTTGAGGTTTGGAGCACTACACTAGTAGTTATCTCAAACTAATTAACGACACATCCCCTAGGCACGCCAGACTACCACCTGACCTTGTGTGACATTTATATACTCAATATTGTGCTCCGAAATGAGCTGCGCAATATTGTTACAAACGTCTAGGTATTATCCCAATAAAATCAATTCCTCATAATTACCCTTTTCCAATTGAATTTAAGACTCAACCACAACCCAACTCCGTATAACCCAAATTTGGGCATTGACCTATTCCGAGCCTGCTACGCTCACGACGCTTGTGTCCCACCCAAATCTAGTTCCATGTGTTTTCAATACATTAAAGAACACCATGCGCCTTGCTTTTAATAAAATTTAATTAGGAGCAATTTCACCCTAAGTGAGACCCCACCAAGCCCATTGACACCCTTTTATGTGGATCAGCCCCCACCCCAACGAGTCCAGACAGGCCCAAGTCCCAAAGGCAGCCCATAAATCTTCTCCCATATAAATACACATATTCATATATTAAAACCCTAAAAACAAAACCATCACCACCCTCTCCAAATCCTAGTCGAACCCTTGCCGAGCACCCTACTCCCTTCCCCACCGGACGGAGCCACCTCCATCGCAAGCCACCACCACCGCAGACCCCCTTCCGCCTGACACAGCCGCCTGATCGCCTTCCCCACCATCCAACGTCGTCAGACACTCACACCCCTACCTGCAACATCACAACCCGACTTAACCGACCCCCTCCCAGCACCCCCACTCCAGATCCGCCACCCCCGCGAGCCTCTTCCGCCGTCTACCCCGCCGGACCACCGTCTCCACCACCTGCATCGCCGGCCAGACGCTGTCGCCGCTGCAGAACTGCTGTGGCTACTGCAGTTGCTGTTACAGCCGCTGCCGCTGCTGCTCAACGTCGGCCGACGCTGGAGCGCCACCCTCGCCGAAGGACGTCCAGACTACGAACACAGACCCCCATAAACAGCCTCGTATAGGTAAAACTTGTATTCTGTGTAGTTATATCGCTGTGTCGTCAGATTGTGTCACGAATAGTCACGTGGACACAAGCAATTTATACAAGAAACCCTATATTTGAGTATATATGCTAATTAGACTTAAGCAGTAAATTAATGGATAATAATTACCCTAATAGTCTGACTTGATATAAGCACTTATAATTCACCGGGAAACGTAGACTTGACCTAGTATATTTCATATGAGAATTAATGGCATAATGCAACAAGACGTAATGTAAGTTCGTAAAACCATAAACGTAGTAATTATTGTCTCAAGACACACGTTGACAAGGACAGAACACGTGTACATCCTAGCTACGTGCATACGTGACGCTGTCTTCGATCAGTCGTGAACTTGTGACAGTTCCTAAGAGCAACATAGTGTCTGCATATTGTCTTAGTGTTTGATGTTAGATTGTTATATTATATTGTGTGTTTAGGACCATTGGATCAGTTGGAAGACACCGCAGGAGCAGGTTATTGGCATTCATAGCTTGAGGATTCAGACAAGATACCTTGCTATATTTACTGTTTAAATTAAATGCTGCACATGTTGTATGATATCTGGCTGTTTATTTTATATGATTGTGCGCGTCCGAGATTTACTTGGGTGCAGTCGACGGATGCGTCGATGATTTAGAGTACTTGACCTAGTCACTAGCAGACCCACCACATTTAGGAGGATACTCTGATATCTTCCGAGACCTGACACTCTTACACGTTTTATTGTGATATATTTATATTGGGATGCGGATCTGCGTACTCGACTAGCTATCGGTGCGCGTGATATGCATCACGGTTAGTACATAACTCAGGGTTATTTATATTCATAGAGACTGGCATTTAGATACGTGGTATGCACGTCGAGTATTCGATTTGTGTATCTACATTGGGAGAGGAGGACAACTAGTAGGCGTATGGGATACACCCATTAGAATCCGTAGTATCCAGAGGAACCACGGATCCAATGACTCCCTTTATGCAGATTCCACGTTCTTCGGAGCGCTATGGACGTTATATTCTATACAGATTCCACGTTCTTCGGAGTGCTATGGACGTTATATATATACTATGCAGCTTCCACATTCTTCGGAGAGGTATGGACGTTATACCTACACCTACTCATACGTACCAATGTTGTCCTCACATTTCATTCACTTAGATGGTTAGCACACCCTTATTGTATTTATTTTATTCAGTATTTACATATGGCATGCTTCTATGTATCTTGTTACGTCCCTCTGAGGACCTGGTACCTTTCCAAATTTGGACGAGGCATATTACCTCACAGTGTATGGCCCAGGACAGGAGACGAGGTTCGCTACAGCTGAGGAGTTAGAGGTGCTACCGTCAGAGTTCCCGTGATCAGTTGGTAGGCTTTCTGCCTAGGATTGGGTGCATCATTATCTAGTCAGCCGATGCCCTAGTCATTATCTTTTATCTATCATTTCAGTATTTTATTTCGTCATAGCAGTGGATTTGTCCCCACTTGACATTCTTGGTTGTACTATGCTATTTTGAGACTGACGTTTATCTTCCAGCAGTTATTATTAGTACATTCTTGATATTTATTTGTGGATGAGATTAGATTACCTGTTGTTGATTTATATGGGACATGTTAGTATTTAGGACAACGTAGCACTCTTCGTTAGGATCCATTAAATTGGAATATCCTCGGAGACGTGACAGCTGGCTATTGCCACGTGGCCTGGTCCCGTGTAATTTGGGACTTGGGCGTGACATACGCTGGTTATCTATTTATCCATGAATCATCAAGTTTACGCAGGGCAGTTACCTACGTGGCTTGCATGCCATGATCTTATAAATGGTTACGTGTTAGTTGTCATAACCGCAGCATAAAATAGACAGTCTTCTTCATAGTTTGGCTTTTACGCCAACAAGATAGTCAATTGGCTTTTACGCCAACAAGGGTAAAGAATATTTGGCGTAAAACTTTGTTTTATCCAAACAGAGGATAGTTGAAAGGAAGAATAAGGTTTTAGTCAAGTGTAGATGCGATCCTTATACTCTATTCCTATACGCAGGCTTGTTTGGTACAGTTACGTAACCAAGACAAGATATTCTAGACCTGCATGGGCCACCACCAAAAACATGTCATGCTCTAGTCCCAAAATATGTAGGACTAGGAATACATAATACGCCCAGTCGTATGTATACGAACTCCAATATATGGAAACCGTATACACACGTACGCTGTACATGAATGTTCAATCTATCAGTGGTAATATACTGTCACAATAAGTCATACACAATCTATATATCATCCACAGCACAAATAATAAGTAGGAATAAAGAGCTGAATAATATCTGAATATCAAGATGAGTATCCAGTCTGATAGTCGGGTGGAAACAAATCTACTACAAAATGACTATACTGAAGTAGCAAAAAGATCTCTAAACAGCGGTAATAAAATCACAGATACTCCGAGGGTAAGACCTCCTCAGTCTGGAAGGTAGAGTCAGGTCCAGGTCCGTTCTCCTGCTCGTCCATATCTGGAAAGGGACCAGGTCCTCAGAGGGACGTAACAAGATACATAATAACATGCCAATAAGTACTGAAATATAAACATCCAATGGGTCGCCTAACCGTCTAAGTGAATGCAGTTTGAGAATAACTTTCCACAAGTGGGCTATCTGGCCATATAGTGGGATTGGCATGATTCTCTTGGAGAATCAGGGGCCTACCAAGCATGTCGTCTTTTGAACGGCAGAGGCCGCCAAGTAGTATAGGGGTCATCATGACCGCGTATCTCCGGTGGAGCGTACGGGTACATATAAGTAAAGTGCAAAGGAGCCCAAATGTCTTACTTGTTGTTCTCCCCATTCCATGCTCTAAGCATGCCACATCCATGACACGATAAACCTCTAAATAACTGCCAGGTCTACTAGCATACAAAGTTTCTATCAGCAGTCATCCCTAATGCACAGTCCATACGTACAAGAGGCCAACCTGTCACGCAGTCTATGATCTATATGAGACTCATAACTCGTGTAACGACTGTGTCACATCCAATGAACCTAATGATGCTCCATAATACTGGGGTGGTCTCATAAAGTAGGTCAAAAAATATACATACATAAACATCTATATAAGCAGAATTAAACATGCATGTATCAGCTGTAATGTAAATAATAGTACGATGGCAAGGTATACTTGTCGAGCAAAAGTTCTGTATAGTGCACGTCCAAACAGTGTTAAGTTTGTTGTAAGAAAAAGTGGGTTAGGGTTTGGAAGAGTTGTAATATATAGGGATAAGAGACGGTGGAGGCTGTTGCTGTTTCTTTCTTTTTATTGGTTTTGGTTGCGGCTGAGGAGAGTTTAGTAATAATAGGTAAATAGGCGGTGGAATGAGGCGGTGGGTGATGAGTCACATGCGGGAAAAGGGAGTAAATACACACAGGGGGTTTGTTTTACGTGCGGAGAAGGGAAATTAAGCGGTGGAGTTATTTTACGCGTGGGATTCTTTTACGTGCGGAGAAGGAAATAGCAAAGTTGGTTTTTGCTACTGCTACTGTTGATATTTTCCTAATGGGTTTGGGTTTGAGGTTAATGGGTTTCGGGTTGAAATCCAATAGGAATCCAAACACATTTTCTTTTATTTTCTTTTTTCTAATAAACTATATATATATATATATATATATATATATATATATATATATATATATATATATATATATATATATATATATATATATATATATATGCTTAGAAAATTCTAGAAATTATACTGGTGCATATGGTTAAGCTAGCAACTGTCCAAAGGGTCTCCTACATGGAATAATTTAGGAAAAATTTACAATAGCTCCATAAATCCTCTAATTACAAAAATACCTCAAATGAAAATTAATAAAAATCTATTTCTCTCTATTTAGCTCGTAATTACTAAATAAATTAAATAATTAATACGGTTTTCAGAATTAGGGGGCTTACACAAAGTGCTCACAATATATAGACTAATGCTCATGACATATAAACTTTTCCTTAGGAGTTAGGTCCCGAAGGGACCTAGCGACTCAGGTTCGGACGAAGTGTGCTAGGTAGCACTTTGATGGCATTAACGTAATTCTTACGACACATAAAATAGTTGTCACGTCCCTGTACCGGAATATGGAGACGGACATGGCCAGCTATCCCGTACAAGGTATAGAACGTCGTACGACAATCACGGCTGTAACTAGACAAGGGGGTGCATACTACAAGAAAGTCAATTAGGGTCACATAGAACATCCATTGTCTCAATCAGTCAAGTAAGGACAGTAAACATAGAACATATGTGATAAAGCAGAAAGACGTCTCAAACGTGCTATCAAAATATTCTAAAAACCAGCTGTACAAAATGAGAACCTGACAGAGTAGCAAAAGTACATGATCATGATCAGCTGCAGTCTGATTAATTACAATCATGTAAAAAAACTAAATGTCCAAATTTATAACTAACAAGTGCCAGAGACTAAACGTCCAAAGAGTAAAATGTAAAATAGCGAGCAGTGATTAAGAAACCCATTCGTTTTCCTTAGTGGCCATCCGTTTGGTGCATGCCATTGTTCAGGAAGAAGTACTCTGGATCCTCGGGTGCTGGCTCTAAATCTGGCCTTACAAAATTAATGGAATTAGACCCCAAATAGCAAGTAACACAAGGGAAGCACGAATGAAGGAACAAAACCAGTGCAACATAAATAATTATGTCTCATAGTTTTGGTCCAGAGCCTATCGTGATACGATAATCTAACCCCACAACCAAACAAGGACAAAGGTTAGGCCGCTGCACCATGTTAGTCTATGTGCCCAGACTATTTAAAAGATGGCAAATTGTCCCGACCCGCACCCGATATAGGGGCACGAGTACGCGGGTACGTCCAGCCTACGCCGCAACATCGACGGTAGAACGCTGTCTAGGTCATAATACTATCTAATCAATCTCACACGAATATCCAACTCCATAAGGAAACACAGATATAGCAATATAATATGAAATACTCAACCACATAACTAAAGCACGATAAGATATCGAAAGAAAATCAAAACACAACCACAAAATCTAAACAATAATATAATCTAAACTTTAAACAATAACATCCAAGTCTCAATATATGCCGGAAACAAATTCGGTACCAAAATATGCAAAAAGGAACTAGCTAATATAACTAGTGATTCCGGCTAGACCTTCCAGCAATCACACCTGAGCTACAAAGTCCAAGGCTGCAGCTGTGGTGCCCCGTTCCCCCCTATTCGGGGAACACGGCTAAGAAATATAAACGATATCGTTCGATCGGGATAGATTGAATAAAAGACTCATCCTCGTTATGGATTTGTTTCTTCGGAACCGATTCCCATATTCAGTGGACCGTGCCCCCAGGATCGACTTAGCGGCAGAGTCAGGAGGGACCACTTCGCTGTATCTTTTGTTGCCTAGTTTTTACTGTCGCTTGTTGCTTTCGTGCTTGAGTTAGTTTTCGGATTTGCTTATATTTTCTTGAACGGTTTTGATGGATTTCATTATTTTCGTTCATTGAACTGTACTTCAATTTCGAGATTGGAAAGAGTGAAAGAGATATTGATCAGTTGTTCATGACAATGCAGGTGAACGAGCAGTAGGCGACGCGCGGGCGGAGTCTTAAAGCACCTCTTTTCTTTCTTTCTTCCAACCAACTTATGAGTGGCTTATATTCGATTCAGTTGACCCTTCTTCCAATTCTTCATATCTAAAATCTTGCATTCTTGTTTGTCCCGATCAAGCGATACCAAGCAATAACTAAAAGATGTCAAGATAAGAATTGGATAACCTTATGCTTGTCAATCAAATTTGTGAACGGTTACCTTATTTCATGCTAGTTTATTTATAATGTTCATCATATGCTCCAATTTTAGTTAGAATGCATATTTCTTCTATAAATTGTGCTATGTATAGAACATGCCTTACCATGCAACAAACTGATCAGGGAGACTGTGAAATGAATCATGCAATACTACTTGTCTTGTACTCGTGTTGCCTCAACTGCATGAATGATTAACTTATTATGAATGCCGTTTGATCACGGACAACTTGTGCACAAGGTAAATGGTTCCTGCGGATGGTTACTGGGGCACTGGCACCGATCCAATCTGGGCGGAACCCAACGTTTAGTCTCACATGATTGGCGGAAGGCTTGCAGCGCACCACGTGCTTTCGTTGTAAACTATCCTCGTTAATGACTACTGTCCTTTATGGCATACGCCAGTGATCCCTTCATATATTTAAACCTGTGCAAGCTAACTTGTGTCTTCGTGACAGGAAAGGTCATGGTAAGTATTGTGCTGGTGGTTCAGACGGGAAGGTAAAAGCCACCGAACAGTGGCAAGTTTATTTCAGTAGTTTATATATGCTTGTAAAATGAACTAAAGCAAGATAGAAAGACCACAAATAATATACATGCTTCATATAAACAATGTGTTGATTGGTATAGTTGGGTTAGCTTGCCTTTACCAGTACGTTTTGATGTACTGACCCTCGTTGAAACATGTTCTCCGTACTAGGAAGATTCGAGCGAGGAGCATAAGTCATTTCCCAATCCAGTCCAGCTGTAGGCGCACGTCCTGATCGTGCCATCTTTTGAAGCATTTTAAAGACATGAGCTTGCAACCTAAACTCAATGCAGCTCAGAGGGAAAGCCATCATCCCGCCTAGAGGTCCCTTATTTTGAGTTTGAGTAAAAGGATGTAATGTACATAATAGCTATCTTATTTTGTGTCAACTTTGTAAGCCCGTGCGGCAACCTTCCGACTCAGTTCAAGAGTTTGTAATATATGTTCATTATCAATAAAAAGAGAACTTTTCCATGTTTTAACTTGTGTTTTAATTTATCTGCGTACTCTGAATATGTGCTCGCTATGCAAAACAGAAATACCTTGGCCTTGTGCGATGCGTAATCTAGGTACGCACGACGTCATGCCCGGGGGACGACTATCGATTCCTCGGAATCGGGACGTGACATGTTGGTATCAAAGCACAGCTTCAAAGTTCCTTTGACCCTTCGTATCGGAAAAGTTCCTTTAATGATCTATTTCCTGTGCGAACTCTTGAACTCGTTAGGCCAAAATAAGATACGCTCATGCAATGAGTCCATAATATATTATAATTCTGATATAATTTACCTTCTTTTGAAGGAATGGCACAAGCGCAATCATCAGCACTAGCATCGGGCAAGACCCAAGCCCAAGAAAGTAGTTCTGGCATATCGAAAAGTTCACGAAGTCAGCGTGCTATGTCCCATGTCGATCCCATCCAGCAGATGATGCGGATATTGGAGTCTAACCAGCAGAGGGAGAAGGCTCGCTATGAATGGACCGAGAAGCGTGCGGAAGAGAGGCAAAGCAAGTTCGAAGACAATTTAGAGGCCCGATTCTCAACCCAACAAAAGCAGGTAGATATCCTGCAGCAGATCGTGCAGACTTTGGCCTCCAACCAGTCTGTGGCGACAGTAGCGACAGCGGTGGAGCAACCCGTGCTTGAAGTTGAAATGCCTCAGACTCCAAGAAAGAAGGATGTGACTGCCTTCGACTTTGATGACTTTAAAAAAGTCTACAACACGCCGTTCAAAGGGACTGAGGACCCAATTATGGCTCTAGATTAGTTGGCTGAACTAGAAGACCACTTCAAACTCCTAGAGGTACCTGAGCAGAAGCGAGTCGCGTGTGCCCAACTACAGCTCCGCTTGAATGCACACGATTGGTGGGACATGCATCGAAGATCTCTTCCATGTGATCGTCTCTTCTTCATCGTCAACTAGAAGAGATCTTCGATGCATGTCCCACGAATCGTGCGCATTCAAGCAGAGCTGTAGTTGGGCACACACGACTCGCTTCTGCTCGGGTACCTCTAGGAGTTTGAAGTGGTCTTCTAGTTCAGCCAACCAATCTAGAGCCATAATTGGGTCCGCAGTCCCTTTGAACGGCGTGTTGCAGAATTTTTTGAAGTCGTCAAAGTCGAAGGCAGTCACATCATTCTTTCTTGGAGTTTGAGGCATTTCAACTTCAAGCACGGGTTGCTCCACCGGTGTCGCTACTGTCGCCGCGGACTGGTTGGAGGCCAAAGTCTGCACGATCTGCTGCAGGATATCTACCTACTTTTATTGGACTGAGAATCGGGCCTCTAAATTGTCTTCGAACTTGCTTTGCCTCTCTTCCGCACGCTTCTCGGCCCGTTCATAGCGAGACTTCTCCCTCTGCTGGTTAGCCTCCAACATCCGCATCATCTGCTGGATGGGATCAACACGGGACATAGCACGCTGACAGGGATGATGAACTCAATACTGTTGACTACGGGTCTTCCAAACTATTTCTGGGGAGAAGTTGTGCCGACGGCTAAGTTTATTTAACAGAGTGCCATACGCAACATTCGATGTCACTCTTCAAGAAATCTGGTTCAGAGTCAGACCCAACTTGAACCTCATTCGAGTGTGGGGGTGTCTGGCATCTGTGAAGCTTTCGAAATTAAAGATTCAGAAGATGGAATCGAGGACTACGAAGACAATCTTTCAGGGTGATACTGAGAAGGGTAATGCTCGGAGATTTCTTGATATGGAATTAAATCATATCATTGAATCTCGCGACGCAGAACTCCTCAAAAATAAATTTGTAAGGCACAAGAACATTTTTATCGCGGATATTTCAAAAAATAGTGTGGGTGCACAGGTGGCTGAAGCTTCCAACAAAGATGTAGTCCAAGAAGAAGTTATCATCCCAACGACAATGGTCGAACCAGAACTCACAGAGCCGGTGTCTAAGTGAGTGAGGAGAGTGAAGGACTTCGAAGAAGATTTTGTCACCTATCATGTGAAAGCAGATCCGCTTACCTATGATGAATCGATGAAGACCAGAGATGCTGTCTTCTGGAGGGAGGCTATAAATAATGAGTATGACTAAATAACCTCCAACCACACTTGGGTGTTGGTCAATCTGCCTAAAGGAGCTAAACTAATCAGATGCTTATCAGATCTTCGAGTCGATGAAAATGAAAGCAGACAGAACATTTGAGTTCAAGACAATGCTATCTGCCTAGGATTTTCTCAGAAAATAGGGGATTGAGTTCTTTGGCACCTCGATGAGGGTGTCATAGATCAGGATGATAATTGTCGTAGCTGCTATTCACAAGCTGATTATTTATCAGATGATGGAAAGATAGCAAGTCTTGGATGAAGACAGACATGAAAGATTCACGGATAACAGTCAGAACTATTATCATTCAGGTTTGAAGCCGGTCTGCGAGTTAGTGATATCTCGTTACAGCCTGAAGCAATTTCCAGGATATGGCAGCAAAAGTTTTACAAGTCATCAAGTCAAAGTTGTCGCAGGATCATCGAGACGGACAAGTGTGTGTACACAAAGTTCGCTGATAATGGAGGACTCATCGTTTGTATCTATGTTGACGACTTGCTAGTCCCAGTTGTGGACACATAAGTATCACTAACAAAGATGTTATTTTTTGTCCAAACTCAGGACATGGGATTGCGGATGTTATCCTGAGGATATAAGATAATCCGGATGCCATGTGGGCTTGCTTAGTCACAAGCTCTCAGTATGAAATATTGATCACACGCTTTGGGTATCAGAGACGATACTCCTCAGGTGTGACATGAATATGAAGCCAAATCCAAGGAAAAATGTCAGACAATTGGTGTACTCGAGCATCATCAGGTGAATGATTCAAGCTACGTGTACCACCAGGCCTGACATAGCTTTTATTGTAGGGATGCTGAGTGAGTTTACAAGCAGTATATGTCTTGAACACTAAAATCTGTAAAGAGAGTCGTCAGAATTCTTAGGAGAACTCAGTTGTATATCCTGTGCTACAAAAGTTATCCAGATATGAATGAAGGCTTCGCTGATGCCAGTTAGTGCTCAGGAAAGAAGAGTGAAAGATCCACATGAGGACGTGACTTCTCCAGGGGTGGTGTTGCTATATCATGGAAGTCAAAGTAGCAGCCTTTACTCTCAGAGTTCTTTGCACTATTAAGCTGCAGCATATTAAATATAATGGATCTGGAAGCTCTCAGATGATCTTTCTATGGTTAGTACACAGATTCGGGTGATACCGACATACTGTGAAAACCAGGAAGCTGTAGTAGTGGCATCTGTTCATCTCTTCAACGGTTTAAAAAGAACTATGTAAATAGAACACATATCACTGAATGAGTGTAGATTGTGTGGATTATTACAGTGCTTTAATGATCGAAGTCAGATAAATCTAGCGGATCCGTTCATGATAGGCCACAAGGGCTAGTACAGGACACTGAATGAGTGCAGCTAGCGTAGATTATTACAATGTTTGATGATCGAAGCTAGGAGAGTCTGGCAGATCCATTCATGTAAGGCCTCCAGAGCCAACTGATCCCAAGAACTATAAAGGAGGGTAGTACTCCATGTTACAGTGGCGTGACACCACACGAGGAAGTAAACCTCGGCTTTGGGTTATGTCACAACAGCATAACACCACATATAGTCAAGGACACAACATATATGGGCTTGGAGGACCTTTGATATTGTGTCTTTATAATCCTACCATTTAGTTTTATGTTATTAGTTCAAAGAGAAATATACTAGGCATCTAGCTATTAGTTCAAGGGAGGACCATTGACTGGAAGAATATCAGGAACAGTGGGTAGTCCTTTGAGACCTTGAGGGGATACGGACCCAGAACAACTGTTGTCTACTAATTTTGTTCTTTTGTATAGAAAAAGTCCTATGGGAGGATGACTTAGATGCCTTATTGAGTTCTCAGGCATTTTGAATGTCTGGTGTGCTTAACAGAAAGCACGGTAGTGCAACACTACTGCGTAAGGTCTCCATACTACAGTGGGTGACACCACCAAGAGGTTCCTCGGTAAGGCTAATGCCTCGGCTTCGCGAGCCATATCACAACGGCATAGCACCGCACATAGGCATATAGCCCAATGTTGTAGAATGAAGAGTGTAGGCATGCAGCACTACAAAGAGGTCGGTGTCCACATGTTACAGTGGTGTGACACCACAGAGGTAAAAGATATAAATTCTCGTCTACGCGAGTCATATCACAGCGGCGTAATACCGCAATGATGCATACGGCTTCATGCTGGGTAGTTTGGCACTATAAAGAGGCTGGGACCTCATGCTACAGTGGCATGACACCACGATGAGGTTTAGCCTCGGCTCTGGGCCATGTCATAGTGGAGTAGCATCGCAAGGAAGCTCGATGCTTCATGCCAATGACTCTTTAAAAGAACTCACCTAGAGTGTATGGAAAGAGATATATGTCGTCTCTTGATAAAAACTTGTAAACGCCCAAAATACATACACCAAAATCAGTAGAGCACATGGCCTTTAATGTGCAAGCAGAAGCACAGCTGATGTCATTGTGCGAGTGGAAATAATTGCAGCTATGGTACAAAATTTAAGGCTTAGTCAATTCTTGTATCATACTGTTGTTCGACCCATGCGGAAAGATTCAAGTCGAAGTGCTATCTATCCTAATGCATGATGGACAATCACTGTGGGGAACGCTCAACCCATATATATTGAGATATGTGGGGGATTATTGGTGTTTTTACCTTTGGACTAGTAAAGATAGTCCCACATTGGCTACACCACCAAGTGGGTATCTCAATATAATACTTTGTATGAGTTGAGGTGTGCACATGGGGTGTGGTGAGGCACATGAGTGCCATGTGGGAGTGTTTTCCTAGAAGAAAAATAACTAACTCCTAATGAAAGTATTTACGCTTTTTGTCATGCTCTTGGAATTATTTTCATATGAGCTAAGCCCCAAAGGGGCTAAACGACTCGGACTCTGGCTCAAGGGCACAAAGTGGCACTTTGTTGGCGCACTTTGCACTTAGCACGTCAGCATCGTCGCAAGGCGCTTGTGCGATGTTGTTGCGCTCGTGCGCTCGTTTTATGCGCGAGTTGCATGTTCAAATCTTCTCTCTCTTAAATGTTTTACATATTTATGTATAAGTTTTTGTTTCCTCCTTTGTGACAATTTAGAAGTATTGAGTTTATTTTTTTGTTTATTCTTGTTTGAATTTTAGTATATTTTTTGGACTTAATTACAACTTGATACCCTCAACTATCTAAAATATTCAAATTGACACCCTCAACTTTAATAGGTACTAATTTAATACCCTATCTCAACTAATATTTTCAACTTAATACTCAAAATTTCGTTTATTCCTAAACTAAACTTGTTTGAATTTTAGTATATTTTTTGGACTTAATTACAACTTGATACCCTCAACTATCTAAAATATTCAAATTGACACCCTCAACTTTAATAGGTACTAATTTAATACCCTATCTCAACTAATATTTTCAACTTAATACTCAAAATTTTGTTTATTCCTAAACTAAACCCCCCCCCCCCCCCCCCCAACACACACACCCACCCACACACACCCACACCCACTTGAAAGGGAGGGGTCGTTGGAGAGGGGAGGGGGGAGGGTTCGCCGGAGAGGGAGGGGAGGGGGAGAGAGGAGAGCAATTTTCTCTCTTTTGAGAGAAGGACAATTTAGTCTCTTTTTTGTTTAGGGTATTAAGTTAGCACCTATCATAGTTGAAGATGTCAATTTGAACATTTTGGATAGTTGAAGGTATCAAGTTGTAATTAAGCCTATTTTTTGTTATTAAAGTTCAATTAATATAACAAATTTAAATTTTTTTACATGTAGTAGCACAGTCCCTCCAGAATTTTAATCCTGATTTCGCCCCTGGCTTCATGCTTGATAAATTAAGTAATAGCAAGTGTACAAGTACTCATTTTACCAAACCCAAGTTCCAGTTTACTTAATTTCTAAAGTTCGAGGCAGTACATTCCTCCATGTCTCTTCTCATCCAACTTATTGCATTCTGAGTACTGCATCTATAATAATAATAATCTCGATATACATTGTTGCATAAAACTAGGTTGAGCTATACCAAAACCATAGTTCCAGTTGATAGGCATTCCTAAGTTAACCCATTACCTCTGTCTCATCTATACTGACTGCAGTTTTGCTCGATCCATCACTCCATTTTTGTAGAAAAAAATGATCAGATAAGTTGTCCATTTTATTTCAGTTCACAGTTTGAAAAGCCTGACATCCTTGAGACTGTTGACGATATCAGCAATGGAACCGATACTGGCAGCCACGGATACGAGGAGGCAGAAGATGCTCAAGCAGTGCAGTAGGAACCATCTCAGCGTTCTGCGACCGACCCCTTCCTGAGCCATATGCATGCTCACCGGAAAATATACTGTCAACGGCCAGAAGCTTAGGGCCCCGAGAAGGCCCAGTACTGCATTGAAGAAGGGCAGCAGCATCGACACCAAGGTCGTGAAGACGATCAAGATTGATCGCGCGACCAGCTTCGACAACGTGAAGCTTAAGTGAGCTTCTGAACCTTTGGTTGGTATTCTAAGAGAGTACACTCTGTGGACGAACTTGGCTTCAGGCCACATGTCGGCAATCTGCCTCTCAATCGCGGCAAATATTGGCTGTGCATAAACCTGATTATAGATGTGAGGATAGATATTAGTTGGTAGCTTACTCAATGACAGCAGAACAACAAAGATCCAAGTGCAAGAAAAAAAACTTAGTGATGGAGAACAACTTGGATTTTCGATTATTTTGGATTTTTTTAGTTTTTTTGTTATGACAAACTAAAATAAAGAGAATTTTATCTAAGTACTTAGAGATTTAGTTTATCTTCTTTTGATTGTTTTGTAGCTTAGTAAGATTAATCCTTCGTATTAGCATCTATTCCATGAATTTAAACATATATGGTTAGTTTTGTGCTTGGTATATGCTCTGGTATTTGATACAAGATTCACAGTATCACTATCAAAGTCGGTATCGGACCATTCCTATGAGTATCAAAATCTGCAGTATCAGGAGTATCAGCGGTTTTGGATCGGAATATCGAATTTTTTGGTATCAGAAAGAAAATAACTAATAATAAATTATTAACATCTTAGAAAATATATTTTATACATTTAGGCATAATTTTAATTATTTTTAGCGTTGTTTCTTAGTAGTTTCGAAATTGAATGAAATAGTAGTCATCATTGCCGATTGGTTTACATACGATAGATAAGTTTTCTTTTTTTTTTACATGATTTTAAAATCTTACTATGCTTTTACACCTTTGTTGATTGATCTTTTTTGTTCAATTTGTTTTTGCCGATTTGACCGAAAAAGAGACCCCCAACGTCGGTATCGGTCGATATCTGATCGGAACATGCCAAACCGTATCAGTATCAGTCGTATCGGATCGGTATCGACCGATACTGCAAACTATGATTTGATAATACTTAGAGTACAAAATGCATAATAACCCTTTCTAATTAGCATGTAATACAAGTTTGTTAATACTTTTTAGGTTATATTGTTAGTATCTCATGATACACGATATATATCTTATGAGACTATATACTAACATTGGTTGATACAATAGGCTAATAGATAGTATATGCCTTTTAGTTTAGTCATGTGATGGATACTTAATAACTGGATTCTGAAACTAGATAAACTTATAAAGCTGAAACAAAGAAATACTTTGTGTGAAATAATAGAATGTTCCTATATGAATGTAGAAACATAGACCTAAACTCTTAGAATTACTCGATCATATGATACACGATACGGTACACGATACACAAACCGATACATGGTATGTATTGCAAGTTGGTAACTTAGCTTCGAGGTTATTTACAATAAAACTTATACGAACGGGCTTTAGGTTTGATTGCCTATGTGGTTATTGAGTTA
Source organism: Iris macrosiphon (assembly GCA_036927795.1). Classification (NCBI taxonomy): domain Eukaryota; kingdom Viridiplantae; phylum Streptophyta; class Magnoliopsida; order Asparagales; family Iridaceae; genus Iris; species Iris macrosiphon. The sequence goes on along the minus strand of JAYESA010000015.1, from coordinate 16,124,406 downwards.
GGTCTAATATCAAACAACAAGCACATATTGTTTCATCATATAAATGACTGACTGGTGCTCACCTGGTATGCTCCAACAAGATGGACAATGACGCATATGTTGCCAATGTCTACCAGCCAGTAGGGCTCGTAGAAACCAAAACCGGTGAGAATGTTCCCCGGAGCATCGTTCCCGAACGCTCCATACCCTATGCAGCCGATAGAGATGTAGAAGATGGTGGTGAGTCCGATACCGAAAAATGCTCCTCTCTTCATGGTCTTGTTCTCCGGAGGTTGTGACTTCAGTGTATCCTACACAAATAGGAAATAAACATCCAATCACACTTTATGTACATCGTTATACAGAGCATAAGAAAGCTTCATAAAAGATTTGACCGACGGAATCATCAAGATAATATACCTGAATTTCAATCAAGACCTCTGCAAAAGTGTACGCGAAAGCTATATTCCCCAGAGCTTGGAGTACATTCCAGGCCTTGTTGGTTGGAGACATGTCGACTGCGCCTGCTAGCCCCCCTTTCAAGTGACCGTTAGAGGCCCACTCCGCGATGGAGAGGCCTAACCCGATGAGAGAGTAGGCGAACGACATCACAGCAGCTAGCACAGAGAGCCATGTTATGTTCTCCAGGCTAGGAAGCTGAGAAAGAACAACTTGGACCAACCCAAACACCACCATGAGTATAGTCCCGTCAGCTGTGCAGCTCGCACCGCGCCCGTGTCGATGGAAGCAGTTAGCTTTCTTCACCGCACTAGATTCACACAAAGTTGTATTTTTCACCCATTGCCAGACCAGTAAATTGCAATCATAGCATCGAAGTATGGTGAAATTGCTATGAGAGCACAATGTTTTGTAAAATTCGGATTAAGAGGATGAAAACGCCATTCAGAAGGATATTTTCTTTGTAAAGATTAGTATTAATGACTACTTAATAAAAATGCCATTCAGAAGGATATTATCTTTGTCGTCTTAATTAAGAACATATAGAAAATGTGCTTCCGATGGACGTTAAAAAATTAATATGCATAAAAAACATCCATCATTTTTTATGCAAGAAACATATTTCCGTAGTACGTTTTTCTTGATCCAATTTTTTTTTCTTCACTTAGCTGTCATTATTTACGCCCATCCGAACGACGTTTGTGTTCTTTAAATGTATTTTTTTTTTCTAAACTTTGTGCTGTGAGAGCAATTTCATCCAACTTGCTCTGTATCTAATTTTCTGTTTCCAGACATAATACCGAATTTTTAACTAGATAGATCACCAAAAAGACTCAGGAGGGAGAGACTTACATTATGCTGGTACATGCTGTGATAGTGTAGCCGACCATTGTACCCCATAGATTCACATATTGAGCAATTCCACACATGTACACTTCTCTGGGACCTTTGGTTGAGAGATGACAGAAACGAGTGAGAGTTCAGAGTTTATGGTACGGTAAGCATGTAACAAAGAATCTAAATAACGGAGGGTTCGATAAATGTGCATTTTATATGAATATTTTCACCAGCATATCAATGTGCTGGTGGAAGTATAAAATGTACATTTATCAATGTGTTATTATGTGTCATATGGATTACATATTTATACCCAAGTAGGACTTGACGGCTTCCATGTAAGTGCGGTTCCTGGACCCGGTAACTGGGTGGGGGTACTGGTAACTGTTGGCGAGCAGGGTGGAGGTATAGTAGGTAACACCGGCGAAAGCCAAGAGGGCGAGAGGTCCAGCAACCCAACCCAGCTGGGCCGTGCTCCACGGCAGGGCCAGGACACCGGAGCCGATGACCGCCGTAACAATGTGCGCTGTCGCAGTCCACACCGTCCCTGAATTAGGCATTCAAAGACATGGAAAGCAAGTTTTAAGTCTTCAGAACTCTGGTTTGCTGCAATGAAGTTTAACCTATACAATAATGGTTTTTTTTTGAGGGACACTACACTTCTTACTCGGAGGCTATCATAGGACAGTCGACTGTCAAAATTTTGATAGTTCTAAAACAGACAATTTTGACAGTCCTCCCTATTAAAAGAACTGTCGGCAGTACGTAGATAACAACATTTGAACTGTAAAAAAATTTGACAGTTCTATCTATTCAAAATATTTGACAGTCTTTACAGCCCCGAGTAGCTTTTGCAGTGTCCCTAAAAAAATCCAATAATAAGTGGGTCGCATTTGACCAAATCTGATTCAATTGACAATGTTAGATCAAGAAAATTCTGAGTTCATGAAAGGAACGTTATTCAATTGAGAATGTTAGATTAATTCATGAGAACATGCACATCACGGGAAGATTGTTAGACTCGATCACAAAATGATAATTTATATATAGTTTTAATTATACCTTGTCTTTCATGTTCATGACATCCTTCAATGTCTTCCTCCCCCCTCTTCTCCATTCTCTCTCTCTCTCTCTCTCTCTCTCTCTCTCTCTCTTTTGATCGAAAGGAAGGGGTGCAAAGGTGGTATATTATATGTGGCAGTGAATCACTTCAATGCCAGTGATAATGAGAATATGGGTGGGGGTGTCCTCGTCAGATGTAAGAAAAGAAAAATGGAGAAGTAGTCGGCCTTCACTTCAAATGTAAGTTTGAATCTTTGCACTCTTTCTCCACTCCGTTGTTTGTCACAATAGACCCTCCTATGGAACACTCACTCTACATACTTACTGGCTCGTTTGTATCAATGTTTTGTATTCCTAACATTTTATTTTGTATTCTTTTTTCATGGATTTTTTTTTTTAATATTTTTATATCCATGTTTGGTTAGATTAGGCTAGGAATATGAAAAAAAAAATGTTAATTATTTAGTTTTTCACAAATACCCTTTCATGTTTCTATTATTTAAATTTACATGTTTGAGATAGAAGTTAAAATTTTGAAAGTAAAGTGAGGGTGTTATTGTCCAAACAAAATATTGAAGCAACATTCCTATGAAATCAAACTATTCCCAAGGGGGACATTGGGAATTATTTTCACACAACAATTGGAATATGAAGCCCCTCATGTTCCCTCATAATTTCCAATCCTACACATTCCAAACAAGGGTAAGGAATCTAAAATCCACTCCCAAGCCTCAAAAACTTAAACCAAACGCCACCTTGGTGTCAAGTAATCCAAATACCAAATACCTAGGAGAGGAGAGGGCCTAATTATTTACAATTTGACACTCATATTTGAGAAATTATTCACTGGAATGGGCTCACCATGTGGCAATGGTGAGCCTTGAGTCTCATACAATAGTGTCATTACACATCATGTTCTTATTTTTTTTCTCTAAATTAGTTTTAGTGGTGTGTCATGATATTATTGAGTGAGACTCAAAGCTCACCATGGCCACGTGGTGAGTCCGTTCCACCGAATAGTTTCTCCTCATCTTGAGTAGGAATCATAGAAATGAAGATTAATATATGGGAAGGGACGAGGGCTAATTCATCTACGCGATTTGCTTTCGTGCTTTCGAGTTTGTTTTCGGATTTGCTTTTTCTTGAAAGGTTTTGATAGATTTCATTATTTTCGTTCGTTGAGCTGCACTTTCGTTTCGATTTTGGAAATAGGTGAAGATAAAATGAAATAGACTTGGATTACTTCATGCTTGTCAATCAACTTGTAAACGGTTATCTTGTTGCATGCTAGTTCGCTAAGAATGTTCTTTAATCGCATTTCAATTATAATTAGAACATATTCTTCTATTATTGTGCTATGTACAAAATACTCTTGACTATGAAATAAACTGATCAGGAAGACTATGCAAAACAGAGCATGTCATGTTATTTATCTCGTGCTCGTATTACCTTAAATTACTTCATTTGATAACTTAGTTTTAAATGCCGCATGGTCACGGACAACTTGTGCACAAGGATTTATGGTTCCTGCGGACGATCACTGGGACACTGGCACCATTTTCAATCCGGACGGAACTTCGTGATAGTCTCGTGTTCGGGCGGGGTGGCATGTAACGCCTCGTGTTCCTTTCATTGTATCCCATTCTCGCCCAAGACTAATTCGTCCACTATGGCATAATGCCAGTGACCCCCATGCATATTTAAATTGTGTAAGCTAACTATGTCTTCGTGGCAGGGAAGGTCATGGTAAGTGTTATGTAGGTAGTTCAGACGGATAGGTAAAAGTCATCGAACGGTAGCATGTTTATTTGAGTAAATTTTCATATCCATTACTTGCTTGTAAATTGAACTAAGGCAAGATAGAAAAACCACTTAATAACTTGCATGCTTCACATAAATAATGTGTTGATTGGTATAGTTGGGTTAACTTGCCTTCACCAGTGCATTTTGATGTACAAACCCTCGTTGCAACAAGTTCTCCGCACCAATGCGACCCTGCAAGGAGTTAAGGCGACTTTCTAATCCAGTCTACCTACCAGCACGCTCTGCTCGTGCCCTTTTGAAGCGTGATTGAAGTTCCAGGAGCTCGTGTACATATCCTATGCAGCTCTGTGGCAAGGCGATAGCTTCGCCCGAAGGTGTCTATAGCTTTTAAAGTTTTAGTAAAAAGATACAATGTATCGGACGGCTATCTCATTTTACGTCTGCTTTTGTATGCTTTTGTAAGCCTTCAAGGCAACATTTTGTACTTGTTCAAGAGTTTTTAAATGATGTTCATTATCAATAAAGAGAACTTTTTTTTGTTTTAATATTGTGTTCAATTATCTGTGTACTCTGAATATGTGCTCGTTATATCAAATACCTTGGCCTTGTTCGTTGCGCAACCTAGGCACGCACGGCATTACGCCTGGGGGAAGACTATCGATTCCACGAAATTGGGGCGTGACATATTGGTATCAGAGCATGGCTTCAAGTTCTTTGACCCTCGTGTCAGAAAAGTTCCTTTAACGATCAGTTCCCTATGTGAACTCTTGAACTCGTTCGGGCAAAATAAGATACGTTCCATATAGTGAGTCCATAATACGTTATAAGACTAATACAAGTTATATTCTTTTAAATGAATGACTCAAGCGCAAGCATCAGCGCTAGTACAGGGAGAGGTACAAGCACAGAAAAGTAGTTCTGGCACCTCGGGAAGTTCCGGAAGACAGCGAGCTATGCCCCTTGTCGATCTAATTGAATGAATGATGCGGATGCTTTAGGCGTGCCAACAGGGATGAGTCTTGTCATGAGCGAGCCGAGAAGTGGGCAGAAGAGCATAAGAGCAAGTTTGAAAGCAATATGAAGCCCGATTTACAGCCCAACAGAAGCAGGTATATGCCCTGCAGCAGATCGTTCAGACCTTATCCTCCAACTATTCCGCAACAACAAAGTGGCACCGGTGGAGCGACTCACACCTGAAGTCGAAATGCCTCAAACTCCAAAGAAGAAGGATGTGACTACCTTCGACTTTGTCGACTTCAAGAAGGTCTGCAACACATCTTTCAAAGGGACTGGAGATCCGGTCGTGGCTTTATATTGGCTAGAAGAGCTTGAGGATCATTTTAAACTGCTTGCGGTACCTGAGGAAAAGCGAGTTGCGTGTGCCCAACTGCAGCTCAGTTTGAACGCGCACGATTGGTGGAACATACATTGTAGATCTCTCTCCGCAGACATTGATGACGAGACGATTGCATAGGCTACCTTTCGTGGCACATTTGAAGAGGAGTTCATACCGCCTTTCGTTCGTCAGCAAAAGAAGAACGAGTTCGTGCAGCTTCGACAAGGCAATATGACAGTGGAGCAGTACTCCACCGAATTTAATCGGCTTGCCAAGTTCACAAGCTCCTACCTACCTAATGCGGCAAGTTGTGCAAGACGATTTGAAGGAGGTCTATGACCTGTCATCCGTGTGCACATAGTGGTTCTCCAATATCAGACGATGCGGGAAGTTCTCAACCATGCCCTTTCCCTCGAACTGCAGTATCCTTCAGTTGCTTCCGGCGCTGTGCATACTTTCAATCACAAGTGCCATAACAATATGGGATAAAATACCGCTGAAAAGTGTCCAAATAACGGCGGTCAACAGAGAGGGAATTCGGGAAAAATATGTTACTTCTGTAAGAAGCCAGGGCACACGATCGATAACTATCGCACCAAGTACGGGTTATGCCTCAAATATGGCGATCCAAACTATGCTATTCATGACTGTCCACGCCTCTTTGGTCACCTTCCTCAACATCCAAACCCTGCTACAGCGACTCAAGCAAACCGAGCCGCACCATAATAAGATCGTCGTTAAGCTCAAGGTCGGGTGTTCACTTTGACAAGGAAAGATGTCCTCGCTTCAGACACCATTGTGTCAGGTATATTGCTTTTCAATAACATACATGCTCGCATGTTATTTGATTTTGGTGCTACGCATAGTTTTATATTCACAGATTTTGTCGTGAAGAACAAGCTAGTGATGACACCGTATATCTAGACCTTAGTGTTAGCACACCATCGGCCACAAAAATACATCTTCGTTCAGTATGTCAGGGCAGCCATGTCCTTATCGAGGGAAGGAAACTTTCACTCGATGTCTTAGTCCTAGATATTCAGGATTACGACATCATCTTGGGGATGGATTGGCTCGGCGTTTGCTCGGCTACTATCGAATATGCGGAGAAACGGGTCATCTTTCGTCTACCAAGAGAGGCCAAATTCTACTACACGAATGGTTCAGCAACAGAAGTGGCAAAGACCTGCATGGTAATTTCTGTGATGTCAGCTCTGCGGATGCTACACTCTGGATGCGAGGGATACTTAGCTTCGGTTTGAGACACGCAGCAGGATTGTGCAAACGTCGAGTCGTCTTCCATTGTGGCAGAATTCTCTGATGTGTTTCTGAATGAACTACCTGGCATGCCACCCGACCAAGAGATCGAGTTCACCATCGATACCTTCCAAAATACCCGACCGATTTTCAAAGCTCTGTACTGAATGGACCTGGCCAAACTAAAGGGGTTAAATTATCAACTACATGAGCTGCTTGATCGTGGGTACATCCGTCCGAGCGTGTCTTCTTAAGGCACGCCCATGCTATTTGTAAAAAAGAAGGATGGGACATTACGTCTCTGCATAGACTACCAAAAACTAAATAAAGTCACCATCCAGAACAAATATCCCATGCCCAGGATCGATGACCTTTTCGATCAACTGCAAGGGACGTCGGTGTTTTCGAAAATAAACCTTCACCCTGGCTACCATCAATTGAAGATCAAGGTAGAGGACATACCGAAGTCAGCATTTCGCACCCGTTATGGCCACTATGAGTTTAATGTAATGCCGTTCGGACTGATGAATTCTCATGCCCTATTAATGTATTTGATGAACCATGTGTTCCGATAATTTCTTGATAAGTTCGTGGTGGTATTCATAGACGATAACTTAGTGTACTCGAAGAGTAGAGAAGAATACGCAGGACACCTACATATGGTGCTTCAAACTCTTCGAGACAATCAATTGTACGCGAAGCTGAGTAAGTACGAATTCTGGTTGGACATCATATCTTTCCTCGGGAACGTCATTTCTTCGAAGGATGTCTCATTCGATCTCAAGAAAGTCGAAGCCATCGTATAGTGGAAGAGACATGAGTCGGCCAGCGATATTCGAAGCTTTCTTATTCTAGCAGTCTACTACAAAAGATTCGTCAAAGATTTTTCAAGGATCACTTTGCCTCTGACTCATCTCAGTCGAAAGGGGGTAACGTTCGCATGGTCAGATGACTGTGAAGCTTCATTCATAGAATTAAAGGGACGTCTTGTATCAGCACCGATGCATCAAGGCAGTTAGCCTCCAACTATTCCGTAACGACAACAACGGTACCGGTAGAGTGACCCATGCCTGAAGTCAAAATGTCTCAAACTCTAAAGATGAAGGATGTGACTACCTTTGACTTTGTCGACTTCAAGAAGGTCTATAACACTTCTTTCAGATGGACTGAGGATCCGGTCATGGCTTTAGATTGGCTAGCAGAGCTTGAGGATCATTTTAAACTGCTTGAGATACCTGAGGAGAACCGAGTTGTGTGTGCCCAACTGTAGCTCCGTTTGAACGCGCACGATTGGTGGAACGTATATCGTAGATCTCTCTCCGTAGACATTGATGACGAGATGATTGCATGGGCTACCTTTCGTAGCACGTTTGAAGAGGAGTTCATACCCCCTCATGTTCGTCGGCAAAAAAAGAACGAGTTCGTGCAGCTTCGACAAGGCAATATGACAGTGAAGCAGTACTCCGCCGAATTCAATCGGCTAGCCAAGTTCGCAAGCTCTTACCTACCTGATGCGATGAGTCATGCATGACGATTTAAAGGTGGCCTGCGACCTTCAATCCATGCGCACGTGGTCGTTCTCCAATATCAGGTGATGCGGGAAGTTCTCAACCATGCCCTCTCCCTCGATCTACAGTATCCTTCAGTTGTTGTCGGCGCTATGCATACTTCCAATCACAAGCGTCATAGCAGCTCGGGAGAAAATACCGCTCAAAAGCGTCCAAATAAAGGAGGTCAACATAGAGAGATTTCGAGGCAAACATGTTCCTTCTGTAAGAAGTCAGAGCATACGATCGACAACTGTCGCACCAACCACGGGTTATGCCTCAAATATGGCGATCCAAACCATGCTATTCGTGACTGTCCGCGCCTCTCCGATCGCCGTCCTCAACATCCAAACCCTGCTGCAGCAACTCAAGAAAACTGAGCCGCACCGCAACAAGATCATTGTCAAGCTCAAGGCCGGGTGTTCACTTTGACACGGAAGAAGCCCTCGCTTCGGACACCGTTGTGTCAGGTATATTACTTTTCAATAACATACCTGTTAGCGTGCTATTTGATTCATGTGCTACGCATAGTTTTATATTCGTAGATTTTGCCGTGGAGAACAAGCTAGTGATGACACCGTTATATTTAGACATTAGTGTTTGCAACCCATAGGGCATAAAATATATTTTTGTTCAGTATGTCAAGGCGGCCATGTCCTTATCGAGGAAAGAAACTGTCACTCGATGTTTTAGTCCTAGATATTCGGAATTACGATAACATCTTGGGGATGGATTGGCTCGGCGCTTGCTCGGATACTATCGAATGTGCGGAAAAATAGATCATCTTCCGTCTACCAGGAGAGGCTAAATTCTGGTACATGAGTGGTTCAGCAATAGAAGCGTCGAAAACCTGCATGGTGATTTCTGCGATGTAAGTTCGACGGATGCTACACTCTGGATGCGAGGGATACTTAGCTTTAGTTCGAGACACGCGACGAGAATGTACAAACGTCGAGTCTTCTTCCATTGTGGCAGAATTCTCTGATGTGTTCCCGAACGAACTACCTGGCATGCCACCTGACCGGGAGATCGATTTCACCATCGATACATTCCCAAATACCCGACCGATTTCCAAAGTTCTGTATCGAATGGCCCCTGCACAACTAATAGAATTAAAGTATTAACTACAGGAGCTGCTTGACCGTGGGTACATCCGTCCGAGCGTGTCTCCTTGGGGCGCGCTTGTGCTATTTGTGAAGAAGAAGAAGAAGAAGAAGAAGAAGAAGGATGTGACATTATGTCTCTGCATAGACTACCAGAAACTAAATAAAGTCACCATTTGGAACAAATATCCCATGCCCAGGATCAACGACATTTTCGATCAACTGCAAGGGACGTCAGTGTTTTCGAAAATAGACCTTCGCCCTGGCTACCACCAATTCAAGATCAAGCAAGAGAACATGCCGAAGTCAGCATTTCACACCCATTATGGTCACTGTGAGTTTAATGTCATATCATTCGGACTGATGAATGCTCATGCCCCATTCATGTATTTGATGAACCGTGTGTTCCGATAATTCTTTGATAAGTTCGTGGTGGTATTCATAGACGATATCTTAGTGTACTCGAAGAGTAGAGAAAAACATGCAGGACACCTGCGGATAGTGCTTCAAATTCTTCGAGATAATCAGTTGTACATGAAGCTGAGTAAGTGCAAATTCTGGTTGGACATCATATCTTTCTTCGAGCACGTCATTTTTCAAAGGGCGTCTCAGTCGATCCCAAGAAAGTCGAAACCATCGTGGAGTGGAAGAGACTTGAGTCGGCCAATGACATTCGAATCTTTCTTATTCTAGCGGTCTACTACAGAAGATTCGTCAAAGATTTTTAAAGGATCGCTTCACCTCTGACTCATCTCACTCGGAAGGGGGTAATATTCGCGTGGTCAGACGACTGTGAAGCTTCATTTGTAGAATTAAAGCGATGTCTCGTCTCAGCACCGATTCTTACACTCCCAGACGGGCCCGATGATTTTTAGATTTTTAGTGATGCTTCACGAAAGGGCTTGGGATGTGTCCTTATGCAAAGGTGCAAGGTGATAGCCTATGCATCGAGGCAGTTAAAGCCTCACGAAAAAAAATTATCCGACGCACGATCTGGAACTGGCAGCAGTAGTGTTCGCGTTGCAGTTATGGCGGTATTACCTCTATGGTGTACCGTATAAAATTTTCACGTACAGATTATAAAAGCCTCAAGTACTTCTATACTCAAAAGGATCTGGATCTGCGACAACGACGTTGGCTCGAACTCCTTAGCGAATTTGAGTTGTTGATCAGATATACACCGGGTAAGGGCAAGTTGTAGCTGATGCACTGAGTCGAGTGTTTTCAAGGAGCTTAGCTGTCAACGACAGGCTGAAAAGGGATCTAGAAACTTTGGGCATTAACTCCGAATCAGACATAAAGGGGCACAATCGGCTCAGTTATGTCTCGAACCGAACCTATTGGAGAAAGTCAAGTCCACTCAGAAGGATGACCTATTCCTAGAAAAGATACGCAAGCTTATCTCAGCAGAAAAGGCGACCGACTTTGCGGTGAGCGAGGATGTAATGATGCAGGTGAAGGGGAGATTGTATATTCCTAATAATGCAAACCTCAGAAAATATGAGACTCTGTCTCACAGTACCTATATCGGTATATGGATACATATTTTATACTGCATGTTTTATTTTTCTGAATTTCGTTGGATTTTAAAACTTGGAAAATTAAAAAATTTCTTCCTGACCGGTATACCGATGGTATAATTCAGGTACACCGACGGTATACTGCCCGGCTGATATTTGTTCTATTTTTTGAGAAATTTTTGAGATATTTCTCCATAAATAGTACTTGAGTGTCATTTTATTTCTCATTTCTCTCTTTCTCTCTCTCTCTCTCTCTCTCTCTCTCTCTTCTCTCCACCATTTTTTTCTTGAGCTTGAAGCTTGGTCTTGATACCTGAAGTATGGTTTCTGAACCCCTTCGTGGTGGTGGACTAGAAGGTTTAGGATGGGAACTCGTTTTAGGCAAGCACATCTTGTCGATTCTCTGAACTTTTCTTGCTTCTGTCATTTTCTTTTCCGGAGCTTTGGTAGTTGCTTTTTAGCTTAGACTTGCTTTACTATTGTTATTTCTCTCGTGATTTCTAGCCTTCTGACCGTCTCAGTTTTAATTTCTGGTAGAATCTTGTCTCGTCCCTTTTTGGTAACTCAGTAATAGAGAATGGTACCGGAGTTGTGACCGTGAGTTTTAGTCCATATTGTGAAATGAGACTTACCACTAGACTTGACTCCTTGTTAGACTTGGTTCTGGTGATTTTCGGGGTTTGATTTGGGTCCCGAAATTAGATCTGACTTTGACACAGTTTTCCCTCGAAAATCGGCATACCGACGGTATAGTACAGTATAGCGACGGTATACCAATGTCGATCGACTTAGAATTTTAGATATTTTTGTGAACCTTATCGGCATACCGACGGTATATCGATCCTGGCCGACCTTGTTAATTGACTTCCTAGATATTTGTCTTCGCCGGCATACCGACGGTATAGTACAGTATACCGACGGTATATCGATTTGTTGTAATCTAGAACTTGCTGTATTTTTTCTGTCTCTGGACCGGTATGCCAATGGTATACTGGAGTATACCGATGGTATACCGATTGTGTTCTCTTTTGCATGTGCTTTATTTTATTCTGCTCCTTGATTTCTTGTAACTAGTTTCTTTGTGTTTATTGTTTTGCATGTCTATTTATGCCTTATTGTCCCGACCCGACATTTTGTATTGTTAGGGGCTTTACACCCTATATACACCTGCCCAATACATGTTACATATCGATACCATATGACCAGGCATTTGTATTAGTAGAGGATGTTTACACTCTATGTACATTTGATACTCAAAATGACAGTGCTGGAAATATAAATACGTATATCAATACTGTATTATCCAGTATTATTTAGTATATAGATAATATATATATATATATATAGATATATGTATACATATATATATGATAAAAAGGAAATAACAGTGCAGAAAATGTAAATATATATATAATATATGTACTGTATTATACAGTACTATATAATATATATTATATATAGATAATATATATATATAGATATAAATGAAATGACAGTGCGAGAAATGTAAATATACATATATATATATATATATATATATATATATATATATAATAAATTGAAAGACAGTGCAGAAAATAAATACATATATAAATACATATGCTGTATTATCCAGCAATATTTATTAATAATAATAATATATATAATTATTACATAATATATATAACATATATATAATATGTTATATAATATGCTATATATAATTATATATAAATATACATATCATATATGTAATTACATATATATATAAATATATGTATTACATATATATATATATATATATATATATATATATATATATATATATATATATATATATATATATATAAAACAGAAATAAAATGCATATATACATACATATATATATATATATATATATATATATATATATATATATATATATATATATATATATATATATATATATATATACTTATAATTATTATATAATACATATATAACATATAAATAATATATTATATATATAAATATAAATATACATAGATATATATATACATATATACATATTTACATACATAATATATAATAATAATAATATATATATACAGTATACATATACTGTATATATACAGTGTATAATTAATATAATATATATTATATATTAATATATACATATATATATATAAATATACATATATATACATATATACATACATATATATAATAATAAGTATATACGTATAGAGAGTGGGGGGGGGGGGGGGGTATACCTACTGACAGGTGGGGCCCTTGGCTCGTCGCCGGCGGAAGGACGACGGCGGAGGTGGCGGTGGCTGGCCGGAGGAGCGTCAGCAGCAGCAGTGGCTGCCAGCAACAGCAGCAGCAGCAGCTTGTGGAGGCTACGGCGGCGGCTGCGGCGGAGGAGACGGCGGTGCAGGGTGGGGGATCGCCGGAGGAGAGGGTGGCGGTGAGGTTGGTGGTGGTGGCGGGGGTCTACGGTGGCTGTGGTGGCGGCTAGAGGCGGGTCGGAGGTGAGGGGGTGACTGCTAGGATTAGGGAGTGGAAGCTGCTGCGGGGGCTGCTGACGGCGGAGGAGGCGTCGTGGGCTGGAGGGGAAGTGGTGGTCGGGTAGAGGGGGTCGGGGTGAGTCGAACGGTGGGGGTGGTGGTGGTGCACGGTGGCCGGAGACGGTGGTGGGGGTGGTTCGGGTGGTGGTGGCTGTGGGTGATGGTGTTGGGGGAGTTGGCTTGCGAGGGCTGCCCACGGCGGAGCAGGCGGCCGGAGGGGGTGAGGCTTGGCCGGAGGGGAGGTGGGGTAAGGGCAAGGGCTTCGCCGGAGTTGGGTGGCCGGTGGTGGCGGAGGGAGGTGGCTGTGTGAGGGTTTGAAGAGAGGGGGGGTCGGATTTTATAGGTTTAGGGGGAGTGGCAGGGTAGTAATTAAGGGAAAGTTTAGGGGTTTTTAGGTAATTTTGGGTTTTTGAGATATTTATGCAGCCATTTGTGGGTCCCACATGACACGTGGACGGTCCACATTCACCAGCCAATGAGGTGATGCCACCTCACACTGGAAATTTTCATAAAAACCCCTAAAATTTCATAAATTGCAAATAGGTCCCAAATTTGATATTTTGCATAATTACGCAATTTGTCTGATAAAATACCCTGTTTCCAGAAAATACTAAAATGCTCAGAATTGAGAGGGAAAAACTGTGGGAGGGTCCTGAGGGGGTGGGGGTGAGTCTGGGCAGGAGCATGGCCTGGTTTACTGGTGATACGGGTCATCGTATTTATTATTTAATAAATACTGCGCACAGTGTTCTCTAATTATTTAGAGGCAGGTAGGGCCATAATTTTACTACGGTGTCAATATACTAATTGTAGTATATTCAAAGTAGAATATTATCGTATTTTTGTCTGGGTAAAACAGGTGCCTGTTGGTCCTCAATCTCTAGGGGCATAGAGATGGGCAAAGAGCAAGAAATAAAATAGGAATTAAATACATACTTTTGTAACGATATTTGTGCGTCTCAAACGAGGCTCAAAAATAAGCATCTGGGAGTTGCACAAAAATCAGAAAAATAGTTTAACAAGTCTAGGGCAGGTATGTGAATTTTGTTTGGGAATTACAGCTAGTGTAAGGTTCTAATTAATTATGTGAAGTATAGGTGCACAATCAAAAGGATATGTAAACAAAATAAATTTTAAAAAGTTGCAATAATTCTAATTAGCTAAGAATTCTAAATTACTGAAATCTGGTCGAGAGAGTTTACAAGATTTTATTTGTATGGATACAAAATTTGTATTGTAGAAGGATTTTCTATATATATATATATATATATATATATATATATATATATATATATATTGCCTTAGAGGCAATTAAAACTTAATAATTAATTAGATGTTCCAAGAAGAAAGTGATAGGCTTTCGTTTTCTCTTTAACTAACCTCTAATTGGAGATTAAAAAAATCATTAATCAGTAAAAAGTTTTTTCCCCATATTCTTAACAGTAGTGATATAAAAAAAAAAAAAAAAATCTAAAAAGAGTGCAATACAAAGAAAGTTCAACAATTTATGTACAAATTAGGTAATTAAATTGCAATAAAATTACACAAAAAATAAAATTAATGGAGTATGATTGCTTTTGATGTAACATTAATTTTTTTATAGGATCATATATTTTAATTAGATCACAAATAAGATAAAATGTTAGAAAAATTCAAAATAAATAAATAATGTATCACCATTATTATTGGCGACATGAGTGCAGGCACTTATATCGCCAATAGCAATGACGAATATGGGCAAGCTAATTTTTTTTAAACATGATCATGTCGCCATTAGCATTGGTGACATGAGTGTTAAATTTTTGGCCAACGCACAATCATAGCTAAAGTTTGTTTGGCAGCTCACATTCGTTTGGCGCGACTTTGGAACTATTGTTTTTTTTTTTTGAAAAAATTATCTGAAGTCCAAAATAATTCAGCTGAGACAAATTTTGTTATTATTATTGGCGATATAGTGCCCATATCGTCATTGCTATTGGCGACATGAGTGCTCGTCAATAACAATGACAAATCATTACTTTTTTCGAATCTACTAAAATTTATTATCTTATTTGCAATTTAATTAAAATATATTATCATATACGAAAATTTATGTTGATGTTATAGTAGTTTGTGAGTAGCAAAAATAATGTTTATGATATGTTTTATAATTGTTACACTCATGTCGCCAATAACAATGATAATTTATTACTTTTTTAAAATTTACTAAAATTTATTATCTTATTTGTAATTTAATTAAAATATATTATCTTATACGCAAATTTCTGTTGATGTTATAGCAGTTTGTGAGTAGCAAAAAAAATTATTTATGATATATTTTATAATTGTTTTGACTTATATGATATAGTATAGAAATCATGACCGATCTGGGGGTAAGCAAAACAAGACATCGAACTTGAGCAACTCTTCCATAGTTTTGTTTAGGACAGCCATCCAAGTCCATATCTTTACTCTTTTTAGTTGGACATTAAGCAAAAATTTCAAAGACTAGTAATGAATCAGCTAATCTCCATAAAAAAAAGTACTACATATAAATCAATTCATTTCAATAAAGATAAAAGGACAACCAAAATTAGCTCCAATTAGAACAACACAATCATCCGAACCGGTCCTGATAGAAATGTAACATCATTTTCTGATAATTTGTATTTAAATATTTTTCATGTAATATTTTTGGCAGCAAATTGTTACCATTAACTCATGAACATATGCAGTTTTACTATTTAACCCTCACTCATGCTATGACTAAATTTAGAATGGTTTTGTCCTCCCTCGTAATTGCAATCTACTAATTTCTGCAATTAGTATTTTCCTATAAATATAATTAAATTGTTAATAAAAACAATAGTCCAATAAATGAAATATATTTAAATGTAAAGTTAGTGTTACTTTCTATAATAACCTTGTGAAATATATTTAAATTGTTTTTAATAAGAGATGGCCTTATAATATTTCTTTTCTTTCTGTCCTCATTTTTTTTTTTTTGGGTTGCATTATGTTTGTGTACGTGTGTGTGTTTGTGTGTGTGTGGTGGTGGGACGATGAGTACAGGTGAAGGCAGCTATTGGTGTCAGTGTCAAAGGGTTTAGTGGGGTCTGGGTATACACAAACACTCCAAACCGTCTCATTTTCAATTTCCGTAGTGATCCAGAAAGACCAAGAACATGTTGGGATTTTGAATAAAAATTCAAGAGAACAGTCCCACATCATATGCCAACTCTAATAGCATCTTGAGTAAAAGCATCATGAGTAGTTGGGACGCCAGTATAATTTGGAATTCAGAACTTTTAAAAAAGAAAAGTAAATATAGGATGTGTTGGATTTGTATAAAAATAAGTAGAAAATGATAAAGTGAACTATGATTTCAAAGATTGTATGGTCAAAAATTGATATAAATTTTTTTTTTAAATATAGAAAATTGACCTCTAAATTGGAACTTACTATTTAAAAAAATGAGTTCCTACAATCTAAAATTTAGAAATTGGGAGGCCCAACCCTTAGTAACTATGGGTGGGATGAGACCAATCTAGAAATTGAACTAGGGATGAGACTTATTATTCTACAAAATGAGCTCCTATATTTTGAATCTAGAATCTAGAATGTGGAATGGGCCTTACTAATGATGCACTAAGGCCCATCCCACATTTTAGATTCAAAATATAAGAGCTCATGCCATCCCCTAACGGGTGTATGGCAGTTCACTCATGTCTTAGCCGAGGGGGTCCCGAGGGGGGGGGGGGTGGGGGGGGGGGGGGGGAATCTTCCCCTCCAGGTAAGCCAGCAAAAGGAGCGACTTTAGGAGCGGATGTACGAGCGAATCACGGGGGCTTACCCCGTGAGACCATGAAGTTATATTAAAAAATGAGCTAAAAGCTCCGTTTTTTAATTACAATTTCTAGATTTTCGGCCTCATCCCACCCATAGGTGCTAAGGGTTGGACCTTCCAATTTTTAGATTCTAGATTGTAGGAACTCATTTTGTAGAATAGTAAGTCCCAATTTTGAGCCCAACTTTCTATAATCTTATTTTTTTTCCACATCAATTTTGACCACACAATCTTTATGACCGGAGCTCACTTTATCATTTCCTACTATTCTCATATAAACCCAACTCATTCTACATTTATCTTCTTCTTCTTTTTAAAATTTTGGGCCTCAAATTGCATTAGGGAATCTCAACTACTAATGATGCTCTAAGGATGTATATCGAAATAAGTTTTATTTTTTATTGATCGGCTCTAGACATTAAGAGTAATAAATAGTTCATGTGATTGGTATAGTAGAGTGTTTTTCTAGATGACAATAATTCTCGACCTTCAAGCAACATTTATAATTTTGTCACTCATTTCTTTGAAGTTTTCGTTAGGGGCTAGTCCCGGAGAACTCTCGGACTCGGACAAAAGTCGCAAAGTGACGCTTGATGGCATGGGCAAAGTGCTCACAATATATAGACTAGTGCTCACGACATATAAACTTTTCCTTAGGAGTTAGGTCCCGAAGGGACCTAGCAACTTAGGTTCGGACGAAGTGTGCAAAGTAGCACTTTGATGGCGTTAACGCAATTCTTACGACACATATAATAGTTGTCACATCCCAGTACCGGAATACGGAGACGGACATGGCCAGCTATCCCGTATAAGGTATAGAATGTCGTACGACAATCACGACTGTAACTAGATAAGGGGGTGCATACTACAAGAAAGTCAATTAGGGTCACATAGAACATCTATTGTCTTAATCAGTCAAGTAAGGACAGTAAACATAGAACATATGTGATAAAGCAGAAAGACGTCTCAAATACGCTATCAAAATATTCTAAAAACCAGCTGTACAAAATAAGAACCTGACGGAGTAGCAAAAGTACATGACCATGATCAGCTGCAGTCTGATTAATTACAATCATGTAAAAAAATTAAATGTCCAAATTTACGGCTAACAAGTGCCAGAGGCTAAACGTCCAAAGAGTAAACTGTACAATAGCGAAAAGTGATTAAGAAATTCACTCGTTTCCCTCAGCGACCATCCGTTTGGTGCGCCATTGTTCAGGAAGAAGTACTCTGGATCCTCGGGTGCTGGCTCTAAATCTGGCCTTGCAAAATTAATGGAATTAGACCCCAAATAGCAAGTAACACAAGGGAAGTACGAATGAAGAAACAAAACCAGTGCAACATAAATAATTATGTCTCATAGTTCTGGTCCAGAGCCTATCGTGATACGATAATCTAACCCCACAATCAAACAAGGACAAAGGTTAGGCCGATGCACCATGTTAGTCTATGTGCCCAAACTATTTAAAAGATGGCAAATTATCCCGACCCGCACCCGATATAGGAGCACGAGTACGCGGGTACGTCCAACCTACGCCGCAGCATCGGCGGTAGAACGCTGTCTAGGTCATAATACTATCTAATCAATCTCACACGAATATCCAACTCCATAAGAAAACACAGATATAGCAATATAATATAAAATACTCAACCACAGAACTAAAGCACGATAAGATATCGAAAGAAAATCAAAACACAACTACAAAATCTAAATAATAATATAATCTAAACTTCAAACAATAACATCCAAGTCTCAATATATGTCGGAAACAAATCCAGTACCAAAATAAACAAAAAAGAACTAGCTAATATAACTAGTGATTCCGGCTAGACCTCCTGGCAATCACACCTGAGCTACAAAGTCCAAGGTTGCAGCTGTGGTGCCCCGTTTCCCCTATTCGGGAAACGCGGCTAAGAAATACAAACGATATCATTCGATCATGATAGATTGAATCAAGGACTCATCCTCGTTATGGATTTGTTTCTTCGGAATCGATTCTTATATTCAGTGGACCGTGCCCCCAGGATCGACTTAGCGGCAGAGTCAGGAGGGACCACTCTGCTGCATCTTTTGTTGTCTAGTTTTCGCTGTCGCTTGTTGCTTTCGTGCTTGAGTTAGTTTTCGGATTTGCTTATGTTTTCTTGAACGGTTTTGATGAATTTTATTATTTTTGTTTGTTGAACTGTACTTCAATTTTGAGATTGGAAAGAGTGAAAGAGATATTGATCAGCTGTTCGTGGCAATGCAGGTGAACGAGCAGTAGGCGATGCGCGGACGGAGTCTTAAAGCACCTCTTTCCTTTCTTTCTTCCAACCAACTTATGAATGGCTTATATTCGATTCAGTTGACCCTTCTTCCAATTCTTCATATCTAAAATCTTGCATTATTGTTTACCCCGATCAAGCGATACCAAGCAATAACTAAAAGATGTCAAGATAAGAAGAAATAGACTTGGATAACCTTATGCTTGTCAATCAAATTTGTGAACGGTTACCTTATTTTATGCTAGTTTATTTATAATGTTCATCATATGCTCCAATTTTAGTTAGAATGCATATTTCTTATATAAATTGTGCTATGTATAAAACATACCTTGCCATGCAACAAACTGATCAGGGAGACTATGCGAAATAAATCATGCAATACTACTTGTCTTGTACTCGTGTTGCCTCAAATGCATGAATGATTAACTTATTATGAACATCGTTTGATCATTGACAACTTGTGCACAAGGTAAATGGTTCCTGCGGATGGTTACTGAGGCACTTGTACCGATTCGATCCGGACGGAACCCAACGTTTAGTCTCACGTTATTGGCGGGAGGCTTGCAGCGCACCACGTGCTTTCGTTGCAAACCATCCTCATCAATGACTACTGTTCTTTATGGCATACGCCAGTGATCCCTTCGTATATTTAAACCTGTGCAAGCTAACTTGTGTCTTCGTGACAGGAAAGGTCATGGTAAGTATTGTGCTGGTGGTTCAGACGGATATATATATATATATATATATATATATATATATATATATACTGTTTGCTTGTAAAATAAACTAAAGCAAGATAGAAAGACCACAAATAACATACATGCTTCATATAAACAATGTGTTGATTTATATAGTTGGGTTAGCTTGCCTTAATCAGTACATTTTCATGTACTGACCCTCGTTGAAACAGGTTCTCCGCACTAGGGAGATTCGAGCGAGGAGCAGAAGTCATTTCCCAATCCAGTCCAACTGTAGGTGCACGTCCTAATCGTGCCATCTTTTGAAGCATTTTGAAGACATGAGCTTGCAACCTAAACTCAATGCAGCTCAGAGGAAAAGCCATCATCCCGCCTAGAGGTCCCTTATTTTGAGTTTGAGTAAAAGGAGGTAATGTACAAGACAACTATCTTATTTTGTGTCAACTTTGTAAGCCCGTGCGGCAACCTTCTGACTCAGTTCAAGAGTTTGTAATATATGTTCATTATCAATAAAAAAAAGAACTTTTTTCATGTTTTAACTTGTGTTTTAATTTATCTGCGTACTCTGAATATGTGCTCGCTATGCAAAACAGAAATATCTTGGCCTTGTGCGATGCGTAATCTAGGCACGCACGACGTCACGCCAGGGGGACGACTATCGATTCCTCAGAATCGGGACGTGACATGTTGGTATCAGAGCACAGCTTCAAAGTTCCTTTGACCCTTCGTATCGGAAAAGTTCCTTTAATGATCTATTTCCTGTGCGAACTCTTGAACTCGTTTGGCCAAAATAAGATACGCTCATGCAATGAGTCCATAATACATTATAATTCTGATATAATTTACCTTCTTTTGAAGGAATGGCACAAGCGCAATCATCAGCGCTAGCACCGGACGAGACCCAAGCCCAAGAAAGTAGTTCTGGCACATCAAAAAGTTCACGAAGTCAGCATGCTATGTCCCGTGTCTATCCCATCCAGCAGATGATGCAGATGTTGGAGGCTAACCAGCAGAGGGAGAAGGCTCGCTATGAACGGGCCGAGAAGCGTACGGAAGAGAGGCAAAGCAAGTTCAAAAACAATTTAGAGGCTCGATTCTCAGTCCAACAAAGCAGGTAGATATCCTGCAACAGATCGTGCAGACTTTGGCCTCCAACCAGTCCGCGGCGATAGTAGCGACATCGGTGGAGCAACCCGTGCTTGAAGTTGAAATACCTCAGACTCCAAGAAAGAAGGATATGACTGCCTTCGACTTTGACAACTTTAAAAAAGTCTGCAACACGCCATTCAAAGGGACTGAGGACCCAATTGTGGCTCTAGATTGGTTGGCTGAACTAGAAGACCACTCCAAACTCCTAGAGGTACCCGAGCAGAAGTGAGTCGCTTGTGCCCAACTACAGCTCCGTTTGAATGCGCATGAATGGTGGGACATGCATCGAAGATCTCTTCCATATGATCGTCTCTTCTTCATTGTCAACTGGAAGAGATCTTTGATGCATGTCCCACCAATCGTGCGCATTTAAGTGGAGCTGTAGTTGGGAATACGCGACTCACTTCTGCTCGGGTACCTCTAGGAGTTTGAAGTGGTCTTCTAGTTCAGCCAACCAATCTAGAGCCACAATTGGGTCCTCAGTCCCTTTGAACAGCGTATTGCAGACTTTTTTGAAGTCATCAAAGTTGAAGGCAGTTACATCCTTCTTTCTTGGAGTCAGAGATATTTTAACTTCAAGCACGGGTTGCTCCACCGGTGTCGCTACTGTCACCGCGGACTGGTTGGAGGCCAAAGTCTGCACGATCTGCTGCAGGATATCTACCTGCTTTTGTTGGACTGAGAATCGGGCCTCTAAATTATCTTCGAACTTGCTTTGCCTCTCTTCCGCACGCTTCTCGGCCCGTTCATAGCGAGCCTTATCCCTCTGCTGGTTAGTCTCCAACATCCACATCATCTGCTGGATGGGATCGACACGGGACATAGCACGCTGACAGAGATGATGAACTCAATACTGTTGACTACGGGTCTTCCAAACTACTTCTGGCGAGAAGTTGTGCCGACGACTACGTTTATTCTGAACAGAGTGCCATACACAACTTTCGATGTCACTCTTCAAGAAATCTGGTTCAGAGTCAGACCCTACTTGAACCTCATTCGAGTGTGGGGGTGTCTGGCGTCTGTGAAACTTCCGGAATTAAAGATTCAGAAGCTGGAATCGAGGACTACGAAGATAATCTTTCAGGGTGATACTGAGAAGGGTAATGCTCGAAGATTTCTTGATATGGAATTAAATCATATCATTGAATCTCGTGACGCAGAACTCCTCAAAAATAAATTTGCAAGGCACAAGAACATTTTTATTGCGAATATTTCAAAAAATAGTGTGGGTGCACAGGTGGCTGAAGCTTCCAACAAAGATGTAGTCCAAGAAGAAGTTGTCATCCCAACGATAATGGTCGAACCAGAACTCACAGAGACGGTGTCTAAGTGAGTGAGGAGAGTGAAGGACTTCGAAGAAGATTTTGTCACCTATCATGTGAAAGCAGATCCGCTTACCTATGATGAGGCGATGAAGACCAGATATGCTGTCTTCTGGAG
This sequence comes from Iris macrosiphon, assembly GCA_036927795.1. Taxonomy (NCBI): domain Eukaryota; kingdom Viridiplantae; phylum Streptophyta; class Magnoliopsida; order Asparagales; family Iridaceae; genus Iris; species Iris macrosiphon. The sequence continues at coordinate 16,101,636 of JAYESA010000015.1, read as the reverse complement.
GGAGGCTATAAATAATGAGTATGACTAAATAACCTCCAACCAAACTTGGGTGTTGGTCAATCTGCCTGAAGGAGCTAAATCAATCAGATGCTTATCAGATCTTCAAGTCGATAAAAATGAAAGCAGACAGAACATTTGAGTTCAAGACAATGCTATCTGCCTAGGATTTTTTTTCAGAAAATAGGGGATTGAGTTCTTTGGCACCTCGATGAGGGTGTCATAGATCAGGATGATAATTGTCGTAGCTGCTATTCATAAGCTAATTATTTATCAGATGATGAAAATATAGCAAGTCTTGGATGAAGACAGACATGAAAGATTCACGGATAACAGTCAGAACTATTGTCATTCAGGTTTGAAGCCGGTCTGCGAGTTAGTGATATCTCGCTACGGCCTGAAGCAATTTTCAGGATATGACAGCAGAAGTTTTATAAGTCATCAAGTCAAAGTTATCGCAGGATCAGCGAGACGGACAAGTGTGTGTACACAAAGTTCGATGATAATGGAGGAGTTATCGTTTGTATCTATGTTGACGACTTGCTAGTCCCAGTTATGGACACATAAGTATCACTAACAAAGATGTCATTTTTTGTCCAAACTCAGGACATGGGATTGCGGATGTCATCCTGAGGATATAAGATAATCCGGATGCCATGTGGGCTTGCTTAGTCACAAGCTCTCAGTATAAAATATTGATCACACGCTTTGGGTATCAGAGACGATACTCCTCAGGTGTGACATGAATATGAAGCCAAATCCAAGAAAAAATGTCAGACAATTGGTGTACTCGAGCATCATCAGGTGAATGATTCAAGCTACGTGTACCACCAGGCCTGACATAGCTTTTGTTGTAGGGATGCTGAGTCAGTTTACAAGCAGTATATGTGTTGAACACTAAAATCTGTAAAGAGAGTCGTCAAAATTCTTAGGAGAACTCAGTTGTATATCCTGTGCTACAGAAGTTATCCAGATATGAAGGAAGGCTTCGGTGATGCCAGTTGGTGCTCAGGAAAGAAGAGTGAAAGATCCACATGAGGACGTGACTTCTCCAGGGGTGGTGTTACTATACCATGGAAGTCAAAGCAGCAACCTTTACTCTCAGAGTTTTTTGCACTATTAAGCTGCATCATATTAAATATAATAGATCTGGAAGCTCTTAGATGATCTTCCTATGGTTAGTACACAGATTCGGGTGATACCAACATACTGTGAAAATCAGGAAGCTGTAGTAGTGGAATCTGTTCATCTCTTTAATGGTTTGAAGAGAACAATCTGGATAGAACACAGGACACTGAATGAGTGTAGATTTCATGGATTATTACAGTGCTTTAATGATCGGAGTCAGATAAATCTAGCAGATCCGTTCATGATAGGCCACAAGGACTAGTACATGACACTGAATCAGTGCAGCTAGCGTAGATCATTACATTGTTTGATGATCGGAGCCAGGAGAGTCTGGCAGATCCATTCATATAAGGCCTCCAGCGCCAAGAACTATAAAGAAGGGTAGTACTCCATGTTACAGTGGCGTGACACCACACGAGGGAGTGAACCTCGACTTTGGGTTATGTCACAACGGCGTAACACCGCATATAGTCAAGGACACAACATATATGGGCTTGGAGGACCTTTGATATTGTGTCTTTGTAATTCTACCATTTAGTTTTATGGTATTAGTTCAAAGAGAAATATACTAGGCATCTAGCTATTGGTTCAAGGGAGGACCATTGACTGGGAGAATATCAGGAACAATGGGTAGTCTTTTGAGACATTGAGGGGTTACGGACCCAGAACCACTGTTGTCTACTAATTGTTCTTTTATGTAGAACAAGTCCTGTGGGAGGATGACTTAGATGCCTTATTGAGTTCTCAGGCATTTTGAATGTCTGGTGTGATTAACAGGAAGCACGGTAGCGCAGCACTACAAAGGAGCGTAAGGTCTCCATATTACAGTGGATGACACCATCAAGAGGTTCCTCGGTAAGGCTAATGCCTCGGCTTCGCGAGCCATATCACAGCGGCATAGCATCGCACATAGGCATGTAGCCCAATATTGTAGAATAAAGAGTGTAGGCAGCACTACAAATGTGGTGCCCCGTTCCCCCTATTCGGGGAGCGCGGCTAAAAAATACTAGACGGTATCGTTCGATCGGGATAGATTGAATCAAGAACTCATCCTCGTTATGGATTTGTCTCTTCGGAATCGATTCCCATATTCAGTGGACCGTGCCCCAAGGATCGACTTAGCGGCAGAGTCAGGAGGGACCTCTCCGCTGCATTCTTTGTTGCCTAGTTTTCGCTGTCGCTTGTTGCTTTCGTGCCTTGAGTTGGTTTTCGGATTTGCTTGGGTTTTCTTGAACGATTTTGATGGATTTCATTGCTTTCGTTCTTAGGACTGCACTTCAATTCCGATAAGGGAAAGAGAGAAAGAAGTACTGATCAGCTGTTCGTGTCAATACAGGTGAACCAGCTGTAGTCGTCGCTCGAGCGGACTCCTAAAGCACTTCTTTCCTTTTCCTTCCAACTACCAAAGTGAGTGGCTACCAACCCGATTAGCTAGCCCTACTTGCTAGTCTTCACATCTAAATCTTGTGTTCGTGCTTTGCCCGATCAAACGATACCAAGTAAATAACTAAAAGATATCAAGATAATAAGGGAATAGACTTGGGAAATATTGCTTGTCAAATAAAACTTGTGAACGGTTACTTACTTATATGCTTGCTCTTTTGGAATGTTCATCATATGCATAAATATAAGTTAGAATGTATATTTCTTCTTAAAACTGTGCTATGTATAGAACTCATTTTCAAAGCAATAACCCAACAGGAAGACTATGCTAAAGTAGATCTTGCCCTGTGCCTGATTTGCCTCAAATGTTAACTTAGTGTACTGCGTTGATCACGGACAACTTGTGCACAAGGTCTTAGTTCCTGCGGACGGTCGCTGGGGCACTGGCACCGATCCGATCCGGACGGAACTCATGATAGTCGCCTGCTTCGGATCGAGTGGCTTGTGGCACCTCCTGTTCTCTGCGCCGCATGCCATTCCGTCCCGAGACTAGCCCGTCCATTATGGCAACGTGCCAGTGATCCCCTCGTATATTTAAACCTGTTGCTACTAACTTGTGTCTTCTTGGCAGGGAAGGCAAGGTAAGTATTATGCAGGTGTCACGACCCGCACCCGGTGTAAGGGTACTAGTCGGAAACAACGCCCAGCCTACGCCGTAGAATTGGCGGTAGAACGCTGTCTAGATAAACTATCTAACAATATAATGAACCACCAATAATGATAGTATACTCAATCACAGAACTAAGGTAGAAATGAGCACGAATCAGATAAAGAATAGAATAGTCACAATACAACTCATGAGTCTAAAATAATACATCAATGAGTCTGAAGAAAATTACAGAAATATGCTGGAGACAAATCCAGTACAAAGAATACTACAAAACTATAAAGCTACAACTCCAGGGTCAACTGTCTCAGTTGGGATAAGTCCCTCTTGAGCCAGGGTCTCAGAATCTAAACCCACAACATCCTGGGGTCCATAATAGGTAGGGTACTCCTCAGTGTCATCTGGAAAAATATATCCAGTCAGGAAAGGAGCAGAGTACAACCCTAACAGCAGTTCTCAAACAATGATAAAAACTATGTAACAGTAAATAGTTGTGGATAAACAAGATGCATAAATAGATACAAGATTGTATAGACAATAAGGAAATACTGGAAAGAAATACAATAATGAACAATATGCTGATGGAACAAGAATACTAATGACTAAGTGTGTGAGTACTAGCTTTAACATGTGATCGGCTTGGGAACTTGCACAAGAGTATAATGGCCTGGTTAATCATACGTGCGGTGTATGATCAACACTCACAAGAAACAAGACATGCACAAGGAGGGTATGATCACATATCTACACTAAAATACTCCCCACCCCCGACTGGTATAATAGATCCAACCACGGTACGTTATGGCACGAGATTCCCCAAGAAGATAGCTAGTCTCCCCGGAAATCGGTGTCTGTACATGTACAAGATAACCAATGAAATAATACTTGCACCATATACACCATATACCAAGGAATAACATCTCATGACGAGATCCGGATATACTAATCCGTGTAACCATAGTGTCGAGAGAACATGTATATCTACACTAGATACAACGAACATAGAGGATATCATAAATGAGAAACTATCAGAGAATGTACTCGCTTGAAGTCCAATGAACAGTCTCACAAATGTCTGACTCGGTGCCTCGAAGACCTAGACATGGAATACCATATTAATACAAGGTCCCGGAAAGAGAACAAGTCAAACTAGGCAACTTCTAGGTCAATAAGTCAATTCTAAGGTAAAAGTCAACTATGGTCAACTCTAAAGTCCACTAAAGTCAAACATGGTCAAACCTAAAGTCAACCTCACAAGACATCTATAAAATAATATAGAGGTAAACTACAATAATTTAGGAATCAAATTAGATTCAAAAAGAACTCACACAAAGTATACTAATAATACAATTAATATATACCCTAAAATAATATATACAACCCAACATTTATATAAATAACATAATATATTATTACAATTATTATTCCTCACAAAACACACATATATATATATACAATTATAATATATAATATATACATTAAATCTGTCAAAGCGTCATTGAAAAACAGTGAATAAAATAGGATTAAATCAAAACAGTTTAAATAGTGACAGTCGGGACTGTCACCGAAGGACTGTCACCGAAACCCAAATAATAAACTGCCACTGCTTTGGTTTTCGCTGACAGTTAAACTGTCGCGGAAAAGCGTCGCAGAAAAGCTGCTGTTTCCCGCTGCTGCAATTAATGACAGGTTTGTCATTAATTGCCCGAAGGCTACAGCGGCTGCTATTAGTCGGCTAATTAATGACAGTTTTTTACTGTCATTAATTCACTGTCACTAAAACAAGTTGTATATATATAATTATATATATAAAAACAGAATATATAAACAATATATATATATATATATATATATAAACAGAATATATAAAACAGTATATATATATATATATATATATATATATATATATATATATATATAAACCATTAATACAAAAATGTACATATATATATTAATATACACATAAACTTATACCTTCAAATATTTAACAAAGAACATATAATTTACATGGCTAGAAGCACACCTAAAATATTTACATTAATATCCAAATAATTACATAATAATTATAAATAATATAATTACACAATTAAACATACAAATATATTTTATAAAATATTTTATGTATAAATTATATTATTTAACAAGTAGTAACATAAATATTTGCATGCAAGAAAGCTACATATTATATTGTACATTATATTAGCACACCCAAAATATAGATCTATGCTACAATAATTACTATAATAAATACTCAAAATAAATATTTAATATCCATATATATATACTAATTATAAATGAAGAATTGAACCATAATTAATTAGATCTATGCAAAAATACACACAATTGGAGAGTATCTCACCGTATCCCACTAGATCTAGGATACGCATGCGACACGAGTCCAACACACAACTAAATGCACCCCGAAGGACACAAACAGATCACAAATAATATTTATGAACAAATCAAAGCGTCAAAAGTAGATCTATGTGTCCGTGACATGTTCAAAGCCCCGTGTCGGAGGAAAACCCCCAAATGACACGTATCACCAAATAGTTGGGATACGAACCACAAGTATCCCAATATGGACACGACACTAGCCTCAAACACAAATCTCATGTCCAATTGATCTATAGGATCAATTGACACACACACAAAAATGTAAATTCGGAATTCCAACAAAATTGACACAAAAAGCACCATAACTTTCTCCATGTGTCTCCTATGAACACAAAACAAAGTCCTATGGGTAGTACATACATATAGGTTAATTTTACATGATTAAATCTCAGATTTAGAAGCTATTTAAATGGAAAAATCTGAATTATACCTATTGGGAGATGGATTCCCAATGAAACCTCCAATTGAGATGAACTTGCTTCCAAATTGTAGATCCTTGCTCCTCTTTGTAGATCCTTGCTTCCTTCTTCTAGATCCTTGCTTCCTCCTTCTCTAATGGTGATTTGGAAAGAATTTGGAATGAATTTGGTAGGGAATTGGATTGGGAATGGAGGGAATTTGGTAGTGGGAGAATTCTAGATCTAGATTTGGAATGAAATGGGAGGAGAGAGAAATTCCCCCCCTCCTATATAGGCCGGCCATAGCCCCTCCCCCAAGCAATTGTAAAATGTCCAATGTACCCCTTGGGGCCTCTCATGAAGAAATAATTAAGGAAGGAAGCTTCTAGTCTAATCATTTAATTAATTTAATCCATCTCCTTAACTATGGGCTTTCTAAATGGGCCAAGTCTAACTAATTAATTCATGTTGGTCCATGGGTCCAAACTAAACTAGTTGGGTCCACTAGAAATAAGTCCAAAATAATTTAATAATATCTAACAACAATTAAATAATACAACAATTAATTATTTACCATGCACAATATTTATTTAAATAGGAAATTACTAAAATACCCTTTTTCCTAAAATGTGGTAGTGACAAGTCTACCCTCCTTAAAATAATTTTGTCCTCGAAATTCAAAGACGAATACTACCCCCAGAAAATCACAGAACAGAACTAAAGAATCACAACTAACTAATGAACAGAACATAACAATGAACAGAACATAACTAGAAATAACATACCTCAAGGTACAAACAAATATGGATAACGCTCTCGCATGTCATCCTCTCTCTCCCAGGTAGACTCTCCCGGAGAGTGATGCCTCCATGCGACGCGCACCAAAGGAATAGTCTGGTTTCTCAGCACCTTCTCTCTCCGATCCAGAATTCCAACTGGCTGCTCTGGATAGCTAAGAGTAGGGCCCACCTCTATCTCTGAGTGATCCAATACATGATTAGGATCTGCCACGTATCATCTCAACTGCGACACATGAAACACGTTGTGCACTCCCTCCAATGCAGGTGGCAAGTCTAGTCTATAAGCAACTGCACCGACCCTCTCTAGAATAGTGAAAGGTCCAATGAATCGCGGACTAAGCTTTCCGTCTCCACCGAAGCGAATCGTGCCTCGTGTCGGAGAAATCCTCAGAAACACCAAACCACCCACCTAGAACAAAACACCACCTTAAGAACTTATCTATAACAAACAACCAAGAACAAGCACACAAAATAAAATCTAAACTATACCTCAAACTCCAAGGGTCTCCGATGGCTATCGGCCCAATGCCGTTGTCTGTCCTGTGCCACTCGAAGTCTGTCTCTGATCAACTGAACCTTCTCTGCTGCATCCACAACCATCTCTGGCCCAAGCAAAACTCTCTCTCCAACATCGTCCCAAGACAAAGGAGTACGACACCTCCGACCATATAAAGCTTCAAAAGGTGACATCTCTATACTGGCCTGGTAACTGTTGTTGTAAGCAAACTCTACCAAATGAAGATGGTCCTCCCAAGAACCCCCGAAATCTAGTACACAAGTGCGCAACATATCCTCGAGAGTCTGAATAGTCCTCTCTGACTGCCCATCTGTCTGGGGATGATATGCAGTACTGAACTTGAGCTGAGTGCCCAAACTCTCCTGCAAACTCCTCCAGAAATGAGAAGTGAAACGACTATCCCGATCTGAGACTATGCTGACGGGAACTCCATGTATCCTAACGATCTGCCTCACATACATCTCTGCCAGCTTCTCCGTAGACAAACCCACCTTGAAAGGCAAAAAGTGGGCCGACTTGGTCAACCTATCAACAATGACCCAAATCGCGTCTTTCCCTCCTGGAGATCGTGGTAGTCCGGACACAAAATCCATAGTAATGTGTTCCCACTTCCACTCTGGAATGGGTAATGGCTGAAGTAAACCTCCTGGCCTCTGCCTCTCGGCTTTCACCTGCTGGCACACTAAGCATCTGGATACAAACTGTGCCACTTCCCTCTTCATGCCATACCACCACACACTCTCTCGCATATCCCGATACATCTTGTTAGCACCTGGATGTATGGAATACTGAGAGCGATGCGCTTCCTGCAACACCTCCTCGCGCAACTCCCCACTAGGCACACACAATCTAACTCCATGCCTCAAGGATCCATCCTCTGCAATAGTGAAATCATCCTCCAATCCTGCTCTCACCTGAGCTCTGATACTCCTCAAAGATACATCATCATACTGTGCTGCCTTGATCCTGTCCATCAAATCTGAGTGTATCTGCAATCCCCACATCTGCATAGCACACCCAGGAACAATCACCTCAATGCCCAAGCTCTCCAAGTCCTCCAACAGATATCGATCCTGCGTCAAGAACATAGCTACCGGATACCTGCTCAAAGCATCGGCAACTACATTGGCTTTCCCAGGATGATATTGCAAAGAGATATCAAAATCCTTCATCAATTCCAACCACCGACGCTGCCTCATGTTCAACTCCTTCTGCGTGAAAACGTACTTCAAGCTTTTGTGGTCTGTGAAGATCTCCACACGCTCTCCGTACAAATAATGTTTCCACAACTTCAGGGCGAATATGACAGCTGCCGACTCCAAATCATGGGTAGGATAGTTCTTTTCATGAGGACGCAATTGCGTGGATGCATAGGCAATCACTTTCCCATGCTGCTGAAGAACACAACCTAAACCCTTTCCCGATGCATCACTATAAATAGTGAAACCTCCGGACCCTGATGGCAATGTCAAAATAGGAGCAGACGTCAACCTCTTCTTCAACTCCTCAAAAGCAGCCTGGCAATCTTCCGTCCAAACAAACTCCACATCCTTCCTTGTGAGTCTGGTCATCGGCTCGGCAATTCTCGAAAAATCTTGCACAAACTTTCTGTAGTAGCCTGCCAATCCCAAGAAACTCCTGATCTCTGCTACCGAACTCGGAGTCTTCCAAGATTCCACTGCTGAAATCTTCTTCGGATCCACTGAAATACCATCACCAGTCACAACATGCCCCAAGAATTCCACCTTGTCCAAGAAAAACTCACATTTGGACAACTTTTCATACAGCTTCTCCTTCCTCAGCACATCCAACACAATCCTCAAATGCTCCTCATGCTCCTCCGGTGTCCTCGAGTATATGAGTATGTCGTCGATGAACACCACCACGAACTTGTCAAGGTACTGGTGGAACACCTTGTTCATCAAGTTCATAAATATCGCCGGTGCATTAGTCAAACCAAACGGCATCACCATAAACTCGAACTGACCATACCGAGTTCTAAAAGCAGTCTTCGGTATGTCCTCCGGCTTCACCTTCACCTGATGGTAGCCTGATCTCAAATCTATCTTAGAAAACACCTTCGCACCACTCAACTGATCAAACAGATCATCAATCCGTGGCAAAGGATACTTATTCTTGATAGTGAGATTATTCAAAGCCCTGTAATCAATGCACATGCGCACCGATCCATCCTTCTTCGGTACAAACAATACCGGGGCTCCCCATGGTGAAGAACTCGATCTGATAAACCCCTTATCCTGCAATTCGTCCGCCTGCTTCTTCAACTCGACCAGCTCGCTGTTGTTTACTCTATAGACATGCTGCAAAATCGGTTCTGCACCTGGCACCAAGTCTATAGAAAATTCAATATCTCGATCTGGCGGCAATCCTGGCAATTCTTCAGGAAACACATCCAAAAATTCTGCTATCAACGGATGTGGCAACTCCTTGTCTTCCACCATAGCTCCACAAATAATGCCTTCTTCCTGCTCCGCAGTTCCTCTAGCAAACTCGAACTCTGGCTCTCCTGGCGGACCAAACAAAACTCTACCTCCTCTACAATCTATGCTAGCACGGTGCCTACTCAACCAATCCATCCCGAGTACAATGTCGTAGCTTGGAAGTGGCATTACAAGTAGACACGCACTCAACTCCCGGCCTCCCAAAGTAACTCTCTGATCCTTGCAAATATCATTAACCAGGATAATGCCTCCCCCGGTCATGATCTTGCAAGTCCTAAGCAAAGACTCAGCTACCAAACCATGCTTTAGAGCAAAAGAAACAGATACAAAACTATGGGAAGCACCACTATCAAACAAAGCTAAAGCTGGAATGGAATCAAGAAGAATAGAACCTGCGATGACATCTCCTGTGGGTTCCTCCTCTTCGACGGTCATAGCAAACGCTCGTCCCTGCCGAGCACCTCCCTGCTGCTGATGCTGGACAAAACGCTGCTGCTGTGTCGGAAGCGGTCCCCTCGGTTGTGCTGCAGGTGGTCTCATCTATGCCCTCGGAGCTGGAGCTGCTCCCTGAACTGCACGACGAGGACACTCCCTCAATTGATGCCCTTCAGTACCACAATACAAACAAACTCCTAGCCTCTTTCTGCAAACTTCCCAGATGTGGCCGGGCTTCTTGCAGAAGTTGTATAGAGCTTGCTGTAACTGCCTCTGCTGCTGAGGTGCCTGGTGAAAAGGCGCTCTAGCTGGAGTCTGGTTCTGCTGTGGCTGCTGGAAAGGTCTGGACTGGAAATGAGGACGTTTGGCAGATACTGCACTGCCGTTGGCCCCCAGAAAAGAATCACGGTCTCTCTTGGTCTTCAAACCCAGATCCCGCTCAACCTTGCGTGCCTCCGCAAGTATCTCCGAGTATGTCTCATAAAAAGACGGAATGAGAATCTTTACCTCCCAGTTTAGACCCTCTCGGAAACGAATAGCTCGAACCTCCGGCTCTCTCACCAGATACTCTGCAAATCGGCTCAGCCTACCGAACTCTGCAGCGTATTCCTCCACAGACATGCTTCCCTGAATGAGACTCTCAAATTGTCTCCCCAAATCAAGCCTGTCTATCCGGGCGAAAAACTTCTTCTTGAAAAGGTCCTTGAATACCTCCCAAGATTGTCCTGCGTCAACCAGAACTGGCTCATTCCTGAACCAAGTGCGAGCGACGTCGAACAGTTGAAGTCCTACCGCCTCAACCTTCAGATCTTCAGAAAGACGGGACACCCTCATAAGACGCTCAATGTCCTTGAGTCAATCATCAGCATAGACGATGCCCTCCGTCCCTTTGAAAACCCTAGGCTCCAGTTTCTTGAAGTCCTGAATGTTGCCTGGCCGAAGCTGAGCAACTTGAGGAACAACCTGTTGCTGGATCGGAACTCCTCTCTCAACTACAGCACGAGCAAGCTGATGAGCACTCTCGATGCCCTGCCGTAGAACGTCGGTCTGCCTCTGATGTGCCTCTGACTGAGCACTCTGTGCCTCGAGCATCTCACGAAACAGAGTAAACATCTGTGACGCCTCTGCTGGCACAGGAGGTGGAGGTGGAAGCCCCTCAGATACAGCTGGCACAGTCCTCTGAGTAGGTGGTGGTCCTCCGAAAGCAGCTGACACTCCAATCACTGGAGAAGTGACTGGTGCAGGCCCTCGGGATGTCGCAGACCTCTCAGAAACTGCTCTCCCCTGCTGTGATCTAGTCTTAGGCGGCATCCTGAGACAAAGCGAAAGAAAGAATCAATATGGCACAAGATGTAAGATATCAAGGAAAGGACAGTTTAAGGGATCAAGTATCAATGTCAAAGGAGAATAGTTGAATCAAAAGAATTTTCCTAGACGTGATTGAGTATCTCAGCCTATATCCTATATCCTATTGCAGGCTCGCAGTAGTACAACTAAGTTGTCGCACTACCACGACATCACATACTTGTGAAGCTAGACCTGCATGGGCCACCACCAAAAACGTGTCACGACCCGCACCCGGTGTAAGGGTACTAGTCGGAAACAACGCCCAGCCTACGCCGCAGAATCGGCGGTAGAACGCTGTCTAGATAAACTATCTAACAATATAATGAACCACCAATAATGATAGTATACTCAATCACAGAACTAAGGTGGAAATGAGCACGAATCAGATAAAGAATAGAATAGTCACAATACAACTCATGAGTCTAAAATAATACATCAATGAGTCTGAAGAAAATTACAGAAATATGCTGGAGACAAATCCAGTACAAAGAATACTACAAAACTATAAAGCTACAACTCCAGGGTCAACTGTCTCAGTTGGGATAAGTCTCTCTTGAGCCAGGGTCTCAGAATCTAAACCCACAACATCCTGGGGTCCATAATAGGTAGGGTACTCCTCAGTGTCATCTGGAAAAATATATCCAGTCAGGAAAGGAGCAGAGTACAACCCTAACAGCAGTTCTCAAACAATGATAAAAACTATGTAACAGTAAATAGTTGTGGATAAACAAGATGCATAAATAGATACAAGAATGTATAGACAATAAGGAAATACTGGGAAGAAATACAATAATGAACAATATGCTGATGGAACAAGAATACTAATGACTAAGTGTGTGAGTACTAGCTTTAACATGTGATCGGCTTGGGAACTTGCACAAGAGTATAATGACCTGGTTAATCATACGTGCGGTGTATGATCAACACTCACAAGAAACAAGACATGCACAAGGAGGGTATGATCACATATCTACACTAAAATACTCTCCACCCCCGACTGGTATAATAGATCCAACCACGGTACGTTATGCCACGAGATTCCCCAAGAAGATAGCTAGTCTCCCCGGGAATCGGTGTCTGTACATGTACAAGATAACCAATGAAATAATACTTGCACCATATACACCATATACCAAGGAATAACATCTCATGACGAGATCCGGATATACCAATCCGTGTAACCATAGTGTCGAGAGAACATGTATATCTACACTAGATACAACGAACATAGAGGATATCATAAATGAGAAACTATCAGAGAATGTACTCGCTTGAAGTCCAATGAACAGTCTCACAAATGTCTGACTCGGTGCCTCGAAAACCTAGACATGGAATACCACATTAATACAAGGTCCCGGAAAGAGAACAAGTTAAACTAGGCAACTTCTAGGTCAATAAGTCAATTCTAAGGTAAAAGTCAACTATGGTCAACTCTAAAGTCCACTAAAGTCAAACATGGTCAAACCCAAAGTCAACCTCACAAGACATCTATAAAATAATATAGAGGTAAACTACAATAATTTAGGAATCAAATTAGATTCAAAAAGAACTCACACAAAGTATACTAATAATACAATTAATATATACCCTAAAATAATATATACAACCCAACATTTATATAAATAACATAATATATTATTACAATTATTATTCCTCACAAAACACATATATATATATACATATATATATATACAATTATAATATATAATATATACATTAAATCTGTCAAAGCGTCATTGAAAAACAGTGAATAAAATAGGATTAAATCAAAACAGTTTAAATAGTGACAGTCGGGACTGTCACCGAAGGACTGTCACCGAAACCCAAATAATAAACTGCCACTGCTTTGGTTTTCGCTGACAGTTAAACTATCGCGGAAAAGCGTCGCAGAAAAGCTGCTGTTTCCCGCTGCTGCAATTAATGACAGGTTTGTCATTAATTGCCCGAAGGCTACAGCGGCTGCTATTAGTCGGCTAATTAATGACAGTTTTTTACTGTCATTAATTCACTGTCACTAAAACAAGTTGTATATATATAATTATATATATAAAAACAGAATATATAAACAATATATATATATATATATATATATATATATATAAACAGAATATATAAAACAGTATATATATATATATATATATATATATATATATAAACCATTAATACAAAAATGTACATATATATATTAATATACACATAAACTTATACCTTCAAATATTTAACAAAGAATATATAATTTACATGGCTAGAAGCACACCTAAAATATTTACATTAATATCCAAATAATTACATAATAATTATAAATAATATAATTACACAATTAAACATACAAATATATTTTATAAAATATTTTATGTATAAATTATATTATTTAACAAGTAGTAACATATATATTTGCATGCAAGAAAGCTACATATTATATTGTACATTATATTAGCACACCCAAAATATAGATCTATGCTACAATAATTACTATAATAAATACTCAAAATAAATATTTAATATCCATATATATATACTAATTATAAATGAAGAATTGAACCATAATTAATTAGATCTATGCAAAAATACACACAATTGGAGAGTATCTCACCGTATCCCACTAGATCTATGATACGCATGCGACACGAGTCCAACACACAACTAAATGCACCCCGAAGGACACAAACAGATCACAAATAATATTTATGAACAAATCAAAGCGTCAAAAGTAGATCTATGTGTCCGTGACATGTTCAAAGCCCCATGTCGGAGAAAAACCCCCAAATGACACGTATCACCAAATAGTTGGGATACGAACCACAAGTATCCCAATATGGACACGACACTAGCCTCAAACACAAATCTCATGTCCAATTGATCTATAGGATCAATTGACACACACACAAAGTTTAGTCGTCGCTCGAGCGGACTCCTAAAGCACTTCTTTCCTTTTCCTTCCAACTACCAAAGTGAGTGGCTACCAACCCGATTAGCTAGCCCTACTTGCTAGTCTTCACATCTAAATCTTGTGTTCGTGCTTTGCCCGATCAAACGATACCAAGTAAATAACTAAAAGATATCAAGATAATAAGGGAATAGACTTGGGAAATATTGCTTGTCAAATAAAACTTGTGAACGGTTACTTACTTATATGCTTGCTCTTTTGGAATGTTCATCATATGCATAAATATAAGTTAGAATGTATATTTCTTCTTAAAACTGTGCTATGTATAGAACTCATTTTCAAAGCAATAACCCAACAGGAAGACTATGCTAAAGTAGATCTTGCCCTGTTATTGCCCTGTGCCTGATTTGCCTCAAATGTTAACTTAGTGTACTGCGTTGATCACGGACAACTTGTGCACAAGGTCTTAGTTCCTGCGGACGGTCGCTGGGGCACTGGCACCGATCCGATCCGGACGGAACTCACGATAGTCGCCTGCTTCGGATCGAGTGGCTTGTGGCGCCTCCTGTTCTCTGCGCCGCACGCCATTCCGTCCCGAGACTAGCCCGTCCATTATGGCAACGTGCCAGTGATCCCCTCGTATATTTAAACCTGTTGCTACTAACTTGTGTCTTCTTGGCAGGGAAGGCAAGGTAAGTATTATGCAGGTAGTTCAGACGGGCAGGTAAATGTCACCGAACGGTGGCGAGTTATTTCAATGATTCTATATATATGTCTTGTTGTAAAATGAACTAAGGCAAGATAAAAACCCATAAATATGCATGCTTCATTAAAATAACGTGTTGATTGGTATAGTTGGGATAGCTTGCCTTCACCAGTACGTTTCGATGTACTGACCCTCGTTGAAACAGGTTCCCCGCGCTAAGGAGAGCCGAGAGAAGAGCAGGAGACAAACCCCCAATCCAGTCCAGCTGTAGGCACGCCTCGAACGTGCCAACCTTTGAAGCATTTTGAAGAAGAAGAAGAAGCATTTTGAAGTTAGAAGCTAGCCACCAAGCAACCATGCAACTTCGTGGCAAAGCAGTCGTTCCGACGCAAGGTCTTATATTTTGAGTTTAGTAAGGATGTAATGTACAGGACTGCTATCTCATTTTGTGTCAACACTTTTGTAAGCCCATAGAGGCAATCCTTATGACTCAGTTCAAGGAGTTTGTAATAGATGTTCATATTATCAATAAAAAGAGAACTTTTCCATGTTTCAATATGTGTTTCAATTATCTGCGTACTCTGGATATGTGCTCGCTATGCGAAACAAAAATACTTAGCCTTGTGCGGTGCGCAACCTAGGCCCGCACGGCGGTCACGCCCGGGGGACGACTAACGATTCCACGGGATCGGGGCGTGACATGTTGGTATCAGAGCACAGATTCAAAGTTCCTTTGACTCTTAAACTGGAAAAGTTTCCTTAACGATAAATTCCTGTGCGAACTCCTGAACTCGTTAAGGCCAAAATGAGATACGTTCATGCAATAAGTCCATAATACATTCTGATCCTGATGTAATTTACCTTCCTTTCAAGGAACGACGCAAGCGCAACCATCAGCGCTGGCGCCAGGCGAGACAAGGACTCAGGAGAGCAGTTCCGGAACTTCAGGAAGCTCTCGGAGCCAACGGGGCATGTCTCGATCAGATTCCCTTCAGCAGGTGATGCAAATGTTCACGGAGCAACGACAGAGGGATGATGCCCGCCAAGCCAAGTTCGAGAGCAACCTAGAGGCCCGGCTCTCAGTCCAACAAAAGCAAGTAGATACCCTGCAACAACTTATTCAGACCCTGGCCTCCAACCATTCTGCCGCAATGACAGCTACACCAGTGGAGCAGCCAGTGCTTGAAGTCGAACCACCGCCCGCGCCAAGGACGAGGGAAGTGACTGCCTTCACCTTTGGCAACTTCAAGAAGGTCTGCAACACGCCGTTTAATGGGACTGAGGACCCGATCGTGGCCCTAGATTGGCTCGCCGAGCTTGAAGATCATTTTTTTCTCCTAGAAGTGCCGGAAGACAAGCGCGTCACCTGTGCCCAACTATTGCTTCGCCTCAACGCGCACGACTGGTGGGACGTGCATCGACGATCTCTTCAACTTGGCCATGGAGAGGAGGCGATCGCGTGGACGACTTTTCGTGCCGCGTTCGAGGAGGAGTTTATACCCCCACCACTACGACGTCAACGGGAAAATGATTTCGTTCAACTCCGGCAGGGCAGCATGACGGTGAAGCAATACTCGGCAGAATTCAATAAACTGGCCAAATTTGCTACCGCTTATCTACCGGATGCAGCGAGTCGTGCCAGACGATTCGAAGGAGGGCTACGTCCTGGCATTCACGGGCACGTAGCCGTTCCGCGGTATCAGACGATGCGGGAAGTATTAAACCACGCCTTTTCGCTCGAACCGCAGTATCCTCACGTTGCCGCCGGCGCTGTGCAACCTTCCAATCACAAACGCCAAGGCAACGATAGAGAAAACAACGCTGCAAAGCGTCAAAATAACGGCGGTCGTCAGCGAGAAAACTAGGGGCAGCGTTGCACCTATTGCAACAGAAGAGGGCACACCGAGAATGTCTGTCGCAAGCGGCTCGACACTTGCCTCAGATGCGGCGATCCTGGCCATCAGATTAGCAGTTGTCCGCTTCGTACACCGCAACAACCAGATCAGACTCCGGCTCCTCAGGCAAATCGAGCGGCGCCTCAGCCAGGGCGTAATCAAGCTCAAGGCCGAGTCTACACCTTGACACGGGAAGAAGCTCTAGCTTCGGATACCGTCGTGTCAGGTACCTTACTTTTCAATAATATACCTGCTCGCGTTCTATTTGATTCAGGTGCAACCCATAGCTTTATTTCTACAAACTTCGCCACGGAGAACAATGTTAAAATGACTCCGTTGCATTTAGATTTAAGCGTTAGCACCCCATCTGGTACAAAAATTCCTGTCTGTTCAGCATGCCTAGGCGGTTATATCTGTATTGGGGAGAGAAAGCTGTCACTTGATATTTTAGTTCTTGATGTACGGGACTATGATATCATTTTGGGAATGGACTGGCTAGGCGCGTGCGCAGCAACTATTGAGTGTGCAGAGAAGCGAGTTGTTTTCCGTCTGCCCGGAGAAGCCATGTTCTGTTACACCAGTAGTCCAGCGAACAATGCGACCAGGGCCTGCATGGTGATTTCGGCAAAATCTGCTCGGCGAATGCTCTACACAGGCTGCGAGGGATTCCTAGTATCGGTTCGGGACACACGGCAGGACTACGCAAACGTCGAGTCAACTTCCGTTGAGGCAGAGTTCCCCGATGTGTTCCCGAGCAAACTACCCGGTATGCCGCCAGACCGAGAGATTGAATTCACTATCGACACATTTCCAAATACACAGCCAATTTCCAAGCCTCCGTACAGAATGGCACCTGCAGAGCTGAATGAATTAAAGCGCCAACTCCAGGAATTACTTGATCGCGGGTTCATCCGTCCGAGCGTGTCTCCTTGGGGCGCTCCCGTGCTCTTTGTGAAGAAAAAGGACGGAACTCTACGCCTCTGCATAGACTATAGGGAATTAAACAAAGTCACAATCAGGAACAAATATCCTCTGCCATGGATAGACGACTTGTTTGATCAGTTACAAGGGGCAACGGTGTTTTCTAAGATTGATCTTCGCTCGGGTTACCACCAGCTGAAGATTAAGCCAGAAGACGTGCCCAAGACTGCTTTCAGAACCCGCTACGGCCATTACGAGTTTTCCGTGATGCCGTTTGGACTGATGAATGCTCCTGCTGCATTCATGGATATGATGAACCGTGTCTTTAGGCCCTTCATCGATAAATTTGTGGTGGTGTTTATTGATGACATCTTAGTGTACTCGAAGACTAGGGATGAGCACGCAGGACACCTGCGGATGGTGCTGCAAACCCTTCGAGACCACAAGTTGTATGCCAAATTAAGCAAATCAAAATTTTGGCTGGACAGTATCTCGTTTTTGGGGCATATCATCTCCTCGGAAGGCATCTCAGTTGATCCGAAGAAGATAGAAGCAATCACGCAGTGGAAACGACCGGAGTCAGCTAGCGACATCCGAAGTTTCCTTGGTCTGGCAGGGTACTACCGGAGATTTATACAAAATTTTGCTAGAATCGCTTCACCCTTGACTCAGTTGACACGAAAGGGTGCGAAGTTTACTTGGACAGAGGACTGTGAAGCTTCATTTACGGAGTTAAAGCAGCGCCTCATCTCTGCCCCAATTCTCACTCTGCCGAACGGACCGGATGACTTTAAAATATATAGTGATGCCTCAGGAAAGGGTCTAGGATGTGTCCTAATGCAGCGCGACAAGGTGATAGCCTACGCTTCTAGACAGCTAAAGCCACACGAGCAGAATTACCCAACGCATGATCTCGAACTTGCCGCGGTAGTGTTTGCATTGAAGCTGTGGCGTCACTATCTTTATGGCGTGCCGTGTGAGATTTATACGGACCATAAGAGTTTGAAATATTTGTACACTCAAAAGGATTTGAATCTTCGGCAGCGGCGATGGCTTGAACTCCTGAGCGACTTCGATCTCACGATCAGATACACGCCTGGAAAGGGAAACGTAGTAGCTGACGCGTTGAGTCGAGTGTTTGTAGGGAGTTTGGTTATTGATGATAGACTGCGCCAAGATCTTGAATCACTGGGTATTACACTGAAAATAAGATATAAGAAGTGGGCGCAAGTAGCTCAACTGCGCCTCGAGCCCGACTTGTTACACAAAGTGAAGGCCGCTCAGAAGGACGACCCGTTCCTGCAAAAGATACATACCCTTATCTTGGCAGGAAAGGCGTCCGACTTTGCGGTAAGCACGGATGGGATGCTTCAAGTAAAGGGAAGACTATGTGTTCCGAACGACGCGGCCCTCAGACAAGAGATACTCACGGAAGCTCACTATGCTAGTTATACTTCTCATCCGGGTAGCACTAAGATGTATCGGGATCTTCGTACGACGTTTTGGTGGCACGGCTTAAAACGGGATGTGGCGCAGTTTGTGTCGCATTGCATGGCTTGTCAACGAGTAAAGGCCGAACACCAGAAACCAGGCGGAGAGCTTCAGAACCTTGCTATTCCGGAGTAGAAATGGGATGATATAACGATGGACTTTATTGTTGGCTTGCCGAGGATGCAACGGGGACATGATGCAGTCTGGGTTATCGTCGATCGACTCACCAAGTCAGCTCACTTTCTGCCTATCAAATCTACTTGGAGTGCCGACCGCCTGGCTCAGATATATCTCAACGAAATCGTCCGACTTCACGGCGTGCCCGTAACCATAGTCTCCGATCGAGATGGTCGATTCATATCACGTTTCTGGGAAAGCCTGCAGTCAGCAATGGGGACGAAGTTGAAATTCAGCTCCGCCTACCATCCACAGACCGATGGCCAAACAGAGCGCGTCAACCAGATCCTCGAAGACATGCTGCGACTCTACGCCTTGGACCCGAAGACTAGTTGGGACCTTCATCTACCTCTAGCCGAATTTGCTTACAACAATAGTTATCAATCAAGCATTCAAATGGCGCCGTATGAGGCATTATACGGGCGGAAGTGTAGATCTCCTATCTGTTGGGACGAAGTCGGGGAGCGGCAAGTACTTGGCCCTGAGCTCGTGGAGCAGACCGTCCAGAAAGTTTGGCTGATTCGGGACAGATTAAAGATAGCTCAAAGTCGTCAGAAGAGTTATGCGGATGTTCATCGGAGACCGCTAGAGTTTCAAGTAGGTGACCGAGTATTCCTCAAGGTCTCGCCCATGCGAGGGGTCAGCAGGTTCGGAGCGAAGGGAAAGCTAAGTCCACGATTTGTCGGCCCGTTCAAAATACTAAAGCGGGTTGCTTCAGTTGCTTATCAGATCGCTCTACCACCGTCCCTAGCTGACGTACATGATATATTCCATGTTTCCCAACTTAGAAAATATGTGTACGATCCAAGCCACGTGGTAGACCTGGAACAACTGAACCTTCAGCCCGACTTGACGTATGTAGAATAGCCGGTACAAATTTTGGATAGAAAAGAAAAGCTGCTTCGGACCCGTTCGGTTCCTCTAGTGCACGTGCTTTGGCGGAATCACTCTGTCGAAGAATCTACTTGGGAGCTCGAATCCGATATGAGGGAACGGTTCCCCTCATTATTTCCTAGTGGTAGGTTTTATTCTTTAAGTTTCGGGACAAAACTTCCAATTAGTTGGGTAGGATGTGGTGCCCCGTTCCCCCTATTCGGGAAGCGCGGCTAAGAAATACTAGACGGTATCGTTCGATCGGGATAGATTGAATCAAGAACTCATCCTCGTTATGGATTTGTCTCTTCGGAATCGATTCCCATATTCAGTGGACCGTGCCCCAAGGATCGACTTAGCGGCAGAGTAAGGAGGGACCTCTCCGCTGCATTCTTTGTTGCCTAGTTTTCGCTGTCGCTTGTTGCTTTCGTGCCTTGAGTTAGTTTTCAGATTTGCTTGGGTTTTCTTGAACGGTTTCGATGGATTTCATTGCTTTCGTTCTTAGGACTACACTTTAATTCCGATAAGGGAAAGAGAGGAAGAAGTACTGATCAGCTGTTCGTGTCAATACAGGTGAACCAGCTGTAGTCGTCTCTCGAGCGGACTCCTAAAGCACTTCTTTCCTTTTCCTTCCAACTACCAAAGTGAGTGGCTACCAACCCGATTAGCTAGCCCTACTTGCTAGTCTTCACATCTAAATCTTGTGTTCGTGCTTTGCCCGATCAAACGATACCAAGTAAATAACTAAAAGATATCAAGATAATAAGGGAATAGACTTGGAAAATATTGCTTGTCAAATGAAACTTGTGAACGGTTACTTACTTATATGCTTGCTCGTTTGGAATGTTCATCATATGCATAAATATAAGTTAGAATGTATATTTCTTCTTAAAACTGTGCTATGTATAGAACTCATTTTCAAAGCAATAACCCAACAGGAAGACTATGCTAAAGTAGATCTTGCCCTGTTATTGCCCTGTGCCTGATTTGCCTCAAATGTTAACTTAGTGTACTGCGTTGATCACGGACAACTTGTGCACAAGGTCTTAGTTCCTGCGGACGGTCGCTGGGGCACTGGCACCGATCCGATCCGGACGGAACTCACGATAGTCGCCTGCTTCGGATCGAGTGGCTTGTGGCGCCTCCTGTTCTCTGCGCCGCACGCCATTCCGTCCCGAGACTAGCCCGTCCATTATGGCAACGTGCCAGTGATCCCCTCGTATATTTAAACCTGTTGCTACTAACTTGTGTCTTCTTGGCAGGGAAGGCAAGGTAAGTATTATGCAGGTGGTTCAGACGGGCAGGTAAATGTCACCGAACGGTGGCGAGTTATTTCAATGATTCTATATATATGTCTTGCTGTAAAATGAACTAAGGCAAGATAGTAACCCACAAATATGCATGCTTCATTAAAACAACGTGTTGATTGGTATAGTTGGGATAGCTTGCCTTCACCAGTACGTTTTGATGTACTGACCCTCGTTGAAACAGGTTCCCCGCGCTAAGGAGAGCCGAGCGAGGAGCAGGAGACAAACCCCCAATCCAGTCCAGCTGTAGGCACGCCTCGACCGTGCCAACCTTTGAAGCATTTTGAAGAAGAAGAAGCATTTTGAAGTTAGAAGCTAGCCACCAAGCAACCATGCAACTTCGTGGCAAAGCAGTCGTTCCAACGCAAGGTCTTATATTTTGAGTTTAGTAAGGATGTAATGT
The DNA here is from genome assembly GCA_036927795.1 of Iris macrosiphon. Lineage (NCBI taxonomy): Eukaryota > Viridiplantae > Streptophyta > Magnoliopsida > Asparagales > Iridaceae > Iris > Iris macrosiphon. Next base: position 16,079,445 of record JAYESA010000015.1, on the reverse strand, counting down.
ACAGGACTGCTATCTCATTTTGTGTCAACACTTTTGTAAGCCCATAGAGGCAATCCTTATGACTCAGTTCAAGGAGTTTGTAATAGATGTTCATATTATCAATAAAAATAGAACTTTTCCATGTTTCAATATGTGTTTCAATTATCTGCGTACTCTGGATATGTGTTCGCTATGCGAAACAAAAATACTTAGCCTTGTGCGGTGCGCAACCTAGGCCCGCACGGCGGTCACGCCCGGGGGACGACTAACGATTCCACGGGATCGGGGCGTGACAACAAAGAGGTCGGTGTCCACATGTTATAGTGGTGTGACACCACAGAGGTAAAAGATATAAATCCTCGGCTATGCGAGTCATGTCACAGCGGCGTAACACCGCAATGAAGCATAATACTTCATGTTGGGTAGTTTGGCACTATAAAGAGGCTGGGACCTCATGCTACAGTGACATGACACCACGATGAGGTTTAGCCTCGGCTCTGGGCCATGTCATAGTGGAGTAGCATCGCAAGGAAGCTCGATGCTTCATGCCAATGACTCTTTAAAAGAACTCACCTAGAGTGTATGGAAAGAGATATATGTCGTCTCTTGATAAAAAACTTATAAACGCCCAAAATACATACACCAAAATTAGGAGTGCACATGGCCTTTAATGTGCAAGCAGAAGCTCAGCTGATGTCATTGTGTGAGTGAAAATGATTGCAGCTATGGTACAGAATTCAAGGCTTAGTCAATTCTTGTATCATACTGTTGTTCGACCCATGCGGAAAAATTCAAGTCGAAGCGCTATCTATCATAATGCATGATGGACAATCACTGTGGGGAACGCTCAACCCATATATATTGAGATATGTGGGATATTGTTGGTGTTTTTACCTGTGGACTAGTAAAGATAGTCCCACATTGGCTATACCACCAAGTGGGTATCTCAATATAATACTTTGTATGAGTTGAGGTGTGCACATGGGGTGTGGTGGGGCACATGAGTGCCATGTGGGGGTGTTTTCCTAGAAGAAAAATAATTAACTCCTAGTGAAAGCATTTATGCTTTTTGTCATGCTCTTGGAATTATTTTCATAGGAGCTAAGCCCCAAAGGGGCTTAACGACTCGGACTCTGGCTCAAGGGCACAACATGGCACTTTGTTGGTGCACTTTGCACTTAGCACGTCAGCATCGTCGCAAGGCGCTTGTGCGCTCGTTTTATGCTCGAGTTGCATGCACGTGTTGCATGAGAGGGCGCTGGACGGACGCTGAGTGGGCTATGCATTGGGCTGCGATTGTAGGATATCAATTTTGTATATTGACTTTTTAGTCCCACATCGGAAAGAAGAGGAGGATGGACTTCCATCCTTCCCTATATAAAGAGCCCTCTAGCCTCCTTTTGAGACAAACCAAAAAGTTGAGAAAGAGGAGTCCAAAGGAGTCCGTTCGAGTCACACAAAGAGGTGACTACGAGCGTTCCTGAAGTTCTCTTGTGAACTTGCTGGCTCCTGGGAGTAGATCGTCGATAGATGACGAATCTTGTTTTGAGCAACGGTGGTCTTCACCGTCCCAGCAAGAATAATTTTTTATTCTCTCTTCTTCTCCTTTTTCTTCTTGGTTTGTTTTGTCTGATTGCAACTGCGTTTTGCAAGGAAGAACAAATGTAGTTATCGTTTTATTGTAACTCTGTTCTGTCCGTCTGCAACTACGATTGTAAGGAAGAATGAGAAGTTTGGTTAATTCTAATTCTTTTGTAATCGTGAGAGCAAGTTGTAATTAGAATCTTTATATAGTTCTTCGTGGAAATCGAGTATAGTCAGAGTGAAAACTTTTGTGTGAACCTCTGATCTCGATCACGCGTTCTTCCATTCTTGGTTAAGTCTCGGACTAACAATACATAACATTTTCTCTTGTCTGTGCAACATAATTCAAAATCTATCTTGCCATGCTGAAGGTGCAAATGGAAAGTAACTGCAGTTGTGCAGTTAATTGTAGTTGTCAATGCTCAATTAGGTCGAGTGATCTTCTGTTCCTCTGGGATTTTGTGGGTGCTTAAACGTTAGGCTTGAGGCCTACTCAGACTAACTGAATGCTGACATAATGAAAGTATTTCAAACAACCATTATAACTCCTTCACTTTCTGCAACCTGTTCATAGTGCAACAGTGCATAACTACGTTGGCAATTCAAAACTGTCAGACTTGCTATTACTATATAGGACTTTTTTTACAATTTTAAAATATATATTAGTTTGTCGTTCTAATATGCAAAAGAATAAGCTAGTTCTATTAGAAGTGCTTTGAGCTTTCAATTGAGAGATACAAGTTCAAATCTTCTCTCTCTTAAATGTTTTACATATTTATGTATAAGTTTTTTTTTTTCTCCTTTGTAACAATTTAGAAGTATTGAGTTTATTTTTTTGTTTATTCTTGTTTGAATTTTAGTATATTTTTTGGGCTTAATTACAACTTGATACCCTCAACTATCTAAAATATTCGAATTGACACCCTCAACTTTAATAGATACTAATTTAATACCCCATATCAACTAATATTTTCAACTTAATACTCAAATTTTCGTTTATTCCTAAACTAAACCCCTGACATCGTCCCCCCCCCATCGCCGGAGAGGGGAGGGGGGAGGGTTCGCCGGAGAGGGAGGGGAGGGGAGGGGGAGAGAGGAGAGCAATTTTCTCTCTTTTGAGAGAAGGACAATTTAGTCTCTTTTTTGTTTAGGGTATTAAGTTAGCACCTATCATAGTTGAAGATGTCAATTTGAACATTTTGGATAGTTGAAGGTATCAAGTTGTAATTAAGCTTATTTTTTGTTATTAAAGTTCAATTAACATGACAACTTTAATTTTTTTTACATGTAGTAGCGCGGTCCCTCCAGAATTTTAATCCTGATTTTGTCCCTGGCTTCATGCTTGATAAATTAAGTAATAGCAAGTGTACAAGTACTCATTTTACCAAACCCAAGTTCCAGTTTACTTAATTTCTAAAGTTCGAGGCAGTACATTCCTCCATGTCTCTTCTCATCCAACTTATTGCATTCTGAGTACTGCATCTATAATAATAACAATCTCGATATACATTGTTGCATAAAACTAGGTTCAGCTATACCAAAACCATAGTTCCAGTTGATGGCATTCCTAAGTTAACCCATTACCTCTCTCTCATCTATACTGACTGCAGTTTTGCTCGATCCATCACTCCATTTTTGTAGAAAAAAATGATCAGATAAGTTGTCCATTTTATTTCAGTTCACAGTTTGAAAAGCCTGACATCCTTGAGACTGTCGACGATATCAGCAATGGAACCGATACTGGCAGCCACGGATACGAGGAGGCAGAAGATGCTCAAGCAGTGCAGTAGGAACCATCTCAGCGTTCTGCGACCGACCCCTTCCTGAGCCATATGCATGCTCACCGGAAAATATACTGTCAACGGCCAGAAGCTTAGGGCCCCGAGAAGGCCCAGTACTGCATTGAAGAAGGGCAGCAGCATCGACACCAGGGTTGTTAAGACGATCAAGATTGATCGCGCGACCAGCTTCGACAACGTGAAGCTTAAGTGAGCTTCTGAACCTTTAGATGGTATTCTAAGAGTGTACACTCTGTGGACGAACTTGGCTTCAGGCCACATGTCGGCAATCTGCCTCTCAATCGCGGCAAATATTGGCTGTGCATAAACCTGATTATAGATGAGAGGATAGATATTAGTTGGTAGCTTACTCAATGATAGCAGAACATAAAGATCCAAGTGCAAGAAAAAAACTTAGTGACGGAGAACAACTTGAATTTTTGATTATTTTGGATTTTTTTAGTTTTTTTGTTAGGACAAACTAAAATAAAGAGAATTTTATCTCTTTAGTTGGTTAGGGCTGGTTAGGAATTGATTTGGATAAGCACTTAGAGATTTACTTTATCTTCTTTTGATTGTTTTGTAGCTTAGTAAGGTTAATCCTTCGTATTAGCATCTATTCCATGAATTTAAACATATATGGTTAGTTTTGTGCTTGGTATGTGCTTTGCTATTTGATACAAGATTCGCAGTATCACTATCAAAGTCGGTATCGGACCATTCCTATGAGTATCAAAATCTGCAGTATCAGGAGTATCAGCGGTTTTGGATCGGAATATCGAATTTTTTGGTATCAGAAAGAAAATAACTAATAATAAATTATTAACATCTTAGAAAATATATTTTATACATTTAGGCATAATTTTAATTATTTTCAGCGTTGTTTCTTAGTAGTTTCGAAATTGAATGAAATAGTAGTCATCATTGCCGATTGGTTTATATACGATAGATAAGTTTTTTTTTTTTACATGATTTTAAAATCTTACTATGTTTTTACACCTTTGCTGATTGATCTTTTTTGTTCAATTTGTTTTTGTCGATTTGACCGAAAAAGAGACCCCCAACGTCGGTACGGTCGATATCTGATCGGGACATGCCAAACCGTATCGGTATGGCCGTATCGGATAGGTATCGGCCGATACTGCAAACTATGATTTGATAATACTTAAGAGTACAAAATGCATAATAACCCTTTCTAATTAGCATGTAATACAAGTTTGTTAATACTTTTTAGGTTATATTGTTAGTATCTCATGATACACGATATATATCTTATGAGACTTTATACTACCATTGGTTGATACAATAGGTTAATAGATAGTATATGCCTTTTAGTTTAGTCATGTGATGGATACTTAATAACTGGATTCTGAAACTAGATAAACTTATAAAGCTGAAACAAAGAAATACTTTGTGTGAAATAATAGCATGTTCCTATATGAATGTAGAAACATTAGAATTACTCGATCATACGATACACGATACAATACACGATACACAAACCGATACATGGTATGTATTGCAAGTTGATAACTTAGCTTCGAGGTTATTTACAAAAAAACTTATTCGAACGGGCTTTAGGTTTGATTGCCTATGTGGTTATTGAGTTAGGTCTAATATCAAACAACAAGCACATATTGTTTCATCATATAAATGACTGACTGGTGCTCACCTGGTATGCTCCAACAAGATGGACAATGACGCATATGTTGCCAATGTCTACCAGCCAGTAGGGCTCGTAGAAACCAAAACCGGTGAGAATGTTCCCCGGAGCATCGTTCCCGAACGCTCCATACCCTATGCAACCGATAGAGATGTAGAAGATGGTGGTGAGTCCGATACCGAAAAATGCTCCTCTCTTCATGGTCTTGTTCTCCGGAGGTTGTGACTTCAGTGTATCCTACACAAATAGGAAATAAACATCCAATCACACTTTATGTACATCGTTATACAGAGCATAAGAAAGCTTCATAAAAGATTTGACCGTCGGAATCATCAAGATAATATACCTGAATTTCAATCAAGACCTCTGCAAAAGTGTACGCGAAAGCTATATTCCCCAGAGCTTGGAGTACATTCCATGCCTTGTTGGTTGGAGACATGTCGACTGCGCCTGCTAGCCCCCCTTTCAAGTGACCGTTAGAGGCCCACTCCGCGATGGAGAGGCCTAACCCGATGAGGGAGTAGGCGAACGACATCACAGCAGCTAGCACAGAGAGCCATGTTATGTTCTCCAGGCTAGGAAGCTGAGAAAGAACAACTTGGACCAACCCAAACACCACCATGAGTATAGTCCCGTCAGCTGTGCAGCTCGCACCGCGCCCATGTCGATGGAAGCAGTTAGCTTTCTTCACCGCACTAGATTCACACAAAGTTGTATTTTTCACCCATTGCCAGACCAGAAAATTGCAATCATAGCATCAAAGTATGGTGAAATTGCTATGAGAACACAATGTTTTGTAAAATTCGGATAAGAGGTTGAAAACGTCATTCAGAAGGATGTTTTCTTTGTAAAGATTAGTATTAATTTTATATTAATGACTACTTAATTCCTCCGTTCGTCTTAATTAAGAACGTATAGAAAATGTGCTTCCGATAGACGTTAAAAAATTAATATGCATAAAAAACACCCATCATTTTTTATGAAAGAAACATACTTCCGTAGTACGTTTTTCTTGATCCAAAATCTTTTTTTTCTTCACTTAGCTGTCATTATTTACGCCCATCCGAACCACGTTTGTGTTCTTTATTTTTTTTTCTAAACTTTGTGCTGTGAGAGCAATTTCATCCAACTTGCTCTGTATCTAATTTTCTGTTTCCAGACATAATACCGAATTTTTAACTAGATAGATCACCAAAAAGACTCAGGAGGGAGAGACTTACATTATGCTGGTACATGCTGTGATAGTGTAGCCGACCATTGTACCCCATAGATTCACATATTGAGCAATTCCACACATGTACACTTCTCTGGGACCTTTGGTTGAGAGAAGACAGAAACGAGTGAGAGTTCGGAGTTTTGAGTACGGTAAGCATGTAACAAAGAATCTAAATAACGGAAGGGTTCGATAAATGTGCATTTTACATGAATATTTTCACCAGCATATCAATGTGCTGGTGGAAGTATAAAATGTACATTTATCAATGTGTTATCATGTGTCGTACGGATTACATATTTATACCCAAGTAGGACTTGACGGCTTCCATATAAGTGCGGTTCCTGGACCCGGTAACTGGGTGGGGGTACCGGTAACTGTTGGCGAGCAGGGTGGAGGTATAGTAGGTAACACCGGCGAAGGCCAAGAGGGCGAGAGGTCCAGCAACCCAACCCAGCTGGGCCGTGCTCCACGGCAGGGCCAGGACACCGGAGCCGATGACCGCCGTAACAATGTGCGCTGTCGCAGTCCACACCGTCCCTGAATTAGGCATTCAAAGACATGGAAAGCAAGTTTTAAGTCTTCAGAACTCTGGTTTGCTGCAATGAAGTTTAACCTATACAATAATGATTTTTTTTTAGGGACACTACACTTCTTACTCGGAGGCTGTCATAGGACAGTTGACTGTCAAAATTTTGATAGTTATAAAACAGACAATTTTGACAGTCCTCCCTATTAAAAGAATTGTCAACAGTACGTAGATAACAGCATTTGAACTGTAAAAAAATTTGACAGTTCTATCTATTGTAAGGACTGTCAAAATATTTGACAGTCTTTACAGCCCCGAGTAGCTTTTGTAGTGGCCCTAAAAAAATCCAATAATAAATGGGACGCATTTGACCAAATCTGATTCAATTGACAATGTTAGATCAAGAAAATTCTGAGTTCATGAAAGGAACGTTAATTCAATTGAGAATGTTAGATTAATTCATGAGAACATGCACATCACGGGAAGATTGTTAGACTCGATCACAAAATGATAATTTATATATAGTTTTAATTATACCTTGTCTTTCATGTTCATGACCTCCTTCAATGTCTTCCTCCCCCCTCTTCTCCATTCTCTCTCTCTCTCTCTCTCTCTCTCTCTCTCTCTCTCTTGATCGTAAGGAAGGGGCGCAAAGGTGGTATATTATATGTGGCAGTGAATCACTTCAATGCCAGTGATAATGAGAATATGGGTGGGGGTGTCCTCGTCAGATGTAAGAAAAGAAAAATGGAGAAGTAGTCGGCCTTCACTTCAAATGTAAGTTTGAATCTTTGCACTCTTTCTCCGCTCCGTTGTTTGCCACAATAGACCCTCCTAGGGAACACTCACTCTACATACATACTGGCTCGTTTGTATCAAGATTTTGTATTCCTAAAATTTTATTTTCTATTCTTTTTTCATGGATTTTTTTTTTTAATATTTTTATATCCATGTTTGGTTAGATTATACTAGGAATATAAAAAAAAATGTTAATTATTTAGTTTTTCACAAATACCCTTTCATGTTTCTATTATTTAAATTTACATGTTTGAGATAGAAGTTAAAATTTTGAAAGTAAAGTGAGGGTGTTATTGTCCAAACAAAATATTCAAACAACATTCCTAGGAAAGCAAACTATTCCCAAGGGGGACCTTGGGAATTAATTTCACACAACAATTGGAATATGAAGCCCCTCATGTTCCCTCCTAATTCCCAATCCTACACATTCCAAACAAGGGTAAGGAATCTAAAATCCACTCCCAAGCCTCAAAAACTTGAACCAAACGCCACCTTGGTGTCAAGTAATCCAAATACCAAATACCTAGGAGAGAAGAGGGCCTAATTATTTACAATTTGACACTCATATTTGAGAAATTATTCACTAGAATGGGCTCATCATGTGGCAATAGTGAGCCTTGAGTCTCATACAATAGTGTCATTACATATCATGTTCTTATTTTTTTCTCTAAATTAGTTTTAGTGGTGTGTCATGACATTATTGAGTGAGACTCAAAGCTCACCATGGCCACGTGGTGAGTCCGTTCCACCGAATAGTTTCTCCTCATCTTGAGTAGGAATAATATAAATGAAGATTAATATATGGGAAGGGACGAGGGCTAATTCATCTACGCGATTTGCTTTCGTGCTTTCGAGTTTGTTTTCAGATTTGCTTTTTCTTGAAAGGTTTCGATGGATTTCATTATTTTTGTTCGTTGAGCTGCACTTTCGTTTCGATCTTGGAAATAGGTGAAGAGGTATTGATCGTCTGTTTGTGGCAATGCAGGTGATCGTGCAGTAGGCGTCATGCGAGCGGAGTCTTGAAGCATCTCTTTCATTTTCTCTCTCCGCCAACTTGTGCGTGGCTATACTTCGATTAGTTGATCCTTCTTTCAAGTCTTCACACCTAATAATCTTGCTCTGTTGTTTGTTCTGATCTAACAATACCATAATAACTAAAAGATGTCAAGATAAAATGGAATAGACTTGGATTACTTCATGCTTGTCAATCAACTTGTAAACGGTTACCTTGTTGCATGCTAGTTCGCTAAGAATGTTCTTTCATCGCATTTCAATTATAGTTAGAACATATTCTTCTATTATTGTGCTATGTATAGAATGCTCTTGACTATGAAATAAACTGATCAGGAAGACTATGCAAAACAGATCATGTCATGTTATTTATCTCGTGCTCGTATTACCTTAAACTGCTTCATTTGATAACTTAGTTTTAAATGCCGCATGGTCACGGACAACTTGTGCACAAGGATTTATGGTTCCTGCGGACGATCGCTGGGACACTGGGACCATTTTTGATCCGGACGGAACTTCATGATATTCTCGTGTTCGGGCGGGGTGGCATGTAACGCCTCATGTTCCTTTCGTTGTATCCCATTCTCGCCCAAGACTAATTCGTGCACTATGGCATAATGCCAGTGACCCCCATATATATTTAAATTGTGTAAGCTAACTATGTCTTCGTGGCAGGGAAGGTCATGGTAAGTGTTATGTAGGTAGTTCAGACGGACAGGTAAAAGTCATCGAATGGTAGCATGTTTATTTGAGTAAATTTTTATATCCATTGCTTGCTTGTAACTTGAACTAAGGCAAGATAGAAAAACCACTTAATAACTTGCATGCTTCAAATAAATAATGTGTTGATTGGTATAGTTGGGTTAGCTTGCCTTCACCAGTGCATTTTGATGTACAAACCCTCGTTGCAACAAGTTCTCCGCACCAATGCGACCCTGCAAGGAGTTAAGGCGACTTTCCAATCTAGTCTACCTACCAGCACGCTCTGCTCATGCCCTTTTGAAGCGTGATTAAAGTTTCAGGAGCTCGTGTACATATCCTATGCAGCTCTGTGGCAAGGCGATAGCTTCGCCCGAATGTGTTTATAGCTTTTAAAGTTTTAGTAAAAAGATATAATGTATCGGACAGCTATCTCATTTTGCGTCTGCTTTTGTAAGCCTTCAAGGCAACATTTTGTACTTGTTCAAGAGTTTTTAAATGATCTTCATTATCAATAAAGAGAACTTTTTTTGTTTTAATATTGTGTTCAATTATCTGCGTACTCTGAATATGTGCTCGTTATATCAAATACCTTGGCCTTGTTCGTTGCGCAACCTAGGCACGCACGACATTACGTCCGGGGGAAGACTATCGATTCCACAAAATCGGGGCGTGACATATTGGTATCAAAGCATGGCTTCAAATTCTTTGACCCTCGTGTCAGAAAAGTTCCTTTAACGATCAGTTCCCTATGTGAACTCTTGAACTCGTTTGGGCAAAATGAGATGCGTTCCATATAGTGAGTCCATAATACGTTATAAGACTAATACAAGTTACTTTCTTTTAAATGAATGACTCAAGCGCAAGCATCAGCGCTAGCACAGGGAGAGGTACAAGCACAGAAAAGTAGTTCTGGCACCTCGGGAAGTTCCGGAAGACAACGAGCTATGCCCCTTGTCGATCTAATTGAATGAATGATGCGGATGCTTTAGGCGTGCCAACATGGATGAGTCTTGTCATGAGCGAGCCGAGAAGTGGGCGGAAGAGCATAAGAGCAAGTTCGAAAGCAATATGAAGCCCGATTTTGCAGTCCAACAGAAGCAGGTATATGCCCTACAGCAGATCGTTCAGACCTTATCCTCCAACTATTCCGCAACAACAAAGTGGCACCGGTGGAGCGACTCATACCTGAATTCGAAATGCCTCAAACTCCAAAGAAGAAGGATGTGACTACCTTCGACTTTGTCGACTTCAAGAAGGTCTGCAACACATCTTTCAAAGGGACTGGGGATCCGGTCGTGGTTTTATATTGGCTAGCAGAGCTTGAGGATCATTTTAAACTGCTTGAGGTACCTGAGGAAAAGTGAGTTGTGTGTGCCCAACTACAGCTCAGTTTGAACGCGCACGATTGGTGGAACGTACATTGTAGATCTCTCTCTGCAGACATTGATGACGAGACGATTGCATGGGCTACCTTTCATGGCGCATTTGAAGAGGAGTTCATACCGCCTTTCATTCATCAGCTAAAGAAGAACGAGTTCGTGCAGCTTCGACAAGGCAATATGACAGTGGAGCAGTACTCCACCGAATTTAATCAGCTTGCCAAGTTCGCAAGCTCCTACCTACCTAATGCGGCAAGTCGTGCAAGACGATTTGAAGGAGGTCTGCGACCTGTCATCCATGCGCACATAGTGGTTCCCCAATATCAGACGATATGAAAAGTTCTCAACCATGCCTTTCCCTCGAACTGTAGTATCCTTCAGTTGCTTCCGGCGCTGTGCATACTTCCAATCACAAGCGCCATAATAATGCGGGATAAAATATCGCTTAAAAGCGTCCAAATAACGGCGGTAAACAGAGAGGGAATTCGGGGAAAATATGTTACTTCTGTAAGAAGCCAGGGCACACGATCGATAACTGTCGCACCAAGTACGGGTTATGCCTCAAATATGGCAATCCAAACTATGCTATTCATGACTGTCCATGCCTCTTTGGTCACCTTCCTCAACATACAAACCCTACTACAGCGACTCAAGCAAACTGAGCCGCACCATAATAAGATCGTCGTTAAGCTCAAGGTCGGGTGTTCACTTTGACAAGGAAAGATGCTCTCGCTTCAGACACCATTGTGTCAGGTATATTGCTTTTCAATAACATACATGCTTGCATGTTATTTGATTCTGGTGCTACGCATAGTTTTATATTCACAGATTTTGTCGTGAAGAACAAGATAGTGATGACACCGTATATCTAGACCTTAGTGTTAGCACACCATCGGCCACAAAAATACATTTTCGTTCAGTATGTCAGGGCAGCTATGTCCTTATCGAGGGAAGGAAACTTTCACTCGATGTCTTAGTCCTAGATATTCAGGATTATGATATCATCTTGGGGATGGATTGGTTCAGCGTTTGCTTGGCTACTATCGAATATACGGAGAAATGGGTCATCTTTCGTCTACCAAGAGAGGCCAAATTCTACTACACGAATGGTTCAGCAACAGAAGTGGCGAAGACCTGCATGGTAATTTCTGCGATGTCAGCTCGGTGGATGCTACACTCTGGATGCGAGGGATACTTAGCTTCGGTTTGAGACACGCAGCAGGATTATGCAAACGTCGAGTCATCTTCCATTGTGGCAGAATTCTCTGATGTGTTCCTGAATGAACTACCTGGCATGCCACCCGACCAAGAGATCGAGTTTACCATCGATACCTTCCAAAATACCTGATCGATTTCCAAAGCTCTGTACCAAATGGCCCCGGCCAAACTAAAGGGGTTAAATTATCAACTACAGGAGCTGCTTGACCGTGGGTACATCCGTTCGAGCGTGTCTCCTTAAGGCACGCCCATGCTATTTGTGAAGAAGAAGGATGGGACATTATGTCTCTACATAGACTACCAAAAACTAAATAAAGTCACCATCTGGAACAAATATCCCATGCCCAGGATCGACGACCTTTTCGATCAACTGCAAGGGACGTCGGTGTTTTCGAAAATAAACCTTCGCCCTGGCTACCATCAATTGAAGATCAAGGTAGAGGACGTGCCGAAGTCAGCATTTCGCACCCGTTATGGCCACTATGAGTTTAATGTCATGCCGTTCGGACTGATGAATTCTCATGCCCTATTAATGTATTTGTTGAACCGTGTGTTCCGACAATTTCTTGATAAGTTTATGATGGTATTCATAGACAATATCTTAGTGTACTCGAAGAGTAGAGAAGAATACGCAGGACACCTGCGGATGGTGCTTCAAACTCTTTGAGACAATCAATTGTACGCAAAGTTGAGTAAGTACGAATTTGGGTTGGACATCATATCTTTCCTCGGGCACGTCATTACTTCGAAGGACGTCTCATTCGATCTCAAGAAAGTCGAAGCCATCGTGGAGTGGAAGAAACATGAGTCGGCCAGCGATATTCGAAGCTTTCTTATTCTAGCAGTCTACTACAAAAGATTCGTCAAAGATTTTTCAAGGATCGCTTCGCCTCTGACTCATCTCACTCGAAAGGGGGTAACGTTTGCATGGTCAGATGACTGTGAAGCTTCATTCATAGAATTAAAGGGACGTCTTGTATCAGCACCGATGCATCAAGGCAGTTAGCCTCCAACTATTCTGTAACGACAGTAACGGCACCGGTGGAGTGACCCACGCCTGAAGTCAAAATGCCTCAAACTCTAAAGATGAAGGATGTGACTACCTTTGACTTTGTCGACTTCAAGAAGGTCTGTAACACGTCTTTCAGATGGATTGAGGATCCGGTCATGGCTTTATATTGGCTAGCAGAGCTTGAGGATTATTTTAAACTGCTTGAGATACCTGAGGAGAAGCGAGTTGTGTGTGCCCAACTGCAGCTCCGTGTGAACACGCACGATTGGTGGAACGTACATCGTAGATCTCTCTCCGTAGACATTGATGACGAGATGATTGCATGGGCTACCTTTCGTAGCACGTTTGAAGAGGAGTTCATACCCCCTCCTGTTCGTCGGCAAAAAAAGAACGAGTTCGTGTAGATTCGACAATGCAATATGACAGTGAAGCAGTACTCCACCGAATTCAATCGGCTCGTCAAGTTCGCAAGCTCTTACCTACCTGATGCGATGAGTCATGCATGACGATTTAAAGGTGGCCTGCGACCTTTCATCCATGCGCACGTGGTCGTTCTCCAATATCAGATGATGCGGGAAGTTCTCAACCATGCCCTTTCCCTCGATCTACAATATCCTTCAGTTGTTGTCGGCGCTATGCATACTTCCAATCACAAGCGCCATAGCTACTCGGAAGGAAACAACGCTCAAAAGCGTCCAAATAAAGGAGGTCAACAGAGAGGAAATTCGAGGCAAACACGTTCCTTCTGTAAGAAGCCAGAGCATACGATCGACAACTGTCGCACCAACCACGGGCTATGCCTCAAATGTGGCAATCCAAACCATACTATTTGTGACTGTCCGCGCCTCTCTGATCGCCGTCCTCAACATCTAAACCCTGCTGCAGCAACTCAAGAAAACTGAGCTGCACCGCAACAAGATCATTGTCAAGCTCAAGGCCGGGTGTTCACTTTGACACGGGAGAAGCCCTCGCTTCGGACACCGTTGTGTCAGGTATATTACTTTTCAATAACATACCTGCTCACATGCTATTTGATTCATGTGCTACGCATAGTTTTATATTCATAGATTTTGCCGTGGAGAACAAGCTAGTGATGACACCGTTATATTTAGACCTTAGTGTTTGCAATCCATAGGGCATAAAATACATTTTTGTTCAGTATGTCAAGGCGGCCATGTCCTTATCGAGGAAAGAAAACTGTCACTCAATGTTTTAGTCCTAGATATTCGGGATTACGATAACATCTTGGGGATGGATTGGCTCGGCGCTTGCTCGGATACTATCGAATGTGCGGAGAAACAGATCATCTTTCGTCTACCAGGAGAGGCTGAATTCTGGTACATGAGTGGTTCAGCAACAGAAGCGTCAAAGACCTACATGGTGATTTATGCGATATAAGTTTGACGGATGCTACACTCTGGATGCGAGGGATACTTAGCTTCAGTTCGAGACACACGACGAGAATGTACAAACGTTGAGTCTTCTTCCATTGGGGCAGAATTCTCAGATGTGTTCCCGAACGAACTACCTGGCATGCCACCTGACCGGGAGATCGATTTCACCATCGATACATCCCCAAATATCCGACCGATTTCCAAAGTTCTGTATCGAATGGCCCATGCACAACTAATAGAATTAAAGTGTTAACTACAGGAGCTGCTTGACCGTGGGTACATCCGTCCGAGCGTGTCTCCTTGGGGCACGCTTGTGCTATTTGTGAAGAAGAAGAAGAAGGATGTGACGTTACGTCTCTGCATAGACTACCAGAAACTAAATAAAGTCACCATTTGGAACAAATATCCCATGCCCAGGATCAACGACATTTTCGATCAACTGCAAGGGACGTCAGTGTTTTCGAAAATAGGCCTTCGCCCTGGCTACCACCAATTCAAGATCAAGCAAGAGGGCATGCCGAAGTCAGCATTTCGCACCCATTATGGTCACTGTGAGTTTAATGTCATGTCATTCGGACTGATGAATGCTCATGCCCCATTCATGTATTTGATGAACCGTGTGTACTGATAATTCCTTGATAAGTTCGTGGTGGTATTCATAGACGATATCTTAGTGTACTCGAAGAGTAGAGAAGAACATGCAGGACACATGCGGATAGTGCTTCAAACTCTTCGAGATAATCAGTTGTATGTGAAGCTGAGTAAGTGCAAATTCTGGTTTGACATCATATCTTTCTTCGAGCACGTCATTTTTCGAAGAGCGTCTCAGTCGATCCCAAGAAAGTCGAAACCATCGTGGAGTGGAAGAGACTTGAGTCGGCCAATGACATTCGAATCTTTCTTGTTCTAGCGGTCTACTACAGAAGATTCGTCAAAGATTTTTAAAGGATCGCTTCACCTCTGACTCATCTCACTCGGAAGGGAGTAATGTTCGCGTGGTCAGACGACTGTGAAGCTTTATTTATAGAATTAAAGTGACGTCTCGTCTCAGCACCGATTCTTACACTCCCTGACGGGCCCGATAATTTTCAGATTTATAGTGATGCTTCACGAAAGGGCTTGGGATGTGTCCTTATGCAAAAGTGCAAGGTGATAGCCTATGCATCGAGGCAGTTAAAGCCTCACAAAAAAAAATTATCCGACGCACGATCTGGAACTGGCGGCAGTAGTGTTCGCGTTGCAGTTATGGCGGCATTACCTCTGTGGTGTACCGTATAAAATTTTCACAGATTATAAAACCCTCAAGTACTTCTATACTCAAAAGGATCTGGATCTGCGATAATGACGTTGGCTTGAACTCCTTAGCGACTTTGAGTTGTTGATCAGATATACACCGGGTAAGGGCAAGTTGTAGCTGATGCACTGAGTCGAGTGTTTTCAAGGAGCTTAGCTGTCAACGACAGGCTGAAAAGGGATCTAGAAAGTTTGGGCATTAACTCCGAATCAGACATAAAGGGGGCACAATCGGCTCAGTTACGTCTCGAACCGGACCTATTGGAGAAAGTTAAGTCCACTCAGAAGGACGACCTATTCCTAGAAAAGATACGCAAGCTTATCTCAGCAGAAAAGGCGACCGACTTTGCGGTGAGCGAGGATGGAATGATGCGGGTGAAGGGGAGATTGTATATTCCTAACAATGCAAACCTCAGAAAATGTGAGACTCTGTCTCACAGTACCTATATCGGTATATGGATACATATTTTATACTGCATGTTTTATTTTTCTGAATTTCGTGGGATTTTAAAACTTGGAAAATTAAAAAATTTCTTCCTGACCGGTATACCGATGGTATAATTCAGTACACCGACGGTATACTACCCGGTTGATATTTGTTCCATTTTTGAGAAATTTTTGAGATATTTCTCCATAAATAGTACTTAGTGTCATTTTATTTCTCATTTCTCTCTCTCTCTCTCTCTCTCTCTCTCTCTCTCTCTCTCTCTCACTCCACCATTTTTCTCTTGAGCTTGGAGCTTGGTCTTGATACCTGAAGTATGGTTTCTGAACCCCTTCGTGGTGGTGGACTAGAAGGTTTAGGCTGAAAACTCATTTTAGGCAAGCACATCTTGTCGATTCTCTGAACTTTTCTTGCTTCTATCATTTTCTTTTCCGGAGCTTTGGTAGTTGCTTTTTAGCTTAGACTTGATTTACTATTGTTATTCCTCTCATGATTTCTATCCTTTTGACCGTCTCAGTTTTAATTTCTGGTAGAATCTTGTCTCGTCCCTTTTTGGTAACTCAGTAACAGAGAATGGTACCGGAGTTGTGACCGTGAGTTTTAGTCCATATTGTGAAATAAGACTTACCACTAGACTTGACTCCTTGTTAGACTTGGTTCTGGTGATTTTTGGGGTTTGATTTGGGTCCCAAAATTAGATCTGACTTTGGCACAGTTTTCCCTCGAAAATCTGCATACCGACGGTATAGTATAGTATAGCGACGGTATACCGATGTCGATCGACTTAGAATTTTAGATATTTTCGTGAACCTTATCGGCATACCGACGGTATATCGATCCTGGCCGACCTTGTTAATTGACTTCCTAGATTTTTGTCTTCGCCGGCATACCGACGGTATAGTACAGTATACCGATGGTATATCGATTTGTTCTAATCTAGAACTTGTTGTGTTTTTCCTGTCTCTGGACCGGTATGCCAATGGTATACTGGAGTATACCGATGGTATACCGTGTGTTCTCTTTTGCATGTGATTTCTTTTATTTTGCTCCTTGATTTCTTGTAACTGGTTTCTTTGTGTTTATTATTTTGCATGTCTATTTATTCCTTATTGTCCCGACCCGACATTTTATATTGTTAGGGGCTTTACACCCTATATAGCTTTAGTGCACTCTAACGGGTCCATTAAATTGGGTTTGCCCATTGGAGTTGTGCTGCTGGCCATTGCCAGGTGGCTAGTCCCTTGGTATTTTGGGACAAGACATTAGTAGAGGATGATTACACTCTATGTACATTTGATACGACCATGCATTTGTATTAGTAGAGGATGTTTACACTCTATGTACATTTGATATGACCAGACATTTGTATTAGTAGAGGATGATTACACTCGATGTACATTTGATACGACCATGCATTTGTATTAGTAAAGGATGATTACACTCTATGTACATTTGATACGACCATGCATTTGTATTAGTAGAGGATGATTACACTCTATGTACATTTGATTCGACCAAGCATTTGTATTAGTAGAGGATAATTTACACTCTATGTACACTTGACTCGACTCAGACATCTATATTAGTAGGGGACGATTACACCCTATGTACATTTGACCAATTTATAGTAGTCCGTGGCTAGTAGCAACATTCTTATGTTCTATGTTCATAAAATTTCTATTGTGACTTGAGTTGTGTACCTTAGCTCTGTATTTCACTGTGTAGTTGTGATTGATCCGTCTTATGCATGTGAAGTTGTGATGTTTACTTATGTTGCCAAAGTCTTACTTTCTATTATAGTTATGTGTATCGGTAAGTGACTTGAGACTAGGTCTGATTCGGGAAAAGAATCATAATCATGGTCCTTGTTTGGTTTAAGGGTTATGATTCCTATTTCGAGGAGTTCCCGAATCTTTTTGTTGCTTGCAACTTATCCTTACTCGTGTTTTCATTTCTTCTCCTTGGCATGTCTCAGTTATTCAGCGTGTTTCATGTATCCAGTTATATTCATGGTTATATGGTGCTCATTATATTCCTAGTAGTTATATGTTATTCAGTTTATTATCTTTCTTTTATCGGGATAAGTGCAGTGGTAGCGCACGAGTCTTGATCTACATTTATTTATTCATGTTGTTTAGCGTATTGTAGCTCTATGTTATTTTGCTGGTTTTAGTTCTTATCTTTTAGCTTCTTTTGTGGTACTTGCTATTTGGGGGTCTAACCCCACTGGTTTTGCTTGGCTAGATTCGGTAGCAGAGCCTGAGGATCTTACTTTTCTTTCCGCGAATAGTGACTACCCGGAGCACCAGACAGCCTGAGTAGGTTTTCTTCTATCCCCACTAGATCTTGTACTGTATATTCTTTTGAGACGTTTAGCCATCGAGCACGTGTTAGCTCGTATTTTGGACTTGACATTCTGCCTACGGACACTAACATGATTAACGTATTCTAGACCATGGCTAGTGTTGACCATGTATGACTTATACTCTGCTAGTTCTTTATTTTGTATTACTAGCTTCATGATCATCTATATATATTTGGTTTGTGACACTTTACTATTTTGCTCCAGATGATCTTATTTCTTGCTTATTGCTTATCTGCTTTTGATTGAGACACCTAGGACCGTTTGACCTAGGATTGACTGATGGATTATAGTGTTAACCCCCATATTTTATAACTTTACCGTATATGCAGAGTACTGGCATGCTCCATGTATACGTAGTTGGCCGTTGTCTACCCCCGCTCTCCAGTATTCTGGTTCTGGGGCATGACAGAAAATAGTCACTCACAGAAGCCCACTGTGCGAGTTACACTTCACACCCAGGCAACACAAAGATATATCGAGACCTTTGTACGACGCTTTGGTGGCACGACATGAAGAGGGACGTGTCATTGTTTGTGTCACAATGCATAGCCTATCAGCGAGTAAAGGCCGAGCACCAGAAGTAGGGCGGGGAGATGCAGAACCTTGGTATACCGGAGGGAAAATGGGAACACATAACCATAAATTTTATTGTTGGTTTGTCAAAGACGCAATAGAGAAATGATGCCATCTAGGTCATCGTCGATCGACTCAGCAAATCATCTCACTTTCTTCCTATCAAAGTTGCTTGGAGTGTCAACCGTCTGGTGCAGATCTACCTTTATCACACTTCTGGGAGAGTCTTCAGTCAACAATAGGGACAAAGTGGAATTTCATCTCCGTCTACCATCCTCAGACAGACGGCCAAACAGAGCAGGTAAACCAGATTCTCGAAGATATGTTACGGCTCTGCGCCTCGGACTTAAAGTTAAGTTGGGACACGCATCAACCGTTAGCCAAATTTGCATACAATAATAGTTATCAATCCTACATTCAGATGGCGCCGTATGAGGCATTGTATGGCCGAAAGTGTAGATCCCCAATCTGTTGGGATAAAGTTGGTGAACGACAAATTCTTGGCACGGAACTCATCGAGCAAACCGTCCAAAAGATTCGTTTGATCCGCAAGAGGCTGAAGATAGCATAAAGCCGTCAGAAGAGTTACTCAGATGCGTACCGTCGGCCTATTAAGTTCTTAGAAGGCGATCATGTATTTCTCAAAGTCTCGCCCATGCGAGGAGTCACCAGATTTGGAGCAAAAGGAAAGCTAAGTCCTAGATTTGTCGGGCCATTCAAAATACTCAAGCGAGTCACCCCAGTCGCATATCAGATTGTCCTGCCACCGTCATTATTAGAGGTGCACGATATCTTCCATATTTTGCAACTTAGGAAGTACGTGTACGATCTGAGTTATGTGGTAGATTTTGGTCAACTATACTTGAAGGCGGACTTGTCATATGTCCAACAGCCTGTACAGATCTTGGATCGAAAGGAGAAGCTGCTTCGTAGCCGTTTAGTTCCTCTCGTTCGCGTGCTTTGGAGAAATCATTCGGTCAAAGAGTCAACGTGGGAGCTTGAGTCTGAGATGAAGGAAAAGTTTCCTTCATTATTTCATAGTAGTAGGCCCTATTCCTAAGTTTCGAGGATAAAACTTTCTATTAGTTGGTTAGGATGTGGTACCCCATTCTACCTATTCGGGGAGCGCGGCTAAGATATACTTTCGGTATAGTTCAATCGGGATAAATTGAATCATGATCTTTTTCTCGCTATGGATTGGCTTCTTCGGAATCGATTCCCATATTCAGTGGACCGTGTCCCAAGGACGACTAAACGGCAGAGTCAAGAGGGACATCTCCGCTGCAAGTTTTCTTGCCTAGTTTTTGCTGTGGCATTGTTGCTTTCGTTCTTTCGAGTTAGTTTTCAGATTTATTTTTTCTTGAACGATTTTGATGAATTTTATTGCTTTTGTTCGTTGAGCTGCACTTTCATTTCGAGCTTAGGAAGAGGAGAAGAGGTATTGATTATTTGTTTGTGGCAATGCAGGTGATTGTGCAGTAGGCGTTGTGCGAGCGGAGTCTTGAAGCACCTCTTTTATTTTCTCTCTCCACCAACTTGTGAGTGGCTATACTTCAATTAGTTGATCCTTTTTCTAAGTCTTCACACCTAATAATCTTGCTCTATTGTTTGTTCTGATCAAACGATACCATAATAACTAAAAGATGTCAAGATAAAATGGATTAGACTTGGATTACTTCATACTTGTCAATCAACTTGTAAACGGTTACTTTGTTGCATGCTAGTTCGCTAAGAATGTTCTTTTATCGCATTTTAATTCTAGTTAGAACATATTCTTTTGTTATTGTGCTATGTATATTGTAGCGCCCCATTCTCCCGGTGCGGAGATCGCGGCTAAGAAACACAAGACGGTATCGTTCGATCGGGATAGATTGAATTAAGAACTCGTCCTCGTTATGGATTTGTTTCTTCGGAATCGATTCCCATATTCAGTGGACTGCGCCCCCGGGATCGGCTTAGCGGCAGAGTCAGGAGGGACCTCTCCGCTGCTATCTTTTATTGCCTCGGTTTTCGATGTCGCTTGTTGCTTTCGTGTTTTGAGTTGGTTTTGGGATTTGCTTGTTTTCCTTGAACGGTTTCGATGGTTTTCATTATTTTCATTCATTGACTTGCACTTCTATTCCGAGACTTGGAAAGAGAGGAAGAAGGATTAATCGAGCTGTTCGTGTGCAGGTGAACGAGCAGTAGGTGACTTGCGAGCGGAGTCGTGAAGCGCCTCTTTCCTTCTTCTTTCCAAAATCTAAGTGAGTGGCTACCAACCCGATTAGCTAGTCCTGCTTCCAAGCTTCACAGCTAATCAATCTGCACTCTCCTTTGCCCCGATCAAACGATACCAAGTAATAATAAAAGAAACCAAGATAAAAGAGAATAGACTTGGTTCATATGCTTGTCAATAATTTTATGAACGGATACTTAACTGCATGCTTGTTCATTTGGGAATGGATCATGAATTGCTTGTCTTGTACTTGCTTGTCTTGTACTCTTGTTGCCTCAAATACAAACTTGTTACTTGTATATTGTTCGATCATGGACAACCAGTGCACAGGGTAACGGTCTTGCGGACGATGCTGGGGCACTGGCATCGATCCGGTCCGGACGAGACCTATTATTTAGTCTCTTGTTCTTGGCGGAATGGCTTGCAATGCCCCTTGTACATTTGTTGCACGCCATTCTCGTCAAAGACTATCGTCCATTATGGCAACCAAGCCAGTGATCATCTTGTATATTTAAACCTGTTGCATACTAACTTGTGTCTTCGTGGCAGGGAAGGCATGGTAAGTATTGTGCAGGTAATTCAGACGGTCAGGTAAAATCCACCTAACGGTGGCACGTTCATTTTCAGTAAATTCTATATGCTGCTTACTTGCAAATGAACTAAGGCAAGATAGAAACCCACAAAAATATACATGCTTCACTAAATAATGTGTTGATTGGTATAGTCAGGCTAGCTCGCCTTCACCAGCATGTTTCGATATGCTGACCCTCGTTGAAACAGGTTCTCCGCACCAAGGCGAACCGAGCGAGGAGCCGAAGTCGTCTACCCGATCCAGTCCAACTGTTGGCGCATCTTCACCGTGCCCCCTGAAGCATTTAAAGACAGGAGCTGCAACTCTTCATACACAAAATGCAGCTCCGTGGCAAAGCCGTCCTCCAGCCTGGAGGTCTTTATCGTTTTGAGTTTATAAAGGGATGTAATGTACAGGACTGCTATCTCATTTTGAGTCATCTCTTTTGTAAGCCGTTCGGCATATTAGCTAACTCGTTCAAGAGTTTGTAATAGATGTTCATTATCAATAAAGAGAACTTTTCTATGTTTCAAATCTGTGTTTCAATTTATCTGCGTACTCTGAATATGTGCTTGCTATGCAAATCATTAAAGCCTTGTGTGGGCGCAACTCCAGGCCCGCACGGCGGTCACGACTCGGGGGACGCCTCGGGGCGTGACATAGTGGTATCAGAGCACAGATTCAAAGTTCCTTAGACTTCGTGTTGGAAAAGTTCCTTTAACGATCAATTCCTGTGCGAACTCTTGAACTCGCTAGGCCAAAATGAGATACGTTCATGCAATAAGTCCATAATACATTATGATCCTAATGTAATTTACCTTCTTTTGAAGGAATGGCTCCAGCGCAATCTGCAGCGCAAACTCCGGACGAAACGCAAGGCCAAGAAAGTAGTTCGGATACTTTGGGGAGTTCAAAGAGCCAGCGAGCCGTGCCAAGCATCGATCCCGTCCAACGAATGTTGCAGATGTTGGAGGCAAACCAACAAAGGGACGAGGCTCGCTATGAACGGGCCGAGAAGCGGGCGGAAGAGAGTCAGCTCAAGTTTCAAGACAATATAGAAGCACGATTCTCAGTCCAACAAAAGCAGGTAGATACCCTGCAGCAGATCGTTCAGACTTTGGCATCCAACCAGTCCGCGGCAACGCCAGCGACTCCGATGGAACAGCCCGTGCTTGAAGTAGAGACACCACAAATTCCAAGGGCGAGGGACGTGACTGCCTTCGACTTTGGCCACTTCAAGAAAGTCTGCAACACCCCATTCAACGGGACTGAGGACCCAGTCGTAGCTCTAGATTGGTTGGCCGAACTTGAAGATCACTTCGCTCTGCTAGAGGTCCCCGAAGAGAAGCGCGTCGCCTGCGCGCAACTACAGCTCCGCCTCAACGCACACGATTGGTGGGACGTGCATCGACGATCTCTCCAATTTGATCACGGAGAGGAGGCAATCTCGTGGATGACTTTTCGTGCCGCGTTTGAAGAGGAGTTTGTACCCCCTCCAGTACAACGTCAGATGGAAAACGAGTTCGTGCAGCTGCGGCAAGTGTCACGCCCCAGTCCCAAAATGACGAGGGACTGGACACGTGAGCAATGGCCAGCAGCACGCACCGATGGACAACCCAATTTAATGGATCCATCAGGGCATGCTTAAGCTGTAGTCTATCAGTAATATGTTACAAGTCTCAGGTATTTCTAATCTCATCCACAGAACAAACACAGATTAATTGCCAGAATTAATGCAATGGAAGTAAATAAGCAATATTAAATAAGGTTATCTCGGAAAACAAATCCGAGAATTATTCTGTTACAATTAAGGAAACATAGACTGGAAATAAAATACTGAAAAGGAAATACTGTGTAGCTGAAGCCGGTGCTCAGGTGAAGTCTTCGGCCACTATCTCGTCCTCAGTTCCGGGTTCTGCTCCAAGGAGTGCTCCTGTACCGTACACCTCGGGGTAGTTCTCCTCGGCTATACCTGGGGACATAGTCCATTCCAGGTCCTCAGGGGACATAACAAGGTACAGAAAATACAAGCCAAAACATATGCAGTGCAGCAACAAGATAAACAGCAGGGTAAATATATAAACCAGCTAGTGATATGCAAGTGAGAGTTTTAGTCATAACCAGGCTGAGACTACTACAGGATCAGTGTCGAAGAAACCATAGCAGTATTTTCTCGAAGAGCCAGAACTTGTGCCAAAGCTCTGTATCAGAGACTAAGACACCTCCAGATAACATTATTTACATTATAATCAGCCTTGATATGGTAATACTCTCCCCACCCCATGTAATCTCACGTCACAGTTCCAGAAATATCAGGTACAAGTCACGCAAGATTGAACTAATGCAATGAGTCAGGATAGAATCTAAGCATGTAAACTGTAATGACATGAAAAATGTAACCTATACGGAATCACCAGGTATATCTCAG
The DNA here is from genome assembly GCA_036927795.1 of Iris macrosiphon. Classification (NCBI taxonomy): domain Eukaryota; kingdom Viridiplantae; phylum Streptophyta; class Magnoliopsida; order Asparagales; family Iridaceae; genus Iris; species Iris macrosiphon. Next base: position 16,055,295 of record JAYESA010000015.1, on the reverse strand, counting down.
GCAATTCCATCACATGAAGAGTGTCAGGTGTCCTGGGTTGAGCAATTAAACCAGTTACTTATGAATCTACAAGAAATCAAGTAAAATACTATAACCAGAATTATCTGAGAATTGGCAAGCTTTACTTTCCCACTGATGTATAAACAAGTCCAGAAAATAGCTAGCAAAGCTGCAAGTTTTGGCAAGGTACACTTGCCTGTGGTTCCGGCTCGGTTCGCAGTTCTGACTTCGGCGGGAATTGCAGGCGGTACTCCGGTTGCTGAAACAAACATCACCATCAGATCCAAAAAATATCAATCAGCTAGAAACGCCTGTCCTTGGGTCCAATTTGGAGACAAGGACAAAAACGACAGTTTCGGGCCAAAACGGGGTCCACCAGTGGGCCGGCTTTGCACCGAAAAACGCGTCCGGGTCAAAGGTCTCCAAATTCACCAAACTAAGTGTCAACAGGTCAGAAATGTTGATACGAACCCAACGGAACTTTCAGAATTGGATTCCGATCAGCCGATCACAAAATCGCCCGTCGAGCGGGGCCTGTGGAGCCCACGACACGCGATTTCGTCAACGTTCTCAGAATCGAACCAAACTTGACCCACAGGACCAGCGTATCGCTACGAGTCCGATGGCGCAAGTTTCGTCTCGATCCGACGTGTGTGCACGAAGTTAGGGTAAATTCCAGAAAAGTCGGATACGGGGCGATGTCCGCGGATACGCGTTGATTCCGGTGTGCACGCACACCCGAATCAGCTTCTGCAAAATCCCGCACGTCCGTATCGACGAGGCGCACATATCTGTGAAGACCGCGCACGACCAAGTCGTCCCGTTTGGTGGGGCGTACTCAGTTCCGGGGTGAAACAGGGTCTGGTTTTTCCTGTTTTTGGATCGCGGTGTGCGATCACCACAGGACGCGATGCCCCGAGCGGTTTGCACGGGCACCGAGAGGGTCACGCAGGGTTTGCAACGCAAAAGACGGAATCAAAATCCGAGCTACGAGGAGAAAGTTACGGATACCTGAAGTGGGTTCCAGAAAATCGAATCCCTCGTGTCTCGAGTTGTGTCCGACACGAGTCCAAAACTAGGGTTTACTGTTCTGGCTGTGTCCTGTCTCCTCTGCTGTGTCCGTGTCTGGGCAGAGGCTTCTGTGTCCTGCTGTGTCGAGTCCTCAGCTCACTGGGGTGTCGCCGGGGTAGGGTGGCACTGCGGCCGGAGGCGAGCCGGAGGGTGGCGTCTCAGCCGGAGCTCGCTGGCGGAGGCGGTGGCCGGGTACAGCTGCTCTGGAGGTCGGGGAGGAGGTGGAAGAAGAGGGAGAGGTCGGGGTGGCTGGGCGGCTCGTCGGCGGAGAGCTCGGAGGACGGTGGGTCGGTGGCGTGTCTGAGGTGGTGGCGGCGTGGTGGGTTGAGGCGGTGGGGGGCTCGACGGTGGCGGGTTTATATAGGGGCTGGGGGCGGAGGTCGAGCCGAGGGAGGCGGAGAGAAGAGGGGGGTCGTGGGGACGCGTGGGTGGTCGTGGGGACGCGTGGGTGGTCGTGGGGTGAGGTGGCCGCCGGAGCGGGCGGACGACGGCGGGAAACGCGCCGGAGAACGCGGGGAAGAGGGAGAGGGGGTCGGCCGGGTTGCGGGCACGGCGGGTCGGGTCTGGCGGATCCGACCCGACCCGCTAGGGCTGGGCTCGGGTTGGGCTGGGCCGGGCCGAGAAATAAAAAATAAAATAAATAATAATAATAATAAAATCAGTAAATAATTAATTATCAGTTAATTAATTAAATAAATAATAAAATACTTTTTAGGCATTTAAAAATAGGTCCGGGGTCCGATAAATTCCAGAAAAATTGTTCTAAGTCCAGTTTTTCATTTTACATCCAAAAATATTATTTTCATAATATTTTAATACTATTTAATATCAATTAAAAATCATTTAATAATTAAAACCCTGTTTTTAAATTACAGAAAATTCCCAGAAAATTTCAGAAAATTGTGAAAAATCCAGTTTTGAAAATTTTGAAAATTCAGGGGATTTATAATCTACCCCCCTTAAGAGGATTGCATCCTCGCAATCAAAGAATAACCGGTCAACAGAGATGACGCGGTCGCAAGCATCGTTTGAAACACATCACAAGAGGCTTCAGGGAAATACCATTTCCCTAAAATCGAAAGTTTACACTTTCCAGGAAAATCTAGTTAAAACTATAACTTTTATGAAAACCAGGCTATTATTAACAAGTTGCAATTTACTAGGTTGGGGCTGAGGTCACGAACCAAGAGGCACGAACTAAACAACACTAAAAATGGATAACTACGAATCACTTACTCGCATCGACTTTCTGCACAGTCATCGCGTAAGCCTGCTCTCGTCCTTGAGGTAGATTCCTCTGCTGTTGCTGAGCTTGCTGGTAGGGTGCTGCTCGAGGTGCTGGTAGAGTTTGCTGGTTCACCCTTGGTGTTCCTTCTCCACGTTGAGTGCAATCCCTTACCGAATGCTGACGGGATTCGCATGCCAAACACAATCCTAGTCTGCGTCGGCATTCCTTGGCGATATGGCCTGCTTTGCCACAGTAATGACAAGTAAGGAGGATTACCACTGGTGGTGTAAATGCTTTCTGCTATTGGTGCGGTCTCTTTGCAGATTCTTCTTGTGCTGCTTTGGTTGGTGCGGATGGGGACGACCGCTTCAGTCTGGTCTCTCTCTTGGTAACGCGCTCTATGCGTCGAGCCGCAGCAAGGACGTCCGAGTATGATGTTGGTGCAACAGACCCAATTAGTTTCTGCAGCTCAATGTTCAGTCCGTCGAAGAATTTTTCGGCCTTCTCTTCCTCAGTCGGGATCAGGGTGGGGGCGAAGCGGCTCAGACGAATGAATTCTGCGTTGTACTCTTCCACCGTCATGGAGTCCTGAGTGAGGCGATTGAATTTGTCCCGCCGTTCTGATCGAGCGATGGCAGGAATGTACATTTCCTGGAAGAGTCTGGAGAACTCCTCCAAGGTGACTCGGTCTGGTCCGAGTCGCATCTCCTCGGATAGCCACCAGTGATGGGCATTGTCCGTCAATTGCATTCGGACGGCAGTCATCCAGCGTTCCCGTGTAAGTTCAGCTGCTTCAAGTTGATGCCGAATATTGGTGAGCCACTCATGAACTTCTGTGGGCTCCTCTTTTCCAGAAAAAGTGTGGGGCTTCAGTTGGCGGAAGTCAGTGATTGAGCCTGTAGTTGGCCGTCGAGCTGGTAGGTTGGCCTGCTCTAGTGCAGTCACAATACTGTCCCTCAAGAAATTAGCTTCGCGACGCTGAGCCTCGTGTTGGACTTGTTGCTGTGCTTGCATCATCGCGTAGATCATCTAAAATATTTGCTGCCCGTCGATCGGCTGTCCTGGTAGGAACACGGGCATTGGTGGGATGAACTGCGGCGGAGGTGGGATGTCATCGCGCCGGAATCGGGAGGTAGGTTGACCTGCCGGCTGGCTCTGTTGAGTTGTGGGGATTCCTCCGACTGGTGTCACTTCGTCGTCGTAGGTGACACCTGTAGCTTGTGGCATTCTGGCGGGAGTCTCGTTGCATTCTTGGGGGTCCATTTCCCTGTATCCAAAATACCCAATAAGAGGCGCACAGGAAACAAGGCAAGATGCAAGTTCAAGTTAGTTCGAATACGATACAGATATCAAAAACGATTCAAGCAAGTGGATGAGATCCTAAAATTTTATCCTATCTTATTGCAGGCCTGTTCGGTCCCTAAGTTGAAACCGAACACTTTAGTCGTAGACCTGCATGGGCCACCACAAAAACCATGTCACGCCCCAGTCCCAAAATGACGAGGGACTGGACACGTGAGCAATGGCCAGCAACACACACCGATGGACAACCCAATTTAATGGATCCATCAGGACATGCTTAAGCTGTAGTCTATCAGTAATATGTTACAAGTCTCAGGTATTTCTAATCTCATCCACAGAACAAACACAGATTAATTGCCAGAATTAATGCAATGGAAGTAAATAAGCAATATTAAATAAGATTATCTCGGGAAACAAATCCGAGAATTATTCTGTTACAATTAAGGAAACATAGACTGGAAATAAAATACTGAAAAGGAAATACTGTGTAGCTGAAGCCGGTGCTCAGGTGAAGTCTTCGGCCACTATCTCGTCCTCAGTTCCGGGTTCTGCTCCAAGGAGTGCTCCTGTACCGTACACCTCGGGGTAGTTCTCCTCGGCTATACCTGGGGACATAGTCCATTCCAGGTCCTCAGGGGACATAACAAGGTACAAAAAATACAAGCCAAAACATATGCAGTGCAGCAACAAGATAAACAGCAGGGTAAATATATAAACCAGCTAGTGATATGCAAGTGAGAGTTTTAGTCATAACCAGGCTGAGACTACTACAGGATCAGTGTCGAAGAAACCATAGCAGTATTTTCTCGAAGAGCCAGAACTTGTGCCAAAGCTCTGTATCAGAGACTAAGACACCTCCAGATAACATTATTTACATTATAATCAGCCTTGATATGGTAATACTCTCCCCACCCTATGTAATCTCACGTCACAGTTCCAGAAATATCAGGTACAAGTCACGCAAGATTGAACTAATGCAATGAGTCAGGATAGAATCTAAGCATATAAACTGTAATGACATGAAAAATATAACCTATACGGAATCACCAGGTATATCTCAGGCAATTCCATCACATGAAGAGTGTCAGGTGTCCTGGGTTGAGCAGTTAAACCAGTTACTTATGAATCTACAAGAAATCAAGTAAAATACTATAACCAGAATTATCTGAGAATTGGCAAGCTTTACTTTCCCACTGATGTATAAACAAGTCCAGAAAATAGCTAGCAAAGCTGCAAGTTTTGGCAAGGTACACTTGCCTGTGGTTCCGGCTCGGTTCGCAGTTCTGACTTCGGCGGGAATTGCAGGCGGTACTCCGGTTGCTGAAACAAACATCACCATCAGATCCAGAAAATATCAATCAGCTAGAAACGTCTGTCCTTGGGTCCAATTTGGAGACAAGGGCAAAAACGGCAGTTTCGGGCCAAAACGGGGTCCACCAGTGTGCCCGCTTTGCACCGAAAAATGTGTCCGGGTCAAAGGTCTCCAAATTCACCAAACTCAGTGTCAACAGGTCAGAAACGCTGATACGAACCCAACGGAACTTTCAGAATTGGATTCCGATGAGCCGATCACAAAATCAACCGTCGAGCGGGGCCTGTGGGGCCCACGACACGCGATTTCGTCAACGTTCTCAGAATCGAACCAAACTTGACCCACAGGACCAGTGTATCGCTACGAGTCCGATGGTGCAAGTTTCGTCTCGATCCGACGTATGTGCACGAAGTTAGGGTAAATTCTAGAAAAGTCGGATATGGGGCGATGTCCGCGGATACGCGTTGATTCCGGTATGCACGCACACCCGAATCAGCTTCTGCGAAATCCCGCACGTCCGTATCGACGAGGCGCACGTATCTGTGAAGACCGCGCGCGACCAAGTCGTCCCGTTTGGCGGGGCGTACTCAGTTCCGGGGTGAAACAGGGTCTGGTTTTTCCTGTTTTTGGATCGCGGTGTGCGATCACCACAGGACGCGATGCCCCGAGCGGTTTGCACGGGCACCGAGAGGGTCACGCATGGTTTGCAACGCAAAAGACGGAATCGAAATCCGAGCTACGAGAAGAAAGTTACGGATACCTGAAGTGGGTTCCAGAAAATCGAATCTCTCGTGTCTCGAGTTGTGTCCGACACGAGTCCAAAACTAGGGTTTACTGTTCTGGCTGTGTCCTGTCTCCTCTGCTGTGTCCGTGTCTGGGCAGAGGCTTCTGTGTCCTGCTGTGTCGAGTCCTCAGCTCACTGGGGTGTCGCCGGGGTAGGGTGGCGCTGCGGCCGGAGGCGAGCCGGAGGGTGGCGTCTCAGCCGGAGCTCGCTGGCGGAGCCGGTGGCCGGGTAGAGCTGCTCTGGAGGTCGGGGAGGAGGTGGAAGAAGAGGGAGAGGTCGGGGTGGCTGGGCGGCTCGTCGGCGTAGAGCTCGGAGGACGGTGGGTCGGTGGCGTGTCTGAGGTGGTGGCGGCGTGGTGGGTTGAGGCGGTGGGGGGCTCGACGGTGGCGGGTTTATATAGGGGCTGGGGGCGGAGGTCGAGCCGAGGGAGGCGGAGAGAAGAGGGGGGTCGTGGGGACGCGTGGGTGGTCGTGGGGACGCGTGGGTGGTCGTGGGGACGCGTGGGTGGTCGTGGGGTGAGGTGGCCGCCGGAGCGGGCGGACGACGGCGGGAAACGCGCCGGAGAACGCGGGGAAGAGGGAGAGGGGGTCGGCCGGGTTGCGGTCCCGGCGGGTCGGGTCTGGCGGATCCGACCCGACCCGCTAGGGCTGGGCTCGGGTTGGGCTGGGCCGGGCCAAAAAATAAATAAATAAATAAATAATAATAATAATAATAAAATCAGTAAATAATTAATTATCAGTTAATTAATTAAATAAATAATAAAATACTTTTTAGGTATTTAAAAATAGGTCCGGGGCCCGATAAATTCCAGAAAAATTGCCCTAAGTCCAGTTTTTCATTTTATATCCAAAAATATTATTTTCATAATATTTTAATACTGTTTAATATTAATTAAAAATCATTTAATAATTAAAACCCTGTTTTTAAATTACAGAAAATTCCCAGAAAATTCCAGAAAATTGTGAAAAATCCAGTTTTGAAAATTTTGAAAATTCAGGAGGTTTACAGCAAGGCAGCATGACAGTTAAGGAGTACACCGCCGAATTCAACCGACTCTCCAAATTTGCTAGGGCCTATTTACCTGATGTAGCGAGTCGAGCTAGAAGGTTTGAAGGTGGTCTACGCCTTGCCATCCATTCGCACGTAGCTGTTCATCAGTATCGTACAATGCGTGAAGTCATGAATCATGCCCTATCTCTCGAACCACTCTATCCTCACGTTTCTATCGGCGCTGTGCATACATCCAGTCACAAACGCCAAAGCGACGAGAGAGGAAACAACGCTACAAAGCGTCACAATAACGGTGGAAAGCAGAAAGCAAACAAGCCTTGTAGTTTCTACAAAAAGATGGGGCATGCAATCGACAAATGTCGCCTGAAACTTGGTTTATGCCTAGCCTGTGGCGGGTCAGACCATTCTGTTCGTGATTGTTCCTTGAGTCATGATCGCCGTCCCAAACGCAATAATCCCTAACGGTAAGTTCTACCCTAAGTTTCGGGACGAAACTTCCAATTAGTTGGGTAGGATGTAGCGCCCCATTCTCCCGGTACGGAGATCGCGGCTAAGAAACACAAGACGGTATCGTTCGATCGGGATAGATTGAATTAAGAACTCGTCCTCGTTATGGATTTGTTTCTTCGGAATCGATTCCCATATTCAGTGGACTGCACCCCCGGGATCGGCTTAGCGGCAGAGTCAGGAGGGACCTCTTCGCTGCTATCTTTTATTGCCTCAGTTTTCGATGTCGCTTGTTGCTTTCGTGCTTTGAGTTGGTTTTGGGATTTGCTTGTTTTCCTTGAATGGTTTCGATAGTTTTCATTGTTTTCGTTCATTGACTTGCACTTCTATTCCGAGACTTGGAAAGAGAGGAAGAAGGATTAATCGAGCTGTTCGTGTGCAGGTGAACGAGCAGTAGGTGGCTTGCGAGCGGAGTCGTGAAGCGCCTCTTTCCTTCTTCTTTCCAAAATCTAAGTGAGTGGCTACCAACCCGATTAGCTAGTCCTGCTTCCAAGCTTCACAGCTAATCAATCTGCACTCTCCTTTGCTCCGATCAAACGATACCAAGTAATAATAAAAGAAACCAAGATAAAAGAGAATAGACTTGGTTCATATGCTTGTCAATAATTTCATGAACGGATACTTAACTGCATGCTTGTTCGTTTGGGAATGGATCATGAATTTCTTGTCTTGTACTTGCTTGTCTTGTACTCTTGTTGCCTCAAATACAAACTTGTTACTTGTATATTGTTCGATGATGGACAACCAGTGCACAGGGTAACGGTCTTGCGGACGATACTGGGGCACTGGCATCGATCCGGTCCGGGCGAGACCTATTGTTTAGTCTCTTGTTCTTAGCGGAATGGCTTGCAATGCCCCTTGTACATTTGTTGCACGCCATTCTCGTCAAAGACTATCGTCCATTATGGCAACCAAGCCAGTGATCATCTTGTATATTTAAACCTGTTGCATACTAACTTGTGTCTTCGTGGCAGGAAAGGCATGGTAAGTATTGTGCAGGTAATTCAGACGGTCAGGTAAAATCCACCTAACGGTGGCACGTTCATTTTCAGTAAATTCTATATGCTGCTTACTTGTAAATAAACTAAGGCAAGATAGAAACCCACAAAAATATGCATGCTTCACTAAACAATATGTTGATTGGTATAGTCAGGCTAGCTCGCCTTCACCAGCATGTTTCGATATGCTGACCCTCGTTGAAACAGGTTCTCCGCACCAAGGCGAACCGAGCGAGGAGCCGAAGTCGTCTACCTGATCCAGTCCAACTGTTGGCGCATCTTCACCGCGCCCCCTGAAGCATTTAAAGACAGGAGCTGCAACTCTTCATACACAAAATGCAGCTCTGTGGCAAAGCTGTCCTCCAGCCTGGAGGTCTTTATCGTTTTGAGTTTATAAAGGGATGTAATGTACATGACTGCTATCTCATTTTGAGTCATCTCTTTTGTAAGCCGTTCGGCATATTAGCTAACTCGTTCAAGAGTTTGTAATAGATGTTCATTATCAATAAAGAGAACTTTTCTATGTTTTAAATCTGTGTTTCAATTTATCTGCGTACTCTGAATATGTGCTTGCTATGCAAATCATTAAAGCCTTGTGCGGGCGCAACTCCAGGCCCGCACGGCGGTCACGACTCGGGGGACGCCTCGGGGCGTGACATATATAACACTCTTGACTATGAAATAAACTGACCAGAAAGACTATGCAAAACATATCATGTCATGTTACTTGTCTCGTGCTCGTATTGCCTTGAACTGTTTCATTTGATAACTTAGTTTTAAACGTCGAATGGTCACGGACAACTTGTGCACAAGGATTTATGGTTCTTGTGTACGGTCGCTGGGGCACTGACACTGTTCCGATCTGGACGAAACTTCGTCATAGTCTCGTGTTCGGGCGGGGTGGCATGTAACGCCTTGTATTCCTTTTATTGCATCCCATTCTCGCCCAGGACTAATTCATCCACTATGGCATAATGCCAGTAACTCTCATGTATATTTAAATTATGCAAGCTAACTATATCTTCGTGGCAGGGAAGGTCATGGTAAGTGTTGTGCGGGTAGTTCAGATGGGCAGGTAAAAGTCACCGAACTGTGGCATACTTATTTGAGTAAATTTCTATATCCATTGCTTGCTTGTAACTTGAGCTAAGACAAGATAGAAAGACCACATAATAACTTGAATGCTTCACATAAATAACGTGTTGATTGGTATAATTGGGTTAACTTGTCTTCACTAGTGCATTTTAATCTACTGACCCTCATTGCAACAGGTTCTCCGCGCCAAGGTGACCTTGCAAGGAGTTAAGGCAACTTCTAAATCCAGTCCACCTACTGGCACGCTCTGCTCTTGCCCTTTTAAAGCGTGATTGAGGTTTCAGGAGCTCGTGCACATATCCTATGCAGCTCCGTGGTAAGGCGATAGCTTCGTCCGAAGGTGTCTATAAATTTTGAAGTTTTAGTAAAAGGATGTAATGTATCGGACGATTATATCATTTTACGTCTGCTTTTGTAAGCCTTCAAGGCAACCTTTCGTACTTGTTAAAGAGTTTGTAAATAATGTTCATTATCAATAAAGAAAAAAATTCTTGTTTCAATATTGTGTTCAATTATCTACATACTCTGAATATATGCTCGTTATATCAAATACCTGGCATTATGCGTTGCGCAACCTAGACACGCACGACATCACGTCCGGGGGACGACTATCGATTTCTCGGAATCAGGACGTGACAATAAGAGCCAATTGAGTTTGGTATTCCTTATATAACTATTTCCCAACCCTAATTTGACAAAAAAAAACCTCATTCTTATTTCCACTTGGACTCAAGAAAATAGTTTATTATAGAAACTCAAAAAAATATAAAAATTTATAGTATTTAAATGCAAATTAGCATGTTCATCCACTAATACTTTTTCCCTTTTAGGTAGTCTCTCAATATTTAAGTCCTATGTGGCATGCACCAACCGCGTTACCTCTCTAATTAAGTGGGTGTATGTTGACGTAGGACCCGTTATGTGAAATTTGTGCTCACTTTTTTGTAAGAAGAAATTAATTACTATTTTTCAAATGGACAATCGATCAAGATTTTCTCCCCCTTCTTTTTTCTAACTGGAATCCTAAAGATTTTTTGCTCATATTCGCGGATTGTTAAGAGTTTGGAGTTAAAATGGTGTCCACGCAACTTTTGGATTTACTAGTAGTTATCCAAATCAACAAATCCTATCGTATATTAAGTTGTGGGCATGGGCTGCAACAAACTAAAGGATACAATAGAAGGAAAAAAAGAGAGAAAGAGACTGAGGAATACAAAAGGAATTGTGAATTTTGCTTTACTTTGTAGCTAGGGTTGCTTTGTTGCTTGAGTACAAATGTTTATAACAAGGAAAAAGCTATTTTGTCCGCGGGAGTGGCTCGCAGATTTAGTCCGTTCGTCAGGTGGCCGAATCTTATTATACCCTTCTATTTGTTTGGGTCCGCCACCGATTGACCTACCAATGAGACGACGATGCGTGGTGGACAGGCCAAACCCGCAGGCCACTACTGCAGACAACGTAGCAGCGTTGTTATAACAATCTTATAAAGTACTGTACATTTTATTGGAACCCAATTCAATTTCAGTAGTGAACATATCTTACTTTTTGATGATATTTTTTTTTCTGATGCGGATTTTCATCTTCATACTTGAATTCATTGTATTCATGATATATATTAGGGCTAATTAGCCTTTAGATCACTGTTTTTTTTCGAGTTTAGAGTTTAAGTCCTAACATGTCCAATTGAAAAGTTTGGATCCTGATTTTTTTTTTTTGGTTTCATTTTTTTTATTATACCCTATTTTTCAACATGGATTGGTTGTTGCACTTGTACTCATGTTAAGGGTAAAATGAAAAAATGAAACAAAAAATAAAAATTCTGAATCTGAACTTTCTAATTTGACATGTCATGACTTAAATTCTAAACTGATATAAAATACAGGATCTAAACGCTAATTAGCCCTATATATTAATGCTGTTAAAAATAATTAGATTTAAGATTAGATTATTTTTTCTATATGGATATATATCTCCTCTCCTACTCCTATTCGGATATCTACTCTTCTACTCCTATCAGAATATCTCCTCTCCTACTCCTATCCGGATATGGATACCTTCTCTCTCTATATATATATTTGTAGTTGTATAACTTTTTACACAATCCATTAATAAAATTAATATTATTTATTCGTTTCATAGTATTATAGCCATAAGTTTTTTTTTTAATGTTCCTCTGTCTACGCTATTTTGAAGCATCGCGACGTCATCCAAGTCGGCACATCCGGCCTCAAGTCGCAACCTCTTCTTTATCAGAGCTTCTTACTAATTTTTTTTGCCACTGTGCTAAGAAATCATCTCCGACCCCTCGCGAAGCACAAAAACAACAAGGTCTTTGGCAAGTTCCTTGGCACCAATGCGATCCATTGTGCATATAAATGGCACATCGTCTTCTCCAAATCTAGCAATTACCGGTTGACAAAAGTAAGGGCCAATCTCTTCTCATAAAGAATCGCCGAGACGACACTAGCAAATGTCTCTGGTTTCATTGTGAAACCCACAATAGCAAGCACTTTCTAAAGAAGAAATTGGCACTTACACACAAGTAAAGATTAGAAGCAAAAAAAAAGCGTCATCTATGTACTTATTGCAAAAAGTATGGTCATTATGCTATTACCTGCTATGCTCGTCAGCAATCTTGTATGATTTGTTCTCACTGCCATAGGCCTGGTCATCTAGTGGATAATTATTTTCTGCTTCATCCACATTTAAGAACATCAGCATATATTCATCATCGTCTTACTCAGTTAGAGCTCCAGGTCCAGCTCCGTCTCCAGCGTTAACCTGTCTTTTCTAGCTCCTCCACATCTATCTTTATTAGTATGTCTACTTTTTGGATATTAGACTCTGGTGCTTCTCATCATATGACTAGTGACCTTAGTCTTTTATCTAGTATTACACCTATACCATCCCACTTTCCCTCTTTACATACAGCTGATAGTTCTCAGGTGGTTATCACTCAATATGGCTCCATTATTTTCGACACTTTGAGTTTTTCTTTTGTCTTACATATTCTCCATCTTACTTTGCACCTCATATCAGTCAGTAGAATTTGTGAAAGTGGATTTATTGTTTTTTTTGATTCTCTCATATGTTCTGTGAAGGATCCCCGTACGGGCCAGACGATTGGTCATGCTCATAGGAAGGGACTGTTGGACCACTTAGAGTTTCTACATCTTCCATCAACTTAACCTTTGAGTTCTAGTCATGCTGCCATCGTCACGTCTGCTGCTGACTTGTGGCACAGACACTTAGGTCATATCTCATAACCTCGTCTAAAGACTTTATTTCACAGTGGAGCTCTTGGGCGTGGTTCTTTCTCTTCTCTATCCACATGTACGGGCTGTAAGTTGGCAAAACACACAGTCCTATTTTTTCCTAAGAGTTTATCTAAATCTAGTAGTATTTTTGAATTAGTTCATTCTGACACATGGGGACCTACTCATATCCCATCTATGAGTGATTTTGTCTACTATGTGAGCTTTATTGATTATTACACTTGTTATACTTGGGTCTATCTTGTGTGTCACTGTTCTGATCTTTCAACCATTTATAGGACGTTTACTACTATGATTCATACTCAATTCAATGCAAGGATTAAAACTTTCTATTTTAATTGTGCTCGTGAGTATCTCTCCACTACTATGCGATCTATCTTGTACTCTCATAATACCCTTTTCAACAGTCCTCCCCTTATACTCATGAACAAAATGGGATAGCCGAGCGCAAACATTGTCATATTCTTGAAACTGTTCGTGCTCTCTTATTATCCTCTTCTGTTTCTCAAAAGTTTTGGACATAAGACATTGTTACTTTTGTTAATCTTATCAATACCACTCATTCCTCTATTTTATCTGATAGGACACCTCATGAGAGTCTTTATTCGTGTCCTCCTGATTGCAATATGCTTCAAACTTTTGGATGCACTTGTTTTGTCCTTCTCACTGAGACTGAGCGCACAAAGATGACAGCCCGATCAACCAAGTGCTTCTTACTTGGTTTTAGTTCTGAACACAAGGGATACCATTGTTATGATCCCTTGGCCCGTCGTCTTCGTATATCTCGTCATGTCACATTTCTAAAGAACTCTCCATATTTTACTGGCCCACCTCTGGATGCTCACTTTTTGTTTCCACCAGCTCCACCATCTAGTGTTTTTATTGATCCTACTCCTTTGCTCCCCTATCATGGTTCAACTCCTCATACGATGCCTCAGTCGCTAACTCACAAGGATCTTTCACAAATTCTACCAGCCCCCGTAATACCATCTTCTCCACCATCCATGCCTCCACCACAACCTCTTTGCCAATCCCAACGTACTCATCGACCTCCTTCACATTTTACTCTTGATTATTCCGGTCCACTAGAAAAGTTTGGTTTTGCCACCTTAGTCTCATATTCTCCACAGTTTTATTCATTTTTTTACTGTTATCCATACTACACGAGAGCCCCGTTCTTATCAAGAGATTGTTTAGTACCCTGAGTGGCAAGAGACTATGGCAAAGAAGTTTCGAGCATTTCAGCAGACAGGTACTTGGGATATTGTTCCACTTCCAGACGGGGTCCAACCTGTTAGTTGCAAGTGGGTCTTCAAGGTCAAGTATCGACCTGATGGATCTATTGAGCGACACAAGGCTCGACTTGTTGCCCGAGGTTTTACACAGGAGCATGGGATTGATTATGATGATACATATGCACATGTTGCTCAAATGAACACAGTTCGTATATTACTAGCTGTTGCTGCCGTTCGTCAGTGGCCACTTTATCAGATGGATGTGAAGAACGTATTTTTTCATGGTTCTTTATCCGAGGTTGTCTATATGGAGCCCCTTCCAGGTCTTTCTACTCCGTCGGGACATGTTTGTCACCTTTATCGTGTTATATATGGTCTCAAGCAAGCCCCCCGAGCTTGGTTTGGGTATTTCTGGAGTGCTATTTATGAGGCAAATTTTCAACAGTGTTCTCAGGATCACTCTTTTTGTGTGGTCGTCACCATAGGGACAAGTTCTTCTTTTACTCTATGTGGATGACATAATTTTGACTGGTGATGATTCATCAGGGATTGTCGCTACTCAGAGGTACCTTCATCAACAATTTCAGATGAAAGACCTTGGCAATCTTTAATATTTTTTTGGACTAGAGATTGCACAAGGTAAGAGAGGGATAATTGTTTCTCAGCAGAAATATACTTCAGAGATTATTTCGTCTGCTGGTCTATCAGATAGCCGCACCGTTGATACTCTTTTAGAGCTTCATGTGAAGCTTCGTCTCACAGATTGTGAATCTCTAACAGATCCTACTCGCTACAGGCGGCTAATGGGTCAACTTGTGTATCTCTGTTTGACCAGACCAGAAATTTTTCATGTAGTTAGTATTGTTAGTTTATTTCTGCGCCTCGATCAGCTTGCTATAGTGCATTACTCCGAATTCTCTGATATCTTCAGGGTTCTATTACGCGCTCATTATTTATGTCTTCTATATCTACTCTGGAGCTTCGAGCATTTCTGATACAGATTGGACAGGAGATCCGACCACCTGATGATCTACTACAGGATTTTGTTTGTTTATTGGTGATTCGTTGATCTCATGGAAAAGAAGAAACAAGAAGTTGTTGCATGTTCTTCAACTGAGACAGTATAGAGCTATGGCTGCCACAACTAGGAAGATCGTCCATATATGTAGACTACTCTCTAATATGTGCATTGCTCCTAGGACCTACACATCTTCATTGTGACAACAAAAGTATTATACAGATTGCAAACAATTAAAATTTTCATGAACGGACAAAGCATATTGAGATTGATTGTCACTTCGTCCGTCAGCATTTTTTGAAAGGCAATATTTCTCTACTACATGTGACGTCCGTTGATCAGCTGACAAGTTATTTTATAAAGTCACACCGCGATTTCAGTTTCTATTGAGCAAACTCATGTTGTTTGATTCACCATGAGTTTCAAGGGGGTGTTAAAAATAATTAGATTTAGGATTAGATTATTTTTTATATGTGGATACATATCTTCTCTCATATTCCTATCAGGATATCATCTCTCCTACTCCTATCAGGATATCTCCTCTCCTACTACTATCCGAATATGGATACCTTCTCTCTCTCTCTCTCTCTCTCTCTCTCTCTCTATATATATATATATATATATATATATATATATATATATATATATATATATATATATTTGTATGACTTTTTATACAATCTATTAATAAAATCAATATTATTGATTTGTTTCAAATGCCTCAAAGATTTCACATCCTATCTTGTATGAGACTAAACTTTTGCTCTAAGCCTCCGAGACCTAGTAAAATTCTCTTAGGCTCACACTTACTTGAGATCAATATGAATGGATATATATAACATCATCCCATTGATGGTTGTTTCCTTGGAAAAAATAATAATTGACTGCGAAGATTGCTTCCTTTTAAAGAAATTATCATTCTCACATTAGCTGTAACTATTAATGTTAGATTTAATGGACAATTTTAATTAATAAATACATATAAGAATATTTTATGGAAAAAAAATTCCACGGTAACTCAATTTTTCTTATTTAGATATAGATAGATAACAGGGGCACAATAGTCCTAATAGCCATCAGAAGATATGGAGGAACATCACTGATCGGAATCTTTAAATATTTTTCCAATATAGAGAGTTTTAATCACTGGCTATATAATGTAAGTAGTTGTGGATCCATTTTCTGCTCTTAATAATATACTAATTTATTTCCCCCCATCTTACAATTCATAATGGTAAATGAAGGGGTATCTTGATAATTAGGATAGGGTATAGTGCAAGAGGCTTCCGCTAACGAAGGATTTTAAGAGAGGATCAAAATGTACACAACCGATATATGGATTATGGATAGGTTGTTTCTACTCCTAAGTCTTATTTGCAGACTAAATGCATTGGGCTCATTTTTCTATCACATTCTATGGTACTCATAATCAGGGCCGACTTCAATATTTTGGAGTTCCTAGACAAGTCTCGAAAATGAGGTCATCATCTCTCTATATAATTTTTTTATATAAATCCAAAATCCAATAAATTCCAAAAATGAGGTCCTATAAACTTTTTTTCAAGTTTTATTTAACTCTTCTCTAGGTAGCTGCTTCTCCAGGCCCATAGTTTCTTTCCTTTATCCTGGATCAATCTAATAAAATAAATTTTCAAAAATAATGGAGGGTCCCTTAATGTAGGAGGCCCTAGGCGGCAACCTATCTGTGTTGGGGTCCAGTCTGGATTTGGTAAATTTTGTAGCCCAAATATGGTCAAAGATTAGATTTGATAGAATTTAGAAATCTACATTAAATGTAAGATTTGATTTAATTTCAAATTTATATCAAATATTTAATTTGACAATATTTTGACGTTCATAATTGGTATTTGGCTATTTTAGGCAAAATATGATTCTTATTTTAAGGTTTTCTATTTAGGAAATCTTATTATGACCTAAAATATGATTTCTCATCCTATAAATATAGGATGAGGGTGGAGGCCCTAAGGATAGCACAAGTTGGAGATTCGCGGTGCTCGTCCACAGAAAATCTAAGAAAAAGTTCGTGCTTTGCTCTTAGGACTTCGCCATCCAAGACAGAAGGAAGAAGGAGATCTGATCGATGAGTCGTCGCCTTCGGTTAGGAAGATTGCTACGGGTTGGTGAGTGATTTCAATTATAATCTCTCTCTTTTCTTCTTGAGTGTAGTGAGGGGTTGAATCTATTAGAACAAAGGGTTCAACATTGATTTTGTCAATCTTGTAATTTTATCTGAGTTATAAAGGCTGGGATTTGTCCAGGTGACGTAGTCACCACCATATACTTGTATTTATCTGTGCTTAGTGTTCATTAGATAGGGGTTGGTTATCTCAGGTGGGTTGGCCTAAAGTTTCGGCTGCGGGTACTCTCAGACACGATATCGGAATGCTTGTAGGGCATGTCGGATTGCCAACATCTGGTATCAGAGCTACTAGTTTTGGTTCTGGCAACTATGTCTACGGAGAAGATGAACACTCATATGATCACCCTCACAAGGGGGAATTGAGCGATTTGGAAGCCAAGGATGGAGGATTTATTCTGGTACAAGGACTTGCATGATCGTTTGGAGGGCGACAACGCTAAGCCATCGGACAAAGTTACTAAAGACTGGAAACGACTGGATCGGAAGGCCATTGGATTCATCCACCTATGGCTGGACGATTCAGTATTTTACTACGTGTCCATGGAGAGTTCGACAAAAGCTTTATAGGAGAAGCTGCATTCGCTGTACGAAAGAAAGATGGATGGCAACAAGGCGTTTCTGATTCGCCAACTTGTCAACTCAAAGTACACGAAGGGTGCCCCAATGGCACAACATCTGAACGATGTTCAGGATATTTTTCAATCAGCTGTCTGCGATGAAGATGTTGATTAATGATGAGCTTCAGTCCCTTTTTCTTTTGAGTTCTCTGCCGAAAAGCTAGGAGACGTTGGTGGTGTCGGTAAGCAACTCCACGCCCGGTGGAGTTGTCACGATGGAGGTAGTCAAAAGCAGCTTGTTGAATGAGGAGATCCAGCGTAAGCAAGTGGAATCGTTGTAGGAGTCCGCTCTAGTGGCTTCCTACGAAAAGGGAAGACCCAAGTCACAAGCGAGGACATAGAGGAGTTCTCGGGATCTTGCGACTGTGGACCGCAAGGAGGGCTGCTATCACTGTGGTAAAAGGGGTCATATCAAGAAAAACTACATGAAGCTCAAAGCTGAGAAGGCCAAAGGCAAGGATGATCAGGAGGATCTAATGGCTATGGAAGATCTCATCATCACAGCAACTGATGCAGAGGAACCTTGTGGCATGTGTCATGATAGTGATTGGGTCATAGACACGGGCCTATCGTATCACGCCATTCCATATAGGAGGATCTTTACGTCATACTACGGCGGCAGATTTGTACGTGTGAAGATGGGCAACAAGGGGACGACTGCAGTTGTTGGCATCGGTGATGTGCACTTGACAACAAAGCTTGGTGAGAAGCTCATTCTCAAAGATGTGCAACATGTACCGAGTTTGCGCTACAACTTGGTTTTGGTAGGGATGTTGGCAGATGATGGCTGTCGCAGTTTATTTGGGGACAAATATTGGATGCTTACAAATGGTTCCCAACAGCTGGCTCGAGAAGATTTATGTTGTGGCATGTGCAGGCCCAAGCCGCTAAGTTGTACAGGCAGGCCATATACATCGTATGGAGGCTCGAGGGGTATTCGACATGAGTTGGATCGTCGGAAACTTGCGGAGGAGGGACTTCGAGATACTTGGAATATTACAGAGGATTTGGTTCGTCGAGACAAAGCGACGAATGGTGATGAGCCAAAGATTGATGGTATCACAACCGATTCCAGATTTGATATTTCTTAAATTTTTAGAATTTTTTCTTCTGATAATGTATTCCTGTTGTATTTCTCATATTGGTTCATGTTATTTTATTTATTGCTATTTTTTCTATTGTTGAAAGAGACTACCTGAGACCAGTAGAATATCCATTAACATTGCCATAGACCCAATTTAGGACTCGTATATAGAATGGACACGTGGTTCGGTTTATTTGACTGAACCCATGACTAAATCTTTTCCTCTCCTATTAGTATATATATGAGTTTTTCTCTCGCTTTCTTCTTTTTCATTTTCATTCTTCCTTCTCCTCCCTTGCTCCCTTCTCCCTCACCCCCATGCACCTCTCCTAGCCGAACCCTAGCACTGGACCTAGCTAGAAAGCGGTCATTGGACTCTTAGGCAAGTACATCCTACTCCAAGATAAAACCTTAATTTTTGGATTTTTTATATATATATGTTATTTTAAAAAAAATTAAATGGAAAATGTTCCCTTTGTGTTGCTCATCATTTTTAGTTCTTGGAGTTTTTGGTTTTGTTGGATGAATTTTGGTAGATCTGAGTTTTAAGTTAGGATTTTCCACGGGTTCTATGAGTTTTTTTTAGTTTTGATCTATTAAAATTTAGTATTTTCAAAAACTAGTTGTTCTTTATGATAGAGCATTTTATTTCGTGCAACTTGGCTTTTATTTCTCTTGATTTGGAGTTAAACTGAAGATTTTATGAAGAAAATCATTTTCGAAATTTTAGAGCTTTCGGTCATGGCTGAACTTGTTATCTGGAGAAGACAAAGTTCTCATGCGGTCAAGACTTCCATGCGACATGATACTTATGTGGCATGGAATCTTGTCACATAGCCAATCAGCATGCTTCCATTTTGATGGGGGCATGACTGAGCATTACACAAAGTGTTCTGGAGCTAAGTGACAGAATTCCTTGTATTTTGTTCGCTGGACGAATGAAAAATTCGCTAAGTCCAAGAGAGGCGTTTATGCGACATGCAGTTTATGCAGTAGGCAGTTCATGCGTCTACGAGCTATTTCCCTTGAACGCATGACTTTGAACTGTTTGGCACATCTTTTTATAATTCTTGTCTTTTTTTGACACTTTATGTCATGTCACATCAATCACGTTATGTTACTTCACTGACACTTTATTTATTGACCCCTCACTCAGCACTTGTCCCAAGGAGTAGACTTTAACCTTGAGCATGCAGCTAGTGGGTGCATGCGGCCAGTGAGTCCAGCGGCCAATGGGCGCATGCGGCCTGAAATCCTTGTACGCATTTTTGTGTTTATTTAATTATGTTCATTTAGTAATTCCTTTTAGTGATTATTGTTGTGTGCTTCCATATGTTAATACAAGTTTATGTTACCAGACAAGTTTTGCTTGTAGTTCATGAGACAAGTTTATGTACAAGTTCATAATTCTCACGATACCGTAGAAATATTTGTGTATGGAAATCCATTGCATTTGGCATTGGGCAATCGAGTGTGAGTATTGCCCAATGTATCGCGTGTCGCGAATACGATATCTCGTGAAAAGCTCGTACCCGTGACTCATCATTTAGGGAAGTTCTCAAGTGTCCACGACTCGAGAACTTGAATAATTTAGTAATGATTAAACAAGATAAGATTTACCTAGATTATTGGGAGGAAAAAATATTGTGCTACCGGTTACCCCGATCTCTAAGGGCCCTATGCAGCATGGAACAACCATGCTAGGCAAGGGATCCATTATTGACCAAGTTTACGCTGGCTACGACACTTACAAGATAAGTTTATATACAAGTTTATGTTTATAAAGAAAGTTTATGATCACAAGTTTAAGTTTATGCTTACAAGTTCAATTTCAGTTTATGGCAATTAACAAGTTATGTTGTAGTGATGTTGAATGTGCAATTAAGTTTACTCGATAAGCGTAGCATTGGCCATCCGGGTTGACTGCAGTGCCGGTAGTAGCAATATTCTTAAAACATGCATTTAGAAATTAAGGCCTGTGACCACCCTAGCTAGTTAATCGTAGCAAGCCGTAGAGCTATTTGGTCGTGCAATGAATGGTGCTACTTTCATTTATAGCTCGCTCTTCTAGTTTTATTTTTCTTTCGACGCGTGGTTAGGGTGCTAAGTTCTGCTCGGGTGAAGGTCTGCATCCCCGGTCCTTGTTTGGTTTAAGGATTGCGATCCCGATCCAAAGTAGTTCATATGCCCTCTTTCCGTTCGTCGCCTTACTTTCCTTTATAGCACTTGTTATCAGATTTTCCAGTATATTCTTGAGACAAATACATTGGTACCGTACAAGTCTCGATATGCATTATTCTTATCTGTCTCTTTTCTGCTAATGTTGTGATATATTTTGTCTATCATCTAGAGCTCCTTTGTGGTACTTGTTGCTTGGGGTTCTGACCCCACTGGTTTTATATGGCCATATTATCCGGAGGAGAACCAGGATCCACTGCACATCTAGCAAATGGCTTGCACTCGTAGGACTACGGTCGAAGCTTGCGAGTGAGTTTCCTTCATTCACCCATCGTTTTGATTACTTTATTTTGTGGTATTAGCAAAGGGCAGAGTTAGCTCCTTATATTTTGAGACTTCGGTCAACATGATGTATATATTAGACCATGGTTGTTATATTTGATCATGTATAATTATACTCTGCTAGTGAAGTATTTTGTATTCACTAGCTTCATGATCTTATGTGACATGTAATTTGGGATGCCTCTTTACTTTCATGTATAATATACTCTTGTAATTGTTGTTGTTGGATTGAGATACTAGAATTTGTCGGCCTTGGGACTGACGTCATAGCATGCTATAGTTCACCCATATGTCTTCTAGACAACCTTAACACATTGTGGCTTACTTCGGTATTCTGCAAGGTGCAGTTGGCCATGTTAGTCCTCGTATTTATCCAGTATTCTGGGAGTGGGGCATGACAGAGGGTCAGTATGTCGGTCCCATGACAGCTGGTTGATATCCAGGTGTGGGTTGCTTCACGAATCCGATTTTGACGACGGGTGGTTTTCCAAAACTTCACGGAGCGTCATTGGTTTAAGCAGTTCGAGACCAGGAAGGAGATCAACGTTTGCAGCAAACTCAATCTAAGGCGGGAGCGTCACCATTCACACAGTTCTGGGGGAGCTGTGGGTCATCGATGACATGCACAATGTGTGATGTTATGCTCGATGACGCATGTGTATGTGGGAGCTTCAAGTTCGGAACGAAGGTGGGCAAATTCAGGAGTTCGAATCTCAGGAGAATTGTATCGTCCGCTTGGTTGGGCCAGCCAAGGGTGAAGAAGCTTGTCGGAACGTTAACACGTTTCAGAGAAAGACAAAAGTTTGGGACAGGCAGCCAGGACTCACGGTGATGCTGATAGTTAGGGACTTTCGTCTCAGCTGTGTCATTGATGTCGACAGGATCCCAATGGTTTAAAAGGTGTTACCCATGGCAGCTAGCGTCGACGTGATGGTCGAGGAGCTGGAGATGAAGGAAGATGCAAAGCAACTCGAGGGATCGAAGATCGGTGGCATGAGGGAGCAGGAACTCTGTCTCGATGCGGCAGGCATTGAGTCCAGTTGAGAAGCCATAGGGTCAACACCCTCTCATCAGACTAGAGGGGGAGATTGTTGGGGTCCAGTCTGTATTTGGTGAATTGTTTAGCCCAAATATGGTCAAAAAATTGATTTGATATAATTTAAAAATCTACATTAAATGTAAGATTTGATTTGATTTCAAATTTGTATCAAATATTTTATTTGACCATATTTGGACGTCCATAATTGGTATTTGGCTATTTTAGGTGAAATATAATTCTTATTTTAAGGTTTTCTATTTAGTAAATTCTATTATGACCTAAAATATGATTTCTCATCCTATAAATATAGGATGAGGGTGGAGGCCCAAAGGATAGCACAAGTTGAAGATTCGGGGTGCTCGTCCACAGAAAATCTAAGAGAAATTCCTTGCTTTGCTCTTAGGACTTCGCCATCCAAGACAGAAGGAAAAAAGAGATATGATCGAGGAGTCATCGCCTTCGCTCAGGGAGATTGCTATGGGTTGGTGAGTGATTTCAATTATAATATCTCTTTTTTTTTCTTGAGTGTGGTGAGGGGGTTGAATCTATTAGGGCAAATGGTTCAACATTGATTTTGTCAATATTGTAATTTCATCTAAGTTATAAAGGTTGAAATTTGTCTAGGTGACGGAGTCACCGCCATATACTTGTCTTTATTTGTGCTTTGTGTTCGTTAGACAGGGGTTGGTTATCTCAGGTGGATTTGCCTAAATTTTTTGCTGCGGGCACTCTCAGATACGGTGTCAGAACGCTTGCAGGACGTGTCTGATTTTCAACAATCTGGTCTCCCCATGGAGACGGTCCTGCTCCTAACAACATATTCAGCATGATAATAAATAGTCTCTAATATATCTCTACTCTTATACTGAGGTTTGAAAACGGATCAAAATTGAGCCGTTTAAATCATTTGTAAATATTTCACTATTTATTAAAAAAATTACAAATTTTTTTCTCTTTTCTTCCGTTTGTATATATATATATATATATATATATATATATATATATATATATATCCTAAATTTAAAATTTAAAATTGTTTAAAAATTGTTTAAAAACTAGATTTATAAATTAATTTAAGGGAAAAAACATATCAAACTAGATTTATAAATTAATTTAAACGAAAAACATATACAACTTTTTTAATTATTTATCAAATTTAAATTTAAATATTTAAACTATTTTTATCAGCCATATCATAAAAGTATTTATATCACGTGAATTTACTGGTACGTATGAAAAGCTCATGATCAGGAGATGGTATATAAAGAACAACAACGAGTTTCTTGTTGCATGAAGAAGAAAATGCATGGTAATTATATAAACTTTTGTACCTTGTCTTTCATGTTCACCTCCTTCAACGTCTTCCTCCCTTCTCTTCTCCATTCTCTCTCTCTCTCTCTCTCTCTCTCTAACAGTAGAAAGGAATACAAAACACAATTAGCTAAAGAAAGGGGGTGCAGATATTTAGTTGGTATTTATGGAGGGGAGAGTGTTGTGGCAGTCGGGGGAGGGGGTCCTCGTGAGTCGTGAGATGTAAGAATGAACACTGGAAAAGTAGTCGGCGTTCACTTCGGAAGGGTACGTTTGAATCCTTCCTATCATCCCAACTATGTATTTGTTTGTTTGCCTAGTTTTTATGATAATAGCTACGACCATCCCTCCTTGGAAACAAACATATAATAAAAGTTCAAAATTTGTCACATGTAAAACTTCATAACTTGTATGAATATTTATCATTCCTTTCAAAGATTGTCAAGTATAAAACTAGTGACCAAAGCTTAAATAAATGTTTACCATTTTACTCCAGATCAAAACTATAATAGTTTTAATTTTGAAGAAACAAAAATAAGAGGATCTCGGTTCTCAAGATGAAAGAGACTAAGTTATATTATATTGACTCTCATCTTGAATATAATATTTGAGAGGAAAGATGAAATGAGAGAATAACAAAAAAATTATTCAGTGGACCGATCTCACCATGTGGTATTTGTAAGATTTTTTTTTTCATTAATAACATGATACACTGTAACAAATCACCAATACTAATTTCATTAATGGATGATATGAAAAGTCATACAACTATGAATATATACAAATGGATAACAGATCCATATTCTTATAGGAGAAGAAATGTAATTCTAAATCTAATTAGTCTTAACACCTCCTTCAAACTCATGATGGGTCAAACAACATGAGTTTGTCCAATATAAACTGAAACCGCTGTGTGGACTATAATTTTGTAAAGAAATCTGTCAACTGATCTATGGAGGTCACATGCGGTAGAGAAATAGTGTTTACCAAAAAAATGCTCACGGACGAATGACAATCAATTTCAATATGCTTTGTCCGTTCATGAAAAACTGGATTGTTTGGAATATGTATAGCACTCTTGTTATCATAGTGAAACAATGTAGGTCCTATAGGAGCAATGTCCATATCAAATAGCAGTCTACATACACGGAAACCGCTGACAAGTATATCAAGTGGTAGTATAATAATCAGACTTTCCGCAATAAGTACATGAAGGATGAAGACGTCGAACAGCAGCAAGAACAATATCAGATAAAAATAATTTTTGATTTTTTTTTTGATTTTTTAAGCGAAACAGATTTTGCACACTTCCAATTTCCACACATCCCTTGACGTATCCTGGCGCATATAGTAATAGGATATTTAAAAAGAAAGTTTTTCGTTTCTTAATAAACAATATTGATTATCTAAAAGCGACTCTTAACTATCCTAGAAAAAAAAATTATACTCTGATACCATGCATGTAACAAATCAACAATATTGATTTCATTAATGGATAATATAAAAAGTCATACAACTATGAATATATATAGATGGAGAACAAATCAATATTCTTATAGGAGAAAGAATATTTATTCGTGTAGGAAAAAAATATAATACTAAATCTAATTAGTCTTAACATACACTATTGAATGTTTTCTCTCTAATTTATTTCAATAATGTATCATATTGTTTTTGAAAGGAAAAAAAATTAATAAGACTTGCTACTGCCACGTGATCAGGTCAATCTAATGAATAATTTCTCAGGACAACATATCCTTGTTCATCACCCGCTACTACTAAATTTCTTCTTCTTGAACATCTCTCTAAGAGCATCATTAGTAAACCTCAATCTCGGTACCAATTTCTAGATTCGAATTTTGAAACTCATTTGGTTGAATAATAAGCTTTATTCCTTGTTTCAATTTTTAAATTTTCGGTCATATCTCATCCATAGGACCTAAGGCTTGGGCTTCCAAATTTCTAGATTTTAGATTGTAGAAACTCATTTTGTAGAATAATAAATCCTAATTTGGATCCTCACTTTCTAGGTTCTAGATTTTATTTTATTTTTTTCACATCAAATTTTGACCACACAATCTTTGAAATCGGAGTTCACTTTATCATTTTCTATTATTCTTATACAAATTTAACTTATTCTACATTTATTTTTTCTTTTAAAATTTTGGACCTCAAATTATATTCTAGAGTTCTAACTACTAATAATGTTCTAATAATTAATGGTGAATGATGTGTGATGCGAAGATCTAAAAAGATATGGAACCGAACAAAATATGTAGGACAATATATCTGCTTAGAAGATCTCATATCGCATATCCTCGATGTTATGTGGCATGCACCAATTGGCTTGTCCTTCCCATACTGGTGACGTATGTAAGTTACTCGTATGGATCTTAATGTGACGTAGGTGCTCTCCTAATGGAAGGTCACTTGACCAATTTCTTAGCTTTCCCTCTTTGAACTCATATATAATTACAATAATGCTAAGTTTACTACCAAATGCTTACAACCTTCTTACAAGTCTTTCTTTTTCTGCTATCCGAGCAGTCATCGAATTCCATCTCTCCCTCCGATGAAAGACTGTCACGTGATAGTCATCCGAGCAGCCACCGAATTTCATCTCTCCCCTCTCCTCCAATGGACGAATGCCACGTGGACGTCACATGGCCGTCACGTAACGGTTGTAAGAGAGTTATAGGCATTTGGTGGTAGTCATAATATAGCTCATATAATTAATTGTTAGATTTCTGCTCATATTATTTTTGGCCTCCTGTTCTTAACAAATTGGACTTGATCAAGGAGTCCACCCAAGTTTTGGAGAGTAAAACTTTGATACAGATAGCTGTAACAAAAAATTGATACAACCACTGTAAGATAGGTGCACCCACCTCTATATATATGTTTGCATATTTTATGAAAAGAGAGAATGATCCACATGCCATATATTGACTGTATCAGAAGGGTCCATCTATCATACAGTTGTTGTATTAATACAGCCATTTGTATCTAAGTTTTACTCAGTTTTGGACTTGTTCATAGCTATCCAAATAAGTAGATCCTATAACATTTTTTTTTTTGGACCATCGACTTATATATATATATATATATATATATATATATATATATATATATATATATATATATATATATATATATATTCTACTATATAATGCCAAAACTAGGCTTCACCGTGAAAATTTTTCGTTCCAAAAATACCCTTCATGTATTTAATCTATTCTACTATATAATGCCAAAACTAGGCTTCACCGTGAAAGTTTTTCGTTCCAAAAATACCCTTCATGTATTTAATGTATGCATGAGGCAACTTGGGAAATGATAGTTAATAAAATAAAGATATGCATGCATGCAAAGTAGGTAGTTTGGAGAATAAAACAAAAGTTAATAAAGCATGCATGCAAAGTAGGCACATAAACCCAAGAGATAAGATAAACCTTTTATATTCCCGTCATTTAATTTCTTCCAACTTTCATGCTCCTGCCTATTATATCTCCACCTATAATAAAATAAAAAAATTATCGGTTGCTCTTTTAATAAACTATTTTTTTCAAATAATATGAAATACGTGCAACGCACGTACGTATATACTAGTACATATATATATAAAAGAGAGAGAGAGAGAGAGAGAGAGAGAGAGAGAGAGAGTGTGGGAATAAAATGTTCTTGTGTTGGAATTCGATTACTTGAGAGAGAGAGAGAGAGAGAGAGAGGAATAAAATATTCTTGAGAGAGAGAGATACTTGAGAGAGAGAGAGAGAGAGAGAGGGAGTGGGAATAAAATATTCTTGTGTTGGAATTCGATTACTTGAGAGAGAGAGAGAGAGAGAGAGAGAGAGGAATAAAATGTTCTTGTGTTGGATTTTCAATCATTCAATTATTTCATTTTTGTCGATTTTTTTGGTTGATCGGGTAGGGAAATTGCAGTGAATTTGTTGGGGGATTTCCGATCTATGTGGAGAATATTTCGAAGTACGACGGGCGTCATCCGTGTGTCAGAAAAGTTCGAAAAGTGCATCGAGCGCCGTGTACTGGAACATTTATAGTAAGCAAATATTAAATTGAATTTTCATCTTTGACTTTAATTATATATTTATGATTGAATCTTTCATATATTAACTTTCAATATAATTGGATTTTTAATTTATGGTAAGATAATTTATTATTTGATTTCCATTAAATATATGATTGAATGTAATTGGATTTCCATAAATATTTTTGTCTTCCATATATATTTTTTCATATGAAAACTCTAATTCATGCAAGGGTTTATAAAAATGCTCATACAATATACAACAAAAAAAGAGAAAAAAAGGTGGCAAGAGTGCCATTGCAATTTTGGAGAGGAGAAAGAAGGATTGGAGGCCGTTTCGGAGAAGGAGATCAATTTGGGATATTTTTTATTGTCTTTTTTCTTCGTGGTTGTAATATATTTTCTGTTTCAAAGAGTTGCGGTAATCCGTGTTGGATCGGTGAGGAGCTTGTAGAGGGTGTATTCTCTTTACTCCATTAGTGGAGGTTCTTCAGGGTTGGATTCCGATCGTCTCGTGGTTTTTTTCATCTGGATTTTCCACGTAAAAATTTTCGTGTCTGCGATTTATGTTTGGCATTTTTGGTTTGTGCGTTTTACTCAGTTCTCTTTTAGGTACTCTCTGGTTTAGAAAGCGATTTTCGCACTTTCGTTCCCAACAGTGTGGTATTAGAGCCAGGTTCTGAAATTTCATAAGGGTGTCAGGAGTTGACAAGCAAACCAGGGAAGAGAGATGGACGCGAAGCCGGTGGGCATGATAAACCGGAATTGTACCAACTATCACTACTGGAGAAGCAAGATGAAGGATATGCTATTTGTCAAGAAGTCGCATCTGCCAATATTTGCTTCCGAGAGGCCCAGTGACAAATCCGAAGAGTACTGAAAGTTCGAGCATATACAGGTGTGTGGGTACATCAGGCAGTTCATTGACGAGAATGTGTACAACCACGTTGCCAGTATTGAGCACGCGAGGACACTGTGGGATATATTAAAATCTTTGTATGCGAAGAAGACCGGGATAAATAAATTATTTTTGATCTAGATGATGATGGGTAAGATGAGATGTCCATTACGGATCATTTGAGTGAGTTCCAGGGCGTGGCTGACCAGCTATCCTCGATGGGAGTCAAGTTCGACAACGAGATTAGGGACTATGGCTGTTGTGTACATTGTCAGACTCGTAGGAGACCGTACGAGTGTCTATGATCGCTTCTACTCCAGAAGGTGTGGTCAGTCTGGAGTTTGTCAAGAGCGGGGTACTGAATGAAGAGATACAGAGAAGTTCTTAGGCCACTTCATTCGCATCCCACTCAGAGGCGCTTGTTTCAGAGAGCTGCGGAAGGGTTAAAATCAGGGGTCCAGGCGGTGGCAGAGACAAAAGCAAAAAAAGATCCAAGGGTCGGTATGAGGACTCAGAGTATTACCATTGTGGCAAGAATGGCCACAACAAGCAGAACTGTTTCACTTGGAAGAAAGAGAAGAAGTATGACAAGGGAAAGCAGGACGTGAACACTACAGCGGCGGCCTCGACACATGAAGGAGATCTGATCATTGTAGGTGATGAGGTAGTTATGAACCTTGCCTGCGATGACAACTCTTGGTTGGTGGACTCAGGTGCTTCAGCGCACGTATCTCACAATAGGGCACTATTTGCTACTTACACAACAGACGACTGTGGAGTATTGAAGATGGGCAATGAACATGTGTCGAAGGCGGTTGCCATTGGAGATGTGCATTTGAGGACAAAGACGGGTGCAGTTCTTGTTCTCAAAGATGTTTGTCATGTCCCTGATATCCGTTTTAACCTGGTATCGGTTGGAAGGTTGGATGACGAGGGTTTCTTCAATCTCTTCGGGAACAATCAGTGGAAGCTTTCCAATGATTCGATGGTGATTGCCAGAGGAAGCAAGAGGTCCGGACTCTACTATATGGAAGAGAGGGAACATGGGACACAAGAGGTGAATGCAACTACTGTTATGTCTACCGAGTTGTGGCACAGGCAACTCATCCATATCAGCGAGAAGGAGATGAGCTACTTGGTAAACAGGAAGGTGATTCCAGGGATAAAGTCTAAAAAATTAGAGAGGTGCATGCACTGTTTGGCAGAAAAGCAAAATAGAATGTCTTTACAAAGTCACCCAAGTTCAAGAAAGCTGGTTGTTTTCTATTTAAATCAAAAAAGAAGAACTAAGATGACTTGATTTTTGATTAAAAAACTTGAAAGTACAGAGTAGAGTCATACGAGATAATATAAGTACAAATTTATTTTGATCTGGAGGGTGACGATGGAGGGTTAAAAGTGTAGCAACTCTCTTTACTTCGTGGACGATCCGGACGCAGAAACTTTTCTCCTTGGTTCTAGTGTGAATCCGCAGATAGCCAGCCCCTTTTGGTTCGGTCTCTCTCTGAAGAAGAAAAAACCTTTAGAATGTTTCAGTTGCTCCTATTTATAGCCCTCATGCTGATGGGCTATGGGTGCCGCATATGCCTCTATTTGGTGGTCGCATAAGGCTTCTTCAACAGAATGCGGTTGCAACTGTTGCCGCATGGTACGGACAAGTCGTAACATGGATTTGGTTAGAATTTTTTGTTTGAAGAGATCTCGGGGCTATTGACTGCATAACTCGGTCAATTGGACACTTGGTCAACACTAACTATATGAGAAATCATCTTCGGTTGTAACAGAAAATTTTGTGAGCCGAGAGCCGTATACTGTTTTAGTCGCATAGAAGCTCTCGTTTGGCCTTGGTCGGAATGACCCTCTAGCCGTATGTGGACGAGGCCGCATGGGTCTTGAAGCCGCATGCGTACTCTTGTTTGTCCTTGGTCAGGTGGATGCTTTGGCCGCATGATGTCGAGGTCGCATGGGTCTTGAAGCCGCATGCCTACTCTTGCTTGGCCTTGGTCAGGTGGACTCTCTGGTCGCATGATATCGAAGTCGTATGCGTACTCTTGTTTGGCCTTGGTCAGATGGACGCTCTGGCCGCATGATGTCGAGGCTGCATGGGTCTTGAAGTCGCATATGTAGGATACGTGGTATGGCCCATCTGTCGAGGCAATTAATGTACTGATGTGACTTGTTGTCTTTTTTTGAGTCATCGTCTGCACGAATTCTGAAGCATCTCAGGGTTATGAGTGAGGTGTCAGAGCTTCTGACAGACATTGAGATCTGTATCAGGGGGTTTTATGTGATTGCCCTGCTCTGTGGTCATTCAGGCCACATATAGTATGCTATGTGGCTTCTCTGCGACTTGGTTGATCAGGCCACATGTGGCTTCTTTACGCATATATTTTGTTCAGGCCACATGAAGGCTATTATGCGGCTTCGGTCTGGCCGCATCTATCATGATTTATGCGGCATAAGCTCTATGCGGCCTGTAGTATTTTTATGCTTCTATACAAGACCCCCTTCAAAGTTTTCAAAATGACAAGTTTGGAATACTTTGAATAAGAAGCATGGTCGATCACTTTTGGCCGCATCGGAGCGACATGCCACATAACCATGTTGTCGCATAACTCTTTTTTGTCGCATGACTCTGTGTTGTCGCATAGCACGTTTGGCCAGGCTATCAAGTCATTAATTGAGTGGATTTGGTTCGATCTCCGAGGAGATGTCTTGCGGTTCTGCGTCGTCAGGGGATAAAGTAGCCCAATAACCGAGGAGTCACCATCATTCGTTGTTGTTACGTGGATCGAGACGACTTAGGATCTGAACAACCGTCGCCTCATCTTCAGCCGCATGCTGCTGTCTATATATATGTGTAAGATCCCTCATTTTGGAATAGGAATAATTTGGTACTTTTTATTTTATTTTATTTAATTTAATATTTTAAATTATTAATTTATTAAAAATTTTTTATATATGATATTTTGCCATGGCTTTGATATTTGGAGCAATTCACAATATTTTTTCTTCAAAAAAAATTATATTACTAATCTTGATTGTACCTAATATATTCGGAACATGAATGTTGCATTTTTTTGATCTCTTCCATGCTCCAAAAATATTGACAAACATCTAGAACCACGGTTACCGTAAAACTGCTTCCTCTTGACTAGAACTTGACCTAAACCAAACCCAAACACATGTAGGCATGTAGTTTACCCAAATACCCTCATGTGTGTATATATATATAATATTTAAATTAATTTATTTCTATTTATAGAATTTTTATTTATAGAAAGTGTCATAGGTGTCATCATAGTTGGCCTAACTACCTAACTACCCAAGATCCTAACCAACCAAATATCAATCCTAACAAAAAAAAACCCACACCTTTTTCCTATTCCATAACACATCCCACATATAAAATATATCCACAAAATATGAACAAATCAATTAAAGATTTAAATTCCACATTTTTAAATTAGAAAACCCCTAGTTTGTTGCATATTTCTATCTTTGGATCAAACCAAATCCTAAGTAAATATTTTTGTGACAATCCCTAGTTTAAATTTCAGTACCTTACCATATTAAGACTCCACAAAATCCTATCCGCATATTTTTAAATATTAAATCAAATCCTAACCACCCACATATTTAAACTACATATATTTATCAACTCACAAACACTTAAAATCTAATTATTAGGTTCGGCCCTCATTTTTCTCTCCCTCACAAAAAAAACTCCTTCCTCATGTTCTCTCCCTCTTCTATTTCTTTCCCTCTTTCTCTCTCCTTCCCCACAGGCCACAACTCCACAAAAACCCCAACCGAACCCCTTTTTGGTTAAATATTGACTGTTGGTTGCAGCAGTAATTTCAACCCCTTCATAGCATAAAAAACCCTAAAAATACTATATTTACATCATACTCGAACTCCCCAAGAGCCTCGTCAAGTTTCGTGAGGTTTGAAGTTTTTTTGATACTCCGTTTGGCCGTAGTCGCAAAAAAGGTCCCCGCCGTAATCGCAATCACATAAGTTTTCCAACTTTGTTTCTTTTCCTAATTTTTCATGAATAAAATCTTGTGTAAATTTATATTGATGATAGATGATGTCTAGAATTAGTTCCATGTATTAGATCTATATTTTTACGTACAAAAACTACCCCAAATCAATGAACAACTTTGACACGGACACGTCGCATCAAGAATAGTTATAGTTCTTTGATAGTTGTTATATTTTACTAAAGTAAATAAATTCCAAAAAATTAATTTATATTAATTCCAGAATATTTAATATATTAATTTCTTATTTAATCATATTTGAATGCCAACATGGAGGTTGTATGTCAAGGCTACGTGCCAAAGTTGGTTAGAATGACTAGTTGTCGTTTGAAGCAAATAATGACATGCAATGCCGATGTTTGGTTATTTTTGATTATTTAGAAATAATTTAAGAATATTAATTATAATTAATTCAGTAATAAATGATGTTAAATTACATGATTAAGAGGTTCCATGCATGTTCGATGAATAGGATAGCAATGGTGCAAGTTTTGCCACATCGATACGTTCCTACGTACATATAGGACTACGTGTAGCCAAACACATGTAAGTTCCTATAATTATGTGTGGTATGTCGATGTAAGAAACTCTCACAATATATTTTGAGAGTGGAATTGCACGTATATCTTGGCACGTTGTTCAATGCTACGCAACTATTGGATTGTTGGACAAGAACGTCAACTGAAAGTTGAGGTTGTGCAACGATCTTTCGTGTTGTCCTAGAGTAGTTAGCGTGTATGGTTATTGATTAGAATATATTTAACAGGGCATCTTGGATCTATTACTCTTCCAGCAGAGGACGTCGGACAAACAACATTGCAGCCACAGACAACAAATAAGTGTACCTTGCCATAATGTATCACAGTTCCTTTTCTTAATTATCTTATTTAGTTATTATAGTTATTTTATATGGTTGATGTGTGTGTTTACCCTAGGGCCATGAGATGCTGCTTAGCATCCGAATAAGATTCAGGTGTCGACGCCTTACGCGGAGTCGAGTAACGTCACTTAGAGAGTTAATACCACCATCCTATTTTACGTGCTTGTATCCTTGTACGTCAGACCGTAAGTCACTTGACACTATTTTATGTGACAGAATCCTGCTTGAGATATTCATGGTGATTCTGTATAGGATTATAGGACTCGTGATATGAGACTTGCATATTATATACATATATCATTATGACTTGTTGTACTAGCTAGAGGTCCTGATCTTCCGTGTTATGGACATGAGATATCGTGGACATGGGACATGAGGTTATATTGGGTGGAGAGAGACACCATACTACAGGCTGATTATATATATATATATATATATATATATATATATATATATATATATATATATATATATATATATATATATATATATACTATGTTACTGGAGGTGCCTTAGACTCTGTCCCAGATCTTTGGCACATTTACTGGCCCTACAAAATATTATTTGCAGCTATGGGCTCCCCGACATAGAGCCTGTAGTGGTTTCATCCTGAGTACGAGTGATATTCTCATGTGCATATCACTTAGATGGTTACAGTAGTTTACCCTTGTGTATGTGGCATTATACTATTTTACTTTGGCATGCTGTTTCTTGTACCTTGTTACGTTCCTCTGAGGACCTGGTCCATTGCCAGTTTTATAACATAGACCATTGTAGAGCCTGCCTGGAGTTGCTGATTTGGGTTGCTTTACCATGTGGGCATTGGTACCAGGTACTTATATCATTTCTAACAGAGTTATGCTATTCATTTATATTATTTATTCATCTGCTGATGTAGCCTAGTTTTTATAGACTCATATTTCTTTTTCGAGTCAATTCAAGCTTGTGTGTTACTGGACGACCGACTTTAGCACATGTAGCTCATTTTTGTTGTATTTTGTTCATTATGGATTGAGACATAGATATTTATATGTATTGGATTATTTAGATAGTGACTATTATAATACAGCTTATATGTATTCGAGTCAGACCAGAGTCTGGTCGAATGTGTAGCTAGCATGTTACGTATTCCTAGTTCTACGTATTTTGGGACTGGGACGTTACAATATGGGGTCGGATAGGAGAGAGAAAATCATTTTCTTCTCTCATCCTCTTCTTTTTACTTCTTTTCTGTCATGGCTCCCAAAGTCGTTCCTTCAGCCGTCGCCGCTGCCAAGGGCAAGGACAAGGCCAAGGCCAACAAGGGGAAGGGTCGTGCCGCTGCGGTAGACCCTCTTTCGTTCCCTGTCGACGTTCAGCGGCCTGTCAACGGTAGGTTATCGGGGAAGACGAAGTGAAGTCCTGAACACAGAGACACTTTTGCATCGTTGGACACATGGATTCGTCTATGCGACAGCTTCTCACTACTGCATGGGCAGCTCGGCCGCATGGGAACTCGGCCGCATGACTACCTCTACCGCATAACTGATCAAGCCGCATGACCCATAATGCCGCATGGTTTATTCGGCCGCATGACTATCTCTGTCGCATGACCAACCAAGCCACATGACCCATCATACCGCATGGTTTATTCGGCCGCATGGGTGAATATGACGCATGTATACTGCAACCGCATGGTCTGCTCGACAGCATATGTACCTAGGCCACATATGATGATTTTGATGATCTGACTGTGTTCCTTTGTTTGATTTGTAGTGACATTGCCTACTACACCCTCTGGCGAGCTGTTCCTTGGGCATCCTATGCTACCTTTAAACATGAATATGAGGGACCTGGCTGCGATTGTCCAGAATCAGATTGATAACGATCTCCCATCTGGGCGTCAGCAGAATATTGGCGAGCAGAGTCCTTCCTTCCTGTTGGGCCAGATAAATGCAGGAAAGATCCCTGTCGGGGATGGCAGTGGCACTTTTAATAAGCCGTACTTCTTGTTTGGCGACGCATTGGAGTCTTCTCAGTCTGGCATGGGCGCGATTAGAGAGAACTGGTCATTTACGTTCCGCGAGACGGAGATGTCATTTCCCTTCTTTGAACGCCACCTCTCTTTATCAGACTTGAAGGTGATGATGGATCAGCGACGAATTTACTGGAACCTGACCCCTGAACCACAAGGAGCGCTCATCGGCAATATCCGTTGTGGTGCCAAAAGGAACAAGGGGGTATTTTATATCATGAAGGAGTCCCCTCGTACTCCCTGCTAGGATTGAAGCCTGGTCTTATTGGATGTGAACTGGGGCGAAACCTCTGTCACGCCCCGATCTCCCGCGGGATAATCGGACGTCCCCGCTAGGCACGAAATACCGCACCAGCGCTCCCGCGGGACGATCGCTTCACCCATCTGGGCGTGATGCCACACGAGCGTAAGCCGTACCCGTGCAAGGCCAAGGTTCGAACAGGCGATAAGAGGTCTAAGCCACAGAGTCTCATAGATTTTTCGAGTGCAAAGGAATTATAAACGCATAGGCGATTGGTAACAAGTTCACAGAGTCATCAATAGCGGAAGAATTGAATAACACAAGTATAGAAGTAAAGCAAACTCTTTATTGATATTGAACAAGTGTTACAGGTGACGCGACGCTAGGCCGAGATTACAAGTCGCTCAAGCCTCTCTCTCTGAAACAGTAAAAGCGTGCAAAGTGGCTACATTTATGGAATGATACATAGGCGATGTTCTAACTTATGTCTTGTATATGTGCTTCAGTTCCGGACTGAACGCTCCAAGGCTCCAGAGTGAACTCCACGCCTTAGCACGCACAAAGGAGACATCTGCACCGAACGAGGTTCTCCCGTATCCTGTAAGCAATCTGGTGGGTTATCAGTATATGAATGCACTGGTGGGGAGGCTACTCACCCGCTCGACAAATTCAAACACGTTATATAGGTTTCGTGCACCACTTTATTTCATATCATATATGCTCGTGCTTGATTTAACTAGGTTTACCTTGGACAGGGAAGGACGGATGATAAGTCGGTAAGTCTTGTCGTGTTCCTTATATCGCACAGTACACTGCCACACGAGTTAGGCTATCGAGCAAGATGAATCATCGCTAAGGTGGGTGGCCAGAATTAACTTGTACCTATGACCTTGTGAGCTAACCTAGTATTTAGGCAGACGACCCTGTGCCGAGTGAATGAACCTGTGTGATCGGAGCGTGACAACTAATGGATCGTCTTGACTTTTGGTTCGACACGATAAGACAAATTTGGAAATGCAAGTGAATCAGAAATATTTTATTGATAAGTTAGCCTAGAACTTGGAATAAATCATGCTTGATAGTTTCGTGAACGGATACATGAACCAGGTTGGACGACTTGATGTTAAAATCAAAAAGGTTTAGAATCAAATCTTGGCTTGGTGGTCTAGACTTGGAATGGATATCGTGGATTTTACCGAACGGACTCGAACCCTGTGTAAGCGAACGTGCTAATGTGTGTAGGATGATCCGTGCTCGATGTTTAGAAATCTGAGTGAACGAACTTGGGTAGAATATCCCATATAAATGAACAATGGTTTGACCCTAGGAATTGGGGCGCCACAACCTTAGTATATACGCGATGGGCACCTTGCTTCATCGGGTCGCCAAGAAGGAAACTTACCCCCCGGGGCAGCTGCAGACTCTCAGCTCTGCTCATTATAATATTTTATGGTATCGTCTGACCCAGTGGATTCTGAAGAAGTTCGAGCGGAAGCTCAGGGTCGCAAACATATTTTTCGCTGTGAGGGGCACTTGCTACGGTTTGGAGATGAACCGTCCCCTATTTGTTGCCCTGATGGAGCTGTATAATCTTCGTACGGGAATATTTTCCATACCTGGCGGCGAGATAGGCCTGGCTTTGCATGAGATATATGCCGTCTCAAAGCTTCCTTGGGGTGACGAGCCCAACGAAGAGTATATCCCGAGCAATAAAAAACTCGGAGAGTTAGAAGCGGAGAACCCCGAGGTCCTGGCGGTGTACCAGGGACTGCTATTCCACTACGACATTTGTCAGAGATCTTCGAAGAAGGAAAAGAATTCTACTGAGGGGTCTTCTCCCCACATCACAACTTGGACTCGCTACCTCTTCCCGGAGCAGAAGGAGTCCAATAAGGTTCATGTTCGGGCCCCATAGAGGGAACTGGCCCCTGAGGGTGAGAAAGCCGGAGGTTCCTCGGAGGAGGAGGACGAACCCGTTGATGACTTGAGTGGCCTCGAGGAGGAGTTCAGTTACTTTTATATGGATACCCACAAGTTGTCCTCGAAGGCCGTGTTGGCGGGGTATCTAATACTCTGGTTGCGCAATTGTGTAGTCCTGGATGGACCTGGTATGACAGAGCGGATCAGTCGCACCCTCATTTTACCGGCTGTGAAGTTGGCCTTCGGCTACAAGCTGGCCCTCCTACCTGCCATGGTGTGCTGCATCCAACGCGGCCTTCGTACCTTTGCTGCGAAGTTCGAAGATCAACCTGGTAGAGGTGACTTCAATCGTATTGAGCTTCCCTACCATTATTTGATGGGTTGGTTTCTCTTGCATCATGGTCTTTGATGAGCCCTGAGACTGACAAAGACATGGTGTCTGCTGACGCCCTGATCCGTAAGTATCGGCTGATGAAGGGGAGATGTGATACCATCCCTATTGGTATGAGGGAGCTCTCCTTCATGAATGGCTGGACCTTCTTCACGTCCGAGCTAGAATTTATCGACGATGAACGAAACGTCGTTCCCTATGATGACGGGCCTTGAAGTCCGGCTGGCAAGCTCTTTCGCTGGCTCCAAGCCATCAGTCCCTCCCACCTGGTGTACTATAATAAGGCTGCTATTTTTGTGGAGCCCTACTTGCCCAGTCGGTTCGTCCGTCAATTTGGCTATGCTCAGCTCTTATTGGGCCACCCGAGTGCTTCCCTCGGGTACAATGGGAGCTTGCTTGATGGAGCCAGGGCCTGGAGTTACTATAATAAAATCGGCACCAAAGTTCAGTTCCAGTTGCCAATAGCCGGGGTCGTGCCAAGAATATTGTATACGACGACCAAGTATTATTGTACGGCCAACGCCCCACCGCCTAACTTTGATCCGGAGAGGAGTTATATCGAGGGCACCCTGTTGATGCCTCCCGAGGCAAAGGGCCATAGAACATCCAAGAAGGGTAAGGGGGTTGCTTGGCCCCTACTCATGGAGTTGGATACATCAACCGATGAAGGGGAGACGACGTCTCCTTCTGATGATGTAAACCCCCAGAAAATTTCCAAATTATTAAATCTTGGATTTTTCCCAATTTTCTGGAATTTTCTGTGAATTTTCTGTAATTAAAATCAAGGCTTTTAATTAATAAATGATTTTTTAATTGGCAATAAATAATATTAAAATATTATGAAAATAACATTTTTGGGTGTAAAATAGAAAATTGGACTTAGGGTAATTTTTCTGGATTTTTCTGGGTCTCAGACCTATTTTTAAATGCCTAAAAACTAATTTTCTAATTAATTAATTATTTAACTAATTAATTATCTATTATTATTATTAATTATTATTTATTAATTCATTTTTATTTTATTTTTCTTTTCGGGCCGGCCCATTGGGCCGCGGCCCAGCCCGCTACCCAGCCCAGACCCGCTCGTATCGGGTCGGGTCGGGTCAGCCAACCCGACCCGCCCGCAACCACCCGACCCGCCGGCGACCCCGTCCCCCCACGATCCCCGAAACCCCCGGCCGCCTCCGCGCGCAGCGCCGCCCCCCGCGCGCTGCGCCGCTCCCCGCGGCCCACGTCCCCCTCGCCCCCGCCTTGGCCGGCCCCCGCAACCGCCTACCCTCCCTATTTAAACCCCTGCTGCCGGCCGTCTCCCCCACTCCCTCGCACCACCCTAGCCACCCGCCGCTCCGCCGCAGCCCACCACCCTAGCCGTCCCCTCCTCGCCGTCGACCCGCAGAGCCCCTCCGCCGCCTGTCTCCTCCGTCCCCCGATTGCTCCGGCGGCCCCCGACGCAAACAGCAGCAGCAGCAGCGACTCGAGCGGCTCCCCGCGCCGCCTCCGGCCGCCCTGAGCCGCCGCCGACGCGCCCCCAGCCTCGCCGCGCCGTCCTCCGCCGTTTGCCCCGAGCCCGGCCGCCCAGCAGCCGCCCTCCGCCGGATTCCGACGAGGAATCCCTAACCCTAATTCGCTGTGTCCGACACAGGACACAGTGTCCTGTGTCGTGTCGGACACGATCTCGACCCTGATTTTCGGGTCCCCTTCAGGTGCGTGTAACTTTCGCCTCGTAGCTCCTTTTTCAATTCTGCAAATTGCGTTGTGAAGCCTGTATGACCCTCTCGGTGTCCGGACAAACGGTTCGGGACATCGCGTCCTGTGGTGATCGCACACCGCGATCCAAAACCAGGAAAAAAACCAGACCATGTTTCACCCCGTTCGACGGGCGATTTTGTGTTCGGCTCATCGGAATCCAAATCTGGAAGTTCCGTTGGGTTCGTATCAGCATTCCTGACCCGTTGACACTAAGTTTGTTGTATTTAGAGACCTTTGACCGGACACGTCTTTCGGTGCAAAGCGGGCCCAACGGCGGACCCCGTTTTGACCCGAAACTGCCGTTTTTGCCCTTGGCTCCAAATTGGACCCAAGGACAGGCGTTTCTAGCTATTTGACATCTTCTGAGCATGATGGTAATGTCTATTTCAGCTTTTGGACTCATCTGTGGAAATTTCTCCCA
The DNA here is from genome assembly GCA_036927795.1 of Iris macrosiphon. Taxonomy (NCBI): domain Eukaryota; kingdom Viridiplantae; phylum Streptophyta; class Magnoliopsida; order Asparagales; family Iridaceae; genus Iris; species Iris macrosiphon. Next base: position 16,015,119 of record JAYESA010000015.1, on the reverse strand, counting down.
AGAACCTAATTAATCAGATCCAAACAACAGGCAAGTACCTGCACTTCAAGTTAAACTTTATATATTGTGATAATTTAATTCCCTGTCTTACATGTACCCTTGATGATTACTTCTAGAGTTAGAAATGCTGGATTTCATGTCTTGAATATTGGAGTTCATGTCTTGTTTTTCATGTCGGGTGGGAGAATACCTAGAAGGCATGTAGTTTACCCTTTCCCCTGTCGTGACTGCTAGCTTTTGGTACACGACTGTACCATCAGCCTGATACTCGATTATTCCTGACTGCTAGCCGCCTATGGCGTGCCTGATTAGCCTTATAAACCCCTACATGCCAACTAAGTATTCTAAATACAAAAACAAGTTCACACAGCTAGTTTCTAGATCTTGTTGCATTTCTTGTAGACTGTTGTAGTTTCATTTCCTGTCTCATTTATTTCAGTATTCTCGTATTTCCTGTTTATAAGCATTAACTCTGAAATATTGATAATCTTTATGCAACTTTCTCAAAATGATGCTCTAATTAATTGTCATAATTATTTAGTTTAACCTTGTTGTGCACTGTGTACTTTGCTCCTTTCCTGACTGGATCTGTTGATTTAGGCGATGATGAGGACCTTGCCCCTACTTATTATGGTCCATATGAGGGTACCGATGATACCTATGAAGAACCAGAACCCACCCAGGAGACCCCTGCTGCTGAGTAGCTAGTTTTAGCTATCTTTTATTCTGTTTTCTATCTTATTTAATCGGGTTTGTCCCCGATTTCATTTGAAATTTCTGTATTAAACATTTGAATTGCTGTCACATTTATTTCAGTTTGCAAATCTTAAATTCTATTCTCATTATTATCTTGCCTATGTTAAATGTGAATGAGTTAGTTTAGTTTAGATGGTTTGACCTAGACAGCGTACTACCGCCGACTCTGCGGCGTAGGCTGGACGTACCCACGTACTCGTGCCCGAACTTCCGGGTGCGGGTCGTGACACGTTTTTTTGGTGGCCCATGCAGGTCCTATCCTTAAATAGGGTAATACCCTAGGACAGGGTATGGAATGACATTGAGGATTTTAGGAAAAGCTCATTCACAGTATAGGGTTCTTATTTCAATTCCTGATATCATTATTGCTCAATTTTCCTATCGCCTTTGATTTCCAAGTATTCTATTCTGATTCTTCCTATCCCTTAATCTTTCAGAATGGTCCAGACCAGGAATACAGTGGGAGGCACATCAGAACCAGCTGAGCAGAATGTGCCAGAGACCCTTGCACTCCCGCCGCCTCCATCTGTTCCGGCAGTTACTCTAGATGGAGCACAGCTGCTTGGAGTGTTCCAGGGATTGGTGGAATCCCAGAAGGAACAAACTGCACTTCTGCGGACCAGCCTCTCAGAAGCTATTAAGTCCCAGGAGTCGCCACTCAAGAGGCCAGGAAGTGCTAAAGACTTCAAGAACCTTAGGCCTCTGGAATTTTATGGAACTGAGGGCATTCTCTACGCTGATGAGTGGATAGAGAATGTCGAGAGACTCCTGAAGACTGCCCGGGTTCCCGATGACCTCAAAGTGGAGTCCGCCAGCTTGCAACTGTTCGACATTGCTCGAACCTGGTTCAGAGATGAACCCCAACTATCTGCTCCCGACGTCACCTGGGAGGACTTCAAGAGGCTATTCAAGGAGAAATTTTATCCCGAAGTGGCTCGGGAAGCTCTCGAAAGCCAATTCGAGAGACTGGAACAAGGTAACATGACTGTTGATGAATATACTGCTGAATTTAGCAGGTTAAGCCACTTTGCGGAGTACATGGTTCGTACCCCGGAGGATAGAGCCCGAAGATTCAAGAAGGGGCTATCTCCGGATATCCGCCTTGCTGTCACCACCAGTCGAGCTCGCACCTATGAGGAGATCTTGAGCGTGGCTCAAGGCGTCGAGAGAGACATGGGGCACAAACTGAAACGAGAAAGAGATACCGGAAATGCGGGACCCAACAAACGCCCTTTTCAACAACAGCAACAACAACAACAACAGCAGAGGGCCCCGCAGCAAAATCAGCGTCCTCCCCCTCGAGCTCCAGCACCCCAACCCCAGGCTCAAAGACAGAACCAACAAGCTGCCCCTTGTGGATATTGCCAAAAACCAGGTCATACTTGGCAAGTCTGCAGGAAGAGGCTAGGTGCCTGCCTCTACTGCGGCTCAGCAGCGCATCAGATGAGGGACTGTCCAGCTGCTCAAGAACGCCCAGCTGCACCAAAGGTTCCAGCCCAGACCAGGGCCCCAGCAGTACAACAAAGGGGACACCCGCTTCCAACACAACAGCAACGCTTTGCTCAGCACCAGCAGCAACAGAGGGGTGCACCGCAGCAAGGCCGTGCTTATGCAATGACTCTGGAAGAAGCTGAGGCCACAGCAGACGTCATCACAGGTTCCGTGCTTATAAATTCAATACCAGCTATTACTTTATTTGACTCTGGAGCTTCTCATTCATTCATGTCAGTAGATTTCCTTATGAAGCATAACTTAAGCACTAAACCCCTTAGGAATTGTTATAAGATCATTACCGGTGGAGGAATCATCCCGGTTAGTGATGCCTGTAACAATTGTCCTATTACATTATGTGGAAGAGAACTGTATGCTAGACTACTTGTAATGCCAGTGCCCAGTTTTGACATTATACTGGGTATGGATTGGTTAAGTCAACATCATGCCACAATAGACTGTCACAGAGGCAGTGTAATCTTCAGACCCCCTGGCAAGCCAGAATTTGAATTTGCTAGAGGTTCTAGGGAAATGGGTAATAACATAATTTGTGGGGCCCTAGTAACAGAAGAACTGCCACCTATCATCTCGGAATACCTAGATGTCTTCCCTGAGGATCTCCCAGGCTTACCCCCAGACCGAGAAGTTGAATTCTCCATTGACTTAGTGCCAGGAGCAGCACCAGTATCTCAGAATCCCTACAGAATTAACAAGAAGGAGATAATAGAACTAAATGAACAAATCAAAGAGCTAGAAGACAAAGGGTTCATTAGGTCTAGTGTCTCACCCTGGGGAGCCCCAATACTATTTGTGCCCAAGAAGGACGGAACATCCAGAATGTGTATTGACTATAGGGCTTTGAATGCCTTAACCATTAAGAATAAGTATCCCCTGCCCAGGATAGATGACTTATTTGATCAGTTGAGTGGAGCTCGGGTGTTTTCAAAGATTGATTTGAGGTCTGGTTACCACCAAGTAAGGGTAAGGAAAGAAGACATCCCTAAAACTGCTTTCAATACCCGGAACGGACATTACGAATTCTTAGTGATGCCGTTCGGGTTGACGAATGCTCCAGCAGTTTTTATGAATTTAATGAACAGAGTGTTTCAGCCATACCTAGACAAATTTGTAGTGGTCTTCATTGATGATATTTTGATCTACTCCAAGACCCCCGAAGAACATGAAGAACATTTGAGGTTAGCATTGGAGACTTTGAGGAAGGAAAAACTTTATGGAAAATTATCTAAATGTGAATTCTTCCTAGACAAAGTAGAATTCTTGGGACATGTTGTGACTGGGGATGGAATAGCAGTCGATCCTAAGAAGATAGCTGCAGTAGAATCCTGGCCCACTCCAGACTCTGTAGCAGAGATTAGAAGCTTCCTGGGACTAGCTGGCTACTATCGGAAGTTTGTGAAGGACTTTGCTAGGATTGCTGAACCCATGACAAAGTTAACAAGGAAGGATGAAGAGTTTACCTGGACTGATGAATGTCAGCATGCTTTTGAGGAATTGAAGAAAAGGCTAACTTCTGCCCCTATTCTTACCTTACCTTCTGGAACCGGAGGTTTCGCTATTTATAGTGATGCTTCTGGAAAAGGTCTAGGTTGTGTATTGGAGCAGAATAAGAAAGTAATAGCATATGCCTCTAGACAGCTTCGACCACATGAAAAGAATTATCCAACCCACGATTTAGAATTGGCAGCTGTCATTTTTGCTCTTAAATTATGGAAACATTACCTTTATGGAGAAAGGGTGGAAATATTTACAGATCACAAAAGTCTAAAATACATCTTCACCCAGAAAGAGCTGAACATGAGGCAAAGAAGGTGGCTGGAACTAATGAAAGATTTTGATATCAACCTTCAATATCATCCTGGAAAGGCCAATGTGGTTGCTGATGCTCTAAGCAGGTATCCTATGGCGATGCACTTGACTTTGAACCGGCACTTGCTCGAGGACCTGGAAAGTCTGGGTATTGAGGTAATTATCCCAGGAAAAGAGGGCCAAATGATGAACTTGCAGATTCAGTCTACTTTAATAGACAAAATCAAGGAGACTCAGTTTCAAGACGAAGGCCTGCGAAGCCTTCGAGGTCAAGTGCAAGCTGGATTAGTAGAAGATTTCAGAATTCATGTAGATGGATCACTGAGGCATGGCGATAGATTATGTGTACCTCAAGGAGACATAAGGGAAGAAATTATGCAAGAGGCGCACAGATCGCAATACTCCATACATCCAGGAGCCAACAAGATGTACAAGGACCTGAGGACGCATGTTTGGTGGCATGGCATGAAGAGAGAAGTATCCAGGTTCGTATCCCGCTGTTTAGTGTGCCAACAGGTTAAGGCTGAGAGACAAAGACCTGGAGGATTGCTTCAACCACTACCCATTCCGGAGTGGAAGTGGGAACATATCACAATGGATTTTGTTTCCGGACTTCCAAGGACACCTAGTGGAAAGGATGCAATCTGGGTGATAGTGGATAGGCTGACCAAGTCGGCACACTTTCTACCTTTCAAAGTGGGGCTATCTACAGAGAAGCTGGCAGATCTATATATCAGACATATTGTTAAGTTACATGGGGTTCCGGTAAGCATTGTCTCCGACCGAGACTCAAGGTTCACCTCTCACTTCTGGAAGAGCTTACAAGCCAGCTTGGGGACGCAACTCAAATTCAGCACAGCATACCATCCCCAAACCGATGGACAATCGGAACGTACAATCCAGACACTTGAAGATATGCTCCGTACATGTGTTCTGGATTTTGGAGGATCCTGGGAAGACTATTTACATCTGGTGGAGTTCTCTTATAATAACAGCTACCAAGCCAGTATCGAGATGACTCCATTTGAAGCCCTGTATGGCCGAAGATGTCGTACCCCGCTATCATGGGACGACGTTGGAGAGAGAGCCTTACTGGGACCAGAGATGGTGATCGACTCAGCTGAGAAGGTAAAACAGATAAGGGATAGACTTCGAGTGGCGCAAGACAGACAACGACATTGGGCAAATAGCCACCGAAGGCCCTTGGAATTTGAGGTAATTAAATTTATGAAATTCAAGTCAATTTAAACATTTTATTATGGAACTAAGACTTGATTATGACTCTATTTTAAGGTTGGAGAACTGGTGTTCTTGAAGATTTCCCCGACACGTGGCACCATTAGGTTCGGAAGGAGTGGAAAACTCAGCCCAAGATTTATTGGACCTTTTGGTATTCAGGAGAAAATCGGAGAAGTGGCATACCGCCTGGCATTGCCACCCTCTCTGGAAGGAGTCCATAACGTCTTCCACGTGTCGCAGCTGAGGAAGTATGTGTCAGACCCCAGCCACATTTTGGATCACTCAGAGCTCGAAGTAGGCCCAAGTTTGACTTACCAAGAGCAACCCGTGGAGATCCTGGATCGCTCGGAGAAAGTCCTACGGAACCAAGTTATCTCCCTGGTTCGTGTAGCTTGGAAGCACCATTCTCCCGGCGAATCCACCTGGGAGCGAGAAGACGAGATTAGAGAGCGATACCCCTATCTTTTTGAACCCTGAGGTATATTGTAATTTTCGGTTTTTTCTTTTCGTCCCATGTTACCCTTAAATTTCGAGGACGAAATTTTTGTAAGTTGGGTAGGTTGTAAACCCCCAGAAAATTTCCAAATTATTAAATCTTGAATTTTTCCCAATTTTCTGGAATTTTCTGTGAATTTTCTGTAATTAAAATCAAGGCTTTTAATTAATAAATGATTTTTTAATTGGCAATAAATAATATTAAAATATCATGAAAATAACATTTTTGGGTGTAAAATAGAAAATTGGACTTAGGGTAATTTTTCTGGATTTTTCTGGGTCTCAGACCTATTTTTAAATGCCTAAAAACTAATTTTCTAATTAATTAATTATTTAACTAATTAATTATCTATTATTATTATTAATTATTATTTATTAATTCATTTTTATTTTATTTTTCTTTTCGGGCCGGCCCATTGGGCCGCGGCCCAGCCCGCTACCCAGCCCAGACCCGCTCGTATCGGGTCGGGTCGGGTCAGCCAACCCGACCCGCCCGCAACCACCCGACCCGCCGGCGACCCCGTCCCCCCACGATCCCCGAAACCCCCGGCCGCCTCCGCGCGCAGCGCCGCCCCCCGCGCGCTGCGCCGCTCCCCGCGGCCCACGTCCCCCTCGCCCCCGCCTTGGCCGGCCCCCGCAACCGCCTACCCTCCCTATTTAAACCCCTGCTGCCGGCCGTCTCCCCCACTCCCTCGCACCACCCTAGCCACCCGCCGCTCCGCCGCAGCCCACCACCCTAGCCGTCCCCTCCTCGCCGTCGACCCGCAGAGCCCCTCCGCCGCCTGTCTCCTCCGTCCCCCGATTGCTCCGGCGGCCCCCGACGCAAACAGCAGCAGCAGCAGCGACTCGAGCGGCTCCCCGCGCCGCCTCCGGCCGCCCTGAGCCGCCGCCGACGCGCCCCCAGCCTCGCCGCGCCGTCCTCCGCCGTTTGCCCCGAGCCCGGCCGCCCAGCAGCCGCCCTCCGCCGGATTCCGACGAGGAATCCCTAACCCTAATTCGCTGTGTCCGACACAGGACACAGTGTCCTGTGTCGTGTCGGACACGATCTCGACCCTGATTTTCGGGTCCCCTTCAGGTGCGTGTAACTTTCGCCTCGTAGCTCCTTTTTCAATTCTGCAAATTGCGTTGTGAAGCCTGTATGACCCTCTCGGTGTCCGGACAAACGGTTCGGGACATCGCGTCCTGTGGTGATCGCACACCGCGATCCAAAACCAGGAAAAAAACCAGACCATGTTTCACCCCGTTCGACGGGCGATTTTGTGTTCGGCTCATCGGAATCCAAATCTGGAAGTTCCGTTGGGTTCGTATCAGCATTCCTGACCCGTTGACACTAAGTTTGTTGTATTTAGAGACCTTTGACCGGACACGTCTTTCGGTGCAAAGCGGGCCCAACGGCGGACCCCGTTTTGACCCGAAACTGCCGTTTTTGCCCTTGGCTCCAAATTGGACCCAAGGACAGGCGTTTCTAGCTATTTGACATCTTCTGAGCATGATGGTAATGTCTATTTCAGCTTTTGGACTCATCTGTGGAAATTTCTCCCAAGAACCTAATTAATCAGATCCAAACAACAGGCAAGTACCTGCACTTCAAGTTAAACTTTATATATTGTGATAATTTAATTCCCTGTCTTACATGTACCCTTGATGATTACTTCTAGAGTTAGAAATGCTGGATTTCATGTCTTGAATATTGGAGTTCATGTCTTGTTTTTCATGTCGGGTGGGAGAATACCTAGAAGGCATGTAGTTTACCCTTTCCCCTGTCGTGACTGCTAGCTTTTGGTACACGACTGTACCATCAGCCTGATACTCGATTATTCCTGACTGCTAGCCGCCTATGGCGTGCCTGATTAGCCTTATAAACCCCTACATGCCAACTAAGTATTCTAAATACAAAAACAAGTTCACACAGCTAGTTTCTAGATCTTGTTGCATTTCTTGTAGACTGTTGTAGTTTCATTTCCTGTCTCATTTATTTCAGTATTCTCGTATTTCCTGTTTATAAGCATTAACTCTGAAATATTGATAATCTTTATGCAACTTTCTCAAAATGATGCTCTAATTAATTGTCATAATTATTTAGTTTAACCTTGTTGTGCACTGTGTACTTTGCTCCTTTCCTGACTGGATCTGTTGATTTAGGCGATGATGAGGACCTTGCCCCTACTTATTATGGTCCATATGAGGGTACCGATGATACCTATGAAGAACCAGAACCCACCCAGGAGACCCCTGCTGCTGAGTAGCTAGTTTTAGCTATCTTTTATTCTGTTTTCTATCTTATTTAATCGGGTTTGTCCCCGATTTCATTTGAAATTTCTGTATTAAACATTTGAATTGCTGTCACATTTATTTCAGTTTGCAAATCTTAAATTCTATTCTCATTATTATCTTGCCTATGTTAAATGTGAATGAGTTAGTTTAGTTTAGATGGTTTGACCTAGACAGCGTACTACCGCCGACTCTGCGGCGTAGGCTGGACGTACCCACGTACTCGTGCCCGAACTTCCGGGTGCGGGTCGTGACAGATGATCCTCCGGTTGTGAAGCAAAAACTGAAGGTTGGGACCCAGCATGCTCGCTACTCCAAGAAGGTGAGAACCGATGTGGTCCCAGAGACGAGACCAGCGTCGAAAACCAAGCCCCCTGTGGAGGGTGCCACAAGCGGAGAGGTAGGACCCCTTGCTCTAATGGTTCCTGAAGTAGGACCCTATTTAGATATTTTGGCGGTATCCATAAATTCACTTAGTTTAATTTTTCCTGGTCCTCTTTATAACTATCGCTCTTCTGGTCTGTTTGGATATTTGCAGACACAGGAGAAAAGGGGTCGTTCCCGGCGGGCAACCGCTTCAGTGGTTTCCTACGCCGAATCGGAAGAGGGATCTCCCCCGAAGTTTGATGTAGGTGTCTCAGAACCAGCACCTAAGGCTTTGGGGGCCCAGGACTTGGATGCAATTTCGGCAGAGCAGCCTTATACCCCTTTATAGCATATATCTGTGGACGACATAAAAGTCGTGGGGACGGCTATGACATCGCTGGAGAAGACACAACCTACGCTGCCTTCTTCTGGTACGCCATTTTATAACTTGACGGAAGGTCAGATTTTCTGGCTTCAACTCTCGATTCTTCGAGCAAAGCTGATTACCGGTTGCTCTGGTTCCGCAGACCCTATCTTTCTCTTGCAGACTATAGATGTGGCCATCGAGGAAGATGTCGAAGAAGAATAAGGTGGGCTTGTTTGGAGGAGGTCTGGATCTCTCTTCCGCTCCTCTGGAGGCAGAGGATACCTTGCGCGGTCTGTCCAGGACCCCTCAGACGTTGCAGGTTCTTCTGGTGTGGTGGCTGTTCCTTCAGCTATTGTTGTCGGGGTCTCCGTAGCTAAAGCTTCTCTGGATAGTGGGGTGGTGAACCGTCGTGATGAGGTTGTTCCCCCTCTTGAGGTTACTGTGTCACCTCCCGAAGCCGTCATGACGCAATCTAGGGATAGCACACTGGAGGAAGCTGATGTGGCGAGTCAGCTGTTCCCAGTCTTAGTAATACTCTGGCCTCTGCGGCTCAGCTACCGGCATCCAGGCTCTTCGGGCGTCCATGAAAGATTGGCTCGCAGACAGGATTGCTGGTTGCTCCTCTACTGTTGTTTCGCCTTCATGATTTTTGGGCACTGTTGTGCCGCCTGCTGCGCTTGTAGCCCCTTCTTCGATCCCGTCGCCCTTGACTCCGGCTACACTGGAAGAGATTGACAAGACCGTCAAACTTTCTATCTGGAGCTTCCACATGTTCTTGAAGGAGGGGATTGAGGGTGTGTTGGAGCGTAATAAATCTTTCGCCTGGGCAAGGCACTTTGCTGAGGGCTAGGTCCATTCTCTGAAGGGTACCCTGGCTTTGAGCAGATGACCAACTTTCTGGGCCATAAACTGCAGGAAGTAGAGAAATGCTTAACAGAGCTGCAGCAGTATCAGCAGGCAGACATGGGAATACTGATCTCCTATGAATATAACGAGTTCTCAAAGAAGGTGGAGACAGAGAAGACCTTCTTTGATTCGTACATGGAGTTCCTGCAATGCGATCTCCGAATTTTGTGGAAAAGATGTGACCAGCTGGACGATCTCAGAGAGGAGTGCCTCTCTCGGCAAAAGGACCTGACTGAGCAGATTAGACGGCTCCAGATTGAGCTTGATGCAACAAAAAATAGGCTATGGGAGGCCCAGTAGAAAGGGGAGGCCATCCGTACTGAGGTGAGTTAAACAGTCCAGAATACGGCTGGAGTTTAGGTTCTGGTGCAACAGCTAGAGGACAGACACGAGTCCTATGCTTGCTACGAAGATCCGGAGGTTATGGCCCAAGAAGTTGAGCGCCGGGCTCCTCGGAGGTTCCTGGACGGCCATATTGCTCGTCTCCGTGAGCGGATAGTCGAGTTATGCTCCGACTCATAGCACCCATAATTTTCTTTTGCCTTTTTGTATCTTCATTTTGCCCTTGGGATTGAGATCTTGATAATCCCCTAAAATATAGTTTTGCTTTTAATCTCTCTTTGTGGAGAAACATAAAAGTTATCTTATCTGTTTTTCTATTCATTTGTATTAGCTTTAGGTACCTTACTAGAGGTAAATATGAACATAATACAATACCGTGGCTTTTTAAGGATGTCCCGCTGGGGGATCTTCGGTGGACTTATTACTTTTTGCGCACTAGGGTGCAAGTAATAAGTTTGAAATGAAACCCTATCAGTGGTAATAGGGTCACGATAGATTTTGTGGACTTAACACCACTGGCGTAACTAAATTTAAGCACGGGTGATAATTTTATACGGCGATCGATATCAGGGGTCCTGTGGACGTGATGGTCGATAACCAACCCGAAAGGTTTGCTCAAAGGTGCGAAGGACATGGCAAACCCTAGTGGAGACTTTTTTGGGTGGACTTATTATTTGTTGCGCACGTTGAGTGCAAATAATAAATTCAAAAATAATCCCTATAAGAGGTAATATGGACGTGATAGGTTTTGTGGATCCATTACTTTTTTACGTATGTTAGTGCAAGTAATAGGTTCGATACAAGCCCTGCTAGAAGTAATATGGACGTGGCAGTTTTTATGGACTTAGCACTACTGGCGTACCTTGGTGAGTACGGGTGGTAAGTGTAAATGACAACCGATATCAGAGGTAATAATCGATGGTCAAGGCTAGGAAGTTTGCTCAGAGGTAATATGGACATGACAAAATCTTGGGTTGTGGGCTTATTATCCATGGCGTACCTTAAGTACAGATAATAAGCTGAAACGACTAGCACTATCCGGGGTTATGCGAACGTGATAGTAGAAAGTTGAAAAGTAGAACATTACTCAGAGGTAATGTGGGCATAAAAAAGTTCTAGAAATATCTTACTCAGAGTAATGTGGACGTGGTAAGATATGACTTTGTGGGGATAGTGGAGAGACATAGTTCAAAGAAAATGTGGACTTGAACTAACTTTTTCTCTGCTGGGGAAAAGGAAGTGTGGATTCATTTCCATAGCGGGTATCCCGCTGGGGGATTTTTTATGGACCTATTACTTCTTGTGCACGAAGGTGCAAGTAATAAGTTCGAGATGAGTCCTGCCAGAGGTGATATGAACGTGACAGTTTTTGTGGACTTAGCACTGCTGATGTAGGCGAGTACTGGTGATAAGTTTAGACGGTGATTGATATCAGGGGCCTTGTGGATGCGATGATCGATAACCAACCCGACATGTTTGCTCAGAGGTGGAAAGGATATGGCGAACACTACTGAATTTTTTTTGGGTAGACTTATTATTTGTTGCGCACGTTGAGTGCAAATAATATATTTGAATAACAACCCTATCAGAGGTAATATAGACGTGATAAGTTTTGTGGATCCATTACTTCTTTGCGCATGTTAGTACAAGTAATAGGTTCGAGCCAAGCCCTGCCAGAGGTAATATGGACGTGGCAGTTTTTGTGGACTTAGCACCGCTGGTGTACCTTGGTGAGTACGAGTGATAAGTGGAAATAACAACCGATATCAGAGGTAATATGGATGTGATGATCGATAGCCAAGATCCGGGATGTTTGCTCAGAGGTAATATGGACGTGGCAAACTCCACCGGAGTAGTCTATTATAGCGGCAGTTTAGAGGTCCTGTGGACATGAACCAGCGCCCAGGAAGATACGATATAGTTTGGTGATAGAGGAGTACTAGTCTGATTTAGACGTAGTACTTTTTGAGGAACTTGCCGTTGATAGGCATCATGAGCAAGTCGCCGCTGGATTTCGCCAACCGGTAAGCACTGTTGGAAAATACGGTTTTCACGATGAACAGGCCTTTCATTTAGGTTAGAATTTTCCTGTTGTCTTATGGGTCATAACCATGGGTCTTCTTACTGTTAAGACGAGGTCACCCACTTGGAATGTCCCTTGTTTTACCCGTTTGTTGAAGGCTCCAAAGAGACGTGCTTGATACAACTCTATGCGTTGTTGAGCTAAGAGCCATTTTTCGTCAAGTGCTTCTAATTCCTGTAGCCGTCGGCGGTAATTTTCGTCCATGGTTAGCTGGTGGGAGAGGGACACTCAAATTATAGGGTTCTGGATCTCGAGAGGAAGGACCACTTCACTCCCGTAGACCAAGGAGAAGGGTGTACTTCCAGTAGCTACCCGAACGATGTACGGTAGGCCCATAGATATTTCTCGAGTTTCTCGTTCCATTCGTGCTTGTTAGATGATACAAACTTCTTGAGGAGCTTGATGATGGTTTTTTTGAACGCCTCGGTCAATCTATTAACTGCTGGGTTGTAGGCGGTTGATGCCACATTATGGATGCAATTTTTATCGTAGAGCAGGTAAAAAGCATGACTTACGAATTATGGACCATTGTCATGGATGATCCTTCGTGGCAAGTCGAAGCAATAGATAACGTGATGCTTGACGAAGCTAACCATGTTCGATATTTTGACTTCAGCGAGTGGAACTGCTTTCGCCCACTTGGAGAAGTAATCTGTGATGGCTAGAATAAATCGATGTCCCTTAGACGAAGGTGGACTTATCGGTCCGATGATGTCCATCCCCCATACTTAGAACGGCCAGGATGCTACCGTTGGGTATAGGAACTCGGAGGGCTGATGGATAAAATCGACGTGGATTTGGCAAGCTTGACACTTTCTTGCATAGTCAATAGCCTCTGCCACCATCGTTGGCCAATAGTAGCCCATTCTTCGAAGACTGTCTTATAACTTTGGACCAGGCTAATGTGCTCTGCATACGCCATCATGAGCTTTGCGGAGGGCTTATTTTGCTTCTGCGTCGGATCGTAACAGGAGACCATCGTAGGATCGATGGTAGAACATTTTGGTGGTTGTATCAAAATAGAACCTGAAGGAATATCTTCTGATCGAAGTAGCTTCTTTTGGATTCTCGGGGACCCATAGACTACGTAGTCGATGAATGGAATCCTCCAATCTCGAGTGTCGGTGTCGACCCCCGTGGCGTAGTTGAGGCACAAGCTTAGGTTGCTTTTAGGACATACTAGTTCTTGGCCGACCACATCGATTAGCAGGTGAGTATTATTTGGTATTGCTAAGGAGGCGGCGAGGTCGGCCAGAGCGTCTGCCTCAATATTTTATAATCAATGGACATGCTCAATAAAGAACATCTCGAAGATTGCGATAATTTTAAGTGCAACCTGGTGATAGGGGATCAAGTCCTCGTTTCAGACTTCATACTCACCCCGGACCTGTTTGACTATTAGTTGAGAATCGTCGTAGGCCTCCAGGTATTCTATTCTGAGTTGCTTGGTGAGCTGGAGCCCGATGATTAAGGCGTTGTACTCTGCCACATTCTTGGAATATGGTTCTGTGAGAGAGTAGGCACGATTGATGACAAGACCGTCTGGAGAGATCAACACTGTCCCGACCCCAACGATGATGTTGCCTTTGGGTCCTGCCCTTGAAGTGCCATCAAAGAACATTCGCTAAACTTCTTCGTGTGAGGTGACGTTGGCGTCTGCCACTTCGTCTAGAATCTTTTCATAGAGCTTTGAGGTCTTTCACCCTGGGTGGGCTGCTAGAAAGTCGGCCAATGCCTGACCCTTGACGGCCTTCTATGGGACGAATATCATATCATATGGAGATAACAATATTGCCCAGGTAGCCAAACGGGAACTAAGTGCCCCAGGTTTGGTCATGAGGACCCTGAGGGGGTTGACTCACGAGATTACATGAATGGTCTGTCCAGTCACGTAGTATCGAGTTTTCTGGATGACGAATACCAAGGCAAGGCACTCTTTCTCGACTGCGGTATATCTATGCTCTGGGCTGACAATCATCCGACTAAGGTAGTATATGGCATGCTCGTGACCTGAATCACTATTCTAGTCTAACAGGGCACCGAGAGAGTGATCCATTGCGCGTAAATAGAGCAGGAATGGCTTTCCCACGACCGGGGCCATTAGCACATGAGGGTTTGATAGGTATTCTTTAATTTTGTCGAATGCTCGTTGGCACTCATCATTCCAAACAAAGGAGACACCTTTCTTCATGAGCTGTGTGAATGACTGGCAGCATCCAGAGAGGTTTGATATGAACCTTCTGATGTATGCCAACCTACCTTGTAAACCACAAAATTTTCAGAGGTTCTTTGGCGGATTCATCTCTAGGATGGCCTTGGTCTTGTCAAGGTCTATATGAATGCCGCGAGCAGTGATGACGAAACCCAGATATTTGCCGCTGAAGACTCCTAGGAAGGACTTAGTAGGGTTCATCCTGAGGCGGTGTGCGCTCATCAGGTCGAACACAGTCCTCATATCTTGGAGGTAATCGTCTTTGGAGCGACTTTTGACGGCGATGTCATCGACATAACATTCCACCTCCTTGCGTAGATGATCACAGAATATGGTGCTTATAGCTCGTTGATATGTGGCACCCATATTCCTTAGACCGAAAGGCATAACCGTATAGCAGTATACGCCTATCGGTGTCCGAAATGATGTATGTTTCTTATCGTCAGCAAAATCTTGATTTGGTTGTAGCCTAAGAAGCCATCCACGAAGGACATGCGCTCGAAGCCGCAAATGTTGTCCATCATGATGTCAGTGACCGAAAGAGAAAATTCATATTTAGGATATGCCGCATTTAGTTCACGAAAGTCGATGCAAATTTGAATCTTCCCATTCTTCTTAATGATAGGGACAATGTTGGCTACCCAGTCGGGGTATTGTTCCTCACGGATGAAGCCGCTAGCTATCAGCTTATTGACTTCAGCTTTAATGGAGTCCATCACGTCTGGCCGAAACTGTCGTTGATGTTGCTTGACTGGTTTGGTGTTGGCAAAATATTGAGTTTGTGGACCACGATTTGGGGATCCAGTCCTGGCATGTCCTTGTAGCTCCAAGCAAAGACGTCAATGTATTCCCTCATGAGTTGTAATAGGGATTCTCGATCTTCGTTGGACAGACTTTTGCTGACAAAGATAGGTTTGGGGCATGATTCATTGTCGAGGTTGACTTGTATGACTTCATCCTCCGTAGGAGGTTGTCGTTGTTCGAATCGCATCTTCTATTGTGAATCAAGGTGTTGGGCCCAAGGTTCCATCTCAAAGAGTTCAGATTGACCTTTGTTGTCTTCCTCGGGGTCGGCAGATACCATGTTGGAGGACAGTGTTTGTCTGAGCACGTCCCCGATGCTGAAATCGGAGTACCAAGCTTAAGATTCTGACGAGTATGAGTGTACCTTATCTTCTTCGTCTGAGTCCTCAGGGATTGTAGGAGGCATCACATATTGTCATGCCCTAGTTCCAAAATACGTAGGACTAGGAACACGTAAGCATGCCAGCCGTATGTATATGGCAACCCCAATATATGAATACCATAATACATACGTACGCTGTAATATGAATAATAACTCACATGTGGTATATATATTGTCACAAGTCACATGGCATAACTTGATCTCATCCACAGAATCAAATAACCAATCAACTATATAACTGAATCAAGTATAAAATGCTTAATAAGAATAAGTAGTTGGGTGGAGACAAATCCACTACCAAACTAGAATATAAGAGAAACAAAATAGGTACATCTAATGAACCATGAGGCTCGAAGAGAAGACCTCCTCGAAAGAGAGAGAAGTACCAAGTCCTGATCCGTGCTCCTGCGAATAGTCAAGATCGTCTACACCTGGAAAGGGACCAGGTCCTCAGAGGGACGTAACAAGATACATAGAAGCATACCAATTGAATACAGTAAACATGCATAATAGACAGAAAATATATAAGTACGCTGTACAAGACAATCTATATGAATATGCATAATGAGGACAACTTTTCGACGTATGGGCAGGGGTAGGCTACTCTATCTAATCTTACAACTCACACACACGTCAGGAACATCAGAAATCGACATATCGCGAGGGTAGCGACCAGCGTGACACAACTACCATAGTGCGTGCTAGATACTACGGTTTACCAGAGTGGTTATAGCCCATACGCCTACTGATTGTCCTCCTCTCCCAAGATACTATGTGTCAAGTGTGTGTTAACATATATAATATATAATTATGACTGAAAGAAAATACACATGCAATAAATATATAAAAATATAATAAGCATGCAAAGTACTGTAAGCAATTTGGCAAGGTATCTTTCCTGGCAAGAAAGCTGCAAAGTGTAAGCGTCCAAACGTCAGGCACAATGGATCAGAAACTATGACCTCTGAATAAACGTCTCTGGATGCTGAAATAAACATCACCAACGTTCTCATAATAAGCGAGATAGCTAAAAAACACTGCCCTTTCGTCCAATTTGGACACAGGGGCAAAACGGTAATTTTGGGTCAAAGCGGGTCCACATGTGGGCCACTTTGTACCGAAAAGTGTGACATGGATAATATCTCTAAATGGAATAAATTATAGGTCAAACAAATTCTAAACGTCGATACGAACTCAACGGTATATCCAATTTTGGATTCCGGGGAGCCGAACACAAATTCGCCCTAAAAGTCAACCATAGGGCCCGCAAATAGACGGCTTGGTCAACTGTCTCAGAATTGCGTAAAACTTGGGTCACAGGACCAGCGTGATACCACGAATCCAATAGCGCAAGTTTCGTCGCATTCCGACGAGCGTGCACTAAATGGTGCGGTATTTTATAAAAGTCGCGATACGGGGACTTTTTACGGATACGGGTTGATTCTGACACGCACACACGTCCAAATCAGTTTTCGCGAAAGCCCTCACGTCAGGATATACCATACGCGCCTTTTGATATAATTGGTATGCGACAAGGTGGTCCCGTTTGGCGGGACGCACTCCGTATCACAATTTTCCAATATTTTAAAAATAAATTTTTGGTCAATTTGGAGGTTGAATAATTTAACACATAGAACAAGTTAACAAAAACTAAAAAAAAAAATTCTCGGTTATATGGAGAAAAAAAACCCTTTAATTAGTTTTCGAAAAAATTAAACAGGTTGATGGCAAATTGGGTGTGAACATAGTATTTTGGATTCGAAATTCTGAACTATTTTGGTCAGTTTTCCGGTCATTTTTCTGTCGATTTTTCGACCGATCCGGGAACGAAAACATGTGCCGCTTGAATGAAAATCCTAGAGAGTTAGGTTGTGGACGTACACGAATAAACCGCTCGAGAAAAGAACGAGAGATGAAGGAGATACGGTACCTTGAAGTAGGGATGTTGGAGCGGTGCTGCTGTGACCGCAGGCGCGTACGCGGATGCGGATTGCGGCTGTGGTAGCGCGTGGTGGCGGCGGTCGACGTGGGGACGGTTGCTGGAGGTTGGTGTTCGAAGGGTGGTCACCGGCGTAGCCGCTAGAGTTAGGGTTTGGGTATATATATATATATATATATATATACAGAGAGAGGGAGAGAGAGATCGGGTGTAGTTTTGTTGCTGGGGATTGCGGGGTTTTGTTAGGTTTTGTGTTTTAGGTTTTCATTTTATTTCTTTTTCTTTTCTTTTCTTTTTATTTCTTTTCTTTTTCTTTTCTTATTTATTATTATTATTATTATTATTATTATTATTATTATTATTATTATCATTATCATTCTTATTATTATTCTTATTCTTATTCTTATTACTATTATTATTACTATTTATTATTGCCAATATTATTATTGCTATTATTATTATCATTATCAACTATTATTATTACTAATATTATTATTATTATTACTATTACTATTACTATTACTATTATTATTATTATTATTATTATTACTAGTATATATGCACGTGCTTTGCACGTATATTGGAGTGAATGATGTTGATGAGTTAGTTTATTTCTACTGCTTTTAATTATATAGGTTAATCGTTTAACCTTTCGAATTGTTTGGTAACAATTTAAAAGACTTAGCAAGTAGCATGAACCCTTTGATTTCCGTAAATGGTTGTCATTATTGCATCTCTTAAATGGTTGTCAATGGAATTTATTGTAGGTATTTTTTTTAATTACTAAATATGTTGAAGGGTATTTTTGGAACAAAATTTTTTCACGGTGAAGCCTAGTTTTGGCATTATATAGTAGAATAGATTATTATTATTATTATTATTATTATTATTATTATTATTATTATTATAACCTTATATTTATTAAAGTATTTTCACATATATAAATGAGATAAAAATCCAAAAATAATATTTGCACACAAAATAAATTCTAAAAAATTATTTTGTAAGACTTTTAATAAATACTAAACTCAAAATATTTTATAAAATATTTTATAATTAATAATTAGATATTTATCTAGTTATAATAAATTAAATAAATGTATTATCTAATTAACTAAGTAAATAAATAAATAGTTATCCACAAAATAGGTAATTGTAAATAATATGTACATCTATAAAAAGAAAAAATGCCTAACTTGCACAGAAAATTATAGGATGCTAATTATAGGAAGTTGGAGTTGGAAAATAACCACAATTAAATTATATATAATATCTAAATATTTAATAATTAATCTATGGTCGTTACACTAATGTCATACTAACACCAAGGGATTAAATTTTTGTGCCACGAAAAGATCCTACAGGTAGTGTCTTTTGTGTATGCTACTTGCTACGAAGGACGATACAAGTTTTGGGGCTATCATATATTATTAATGTCCAACCACGGTGAAGTGTTCTAATATAATTATTAGATTTTCTTTGATTCGAAAAATAATCTAAAACAATTACAAGAAACACAAAATACACACAAGATACCTATTTCTGGGTGAGGGGGTTTACACATATCCTAAGCCATGCTTGGTTTTATGATAGTAATCATCGGGCTTGCCTGTAGGAGTGGGTGGACGCAAGGGCAACCTTCGGCCTTTGTCGTAGTTCAGCCCTTTAGTGGCCTTCAGATCGTACCCCATTTTCTGGATAAGGTACATGGCTTGTGAACTATACAGATAGAACGACATTCTGCCAATGTCAGGTTCTGGTTCTGGTTCTTCTTCCCTTGGGATGACGGACTGAGGTTATTCTACCATGCCGAAGATGATAAGATTATCTCTCCTCTTCCTAGGCGAGACTAGGAAGTAAGAATCTTGGTCGGGGAGAATCCGGTGCGCTGTGTAGGTTGTGGTCACTTGCGTCTGCAGGTGTAAACCTAGACCATGCTTCATGGCATATAGTATATTAAGGTGGGAGATCTCAGAATAGTCAAAAGGTAGTCCTTTATTCAGAAAGTAGGATAACTTTTCATCTGGAATTACATCATCAAGGGATGGGATATAAGCTTGAGCGGCTACGTATTCCTCTAACTCGTCTTCCTCTTCAGGTACCCCCAGTGGATGTGAAGGTTCTGACCGTTCTCAGCATTGTTTTACTATAAGAGGTTCAGTACTTGCATGGTCTTCCCTTGGTGGTCGATTCGTCCTACGAAGGCGAACGACCAAGGGTTCGGAATACGAGGATGGTGCTGGACCTTCCCTAGGTGGTCGGCTTGGCCTGTGAAGGCGAATGACCATAGGGTTGAAAAGAGTAGGTGGTGCTGGTTTTCCCTTTGGTGGTCGGCTCGACCTGGGGAGGCGAACGACCGAAGGCTCTGATGATATGGAAGGAGCCTGTCACGCCCCGATCTCCCGCAGGCTAATCGGCCGTTCCCGCTAGGCGGGAATCACCCTCGCCAGCGCTCCCGCGGAACGATCGCTTAACCCATCCGGGCGTGATGCCGTACGAGCGTGAACCACGTCCGTGCAAGGCCGTGATTCATTGGCTGGCGGTAAGAGTTCTAAGCCACAGAGTCGCACAGATTGTCCGAGTGCAGCGGAGTCATGAACGCATAGGCGATCGGTAACAGGTTCTCTGAGTTGACAAATATAGCGGAAGCATTGAAACACAAGTTGAAGTAAAGCAAGCTCTTTTATTGATATGAACATGTGTTACAGGCGGCGTATAGCCGAGATTACAAGTCGCTCAAGCCTCTCTCTCTGAAACAGTAAAAGTGTGCCAAGTGGCTATAACTGTGGAATGATTGTACAGGCAATGTTCAGGCGAGTTCGGGCTATGTTCACAACATTATGTCTTGTATATGTGCTTCTGTTCCGGACGCACCGTTGTTTCGGAGTGATGTCCACACCTTAGCACGCACGTTGGAGGCGTCCGCACCGAACGAGGTTCTCCCGCACCCTGCATAAAGACTGGTGGATTATCAGTACATTGAATGCACTGGTGGGGAAGCTACTCGCCCGCTCTACAAATCCAAACACGTAATACAGGTTCCGTGCACAACTATTAAGTTGTCTTTCTAGTTGCCTTAGGATCAGTTTCATGCAAATATTGAATAGCCTAACGTGTCGGGCAGTGTGCCGTGCGATATTTGAGGAAACACGGCGAGACTTACCAACTTACCATTTCTCCTTCCCTGTCCAAGGCAAACATTGTTAATTTAAGCAGGAGCATGTATAAGCATTCAGGAGGCATAACATTAGCGAACATGATATTGTTATAACATGATCGTTCAGGTGTTAAGTTATTCAGTGATGCTATGCAATGACTTGCACGCGGATAGCCGCTAAGCGAGAATGACTTGTTTATCTTCCATTTTACAAGCAAGCAGGCAACAGGTTTAAACACACATGAAAATCACACGATGCATTGTAAGCCAGATTCACACGATAAACACACGGGGCATTGCAAGCATATACACACGATGATCACTGGCTTGATGCCATTATGGACTAGTCAAGAACAAGGATAGCATGCAACCAGAAAACACGAGGAGCTCATAAAACACAATACGTTGCAAGTTATCCCGTCCGAACACGATTGACTATAAATACGAAGTCTGCCCGGATCGGATCGATGCCAGTGCCCCAGCACCGTCCGCAGAACTTATATCCTTGTGCACAAGTTGTCCATGATCGAACACGATTATCGATTTACACACGAGCACACGACAAGCAGTAATGCATGATTCATTTAGCTATTGGATATGCACAGTCTCCTGGGCTGCTGTAAGCTCGCACACGAGGGAGACTTGCAGGGAGATCCGAATACCTGAATGAGTCTTGCCACTGGAGTATGGTTCATTTACTTGACATGATGCAGTTCCCTGAATCGGGATCTGCCTTGGTGACCTAACGGTCCCGGATACTCGCAGGTTTATTCAGGCACGAAATGACTACTTGGTAGTCTTCCGGGTTTGGATGAACACAATGCAACATTCAAGCAGACAAGCATGCGTTTCTAAGGAACATAAGTAAACACGTTTGCTCGGACCCGAAGGTAAGCCGAGAGATGAAACCGTTAGGGACTTAGCATGCGAGGGTCTGAATACAAGCAGTATTTCGGTTTCCATGTTCTAGCATAAGCAATATGAGTTGGGATTATTCCCTTAGCTAGGTGCGTTAGAATTATTAACATGCAGGGGTGATTCACCTAGCGACTAGCATGAAATATTCCAGATTTTATGTGTGCTGGCTAAGCAAAGACAAGTTCACCGTAGCCACCCACCTTAGCGATGATTCGCCTCGGTAGAGCGATACGCCTAAGCGAGCCTCTGAAAGTCCAAGCCGGATTCCTGTTGGGACAAGTCTGGATATCCTTTGCTTCTCATTTGAGGCAAGACGGGTCGGGACAGTTGCACTATTGCCGTTTGAGACGGCAGTCCGCTTGAGCGGAACGGGGCGTTACAGAGCCGAGGGTTTACGTGCCTTCCCTTGCAGTCTGACGACGAGGGGAATGGTTGTGTTGGGAGTCCAAGCTTTAAGACGAATTCTTATGGGTTCCACCAGTGTAGTTGAAATCTTTGCTTCATCATCAGCTTCATTGCCCTCTTTATCTTTAGGTACTTGTTTGTAGAGGATGGCGTCGGAGTAGTACACCTCGACCCCCTTGAAGGGTCGATGTCTGCAAACATTTTTTGACTTCTCCTCGTTCGTCGACGTATTTAAAATACTGGTGCAGAGTCGATAGCACGATCATATGTTGGTGTAGCCAAGGTCATCTTAGCAAAGCATTATATGATACGTCTACGTCGATATCGTAGCAAGAAACTTCCATTTTTAACTCGCCAATCTGGCATTTTAGGTGAATCTTGCCCAGGGGATAGGTTCTTCATGCATTGAAGTCACTGATGGCAGTATTGCTAGCTGCCAAGCGATGCATCAGGATCCCTAAAGTTTGGAGTAGGCTCCTCGGAATGATGCTGATTGATGAACTGGAATTGACGCGAATCCGGTCAACTTTTATGGCACCAATGTACCATGTATAGTACAGGGGATGATCATGCTCGTTATTCTTCAGCATCATGTCCTGTTGCAAAAATATAATATTGCGTATTGTATCCACAATATTATTGTAGTGAGGGTAGGCTGTCGGATCTTTAGCTGGCGGCTTGAGTTACGCCAGATAGTTGTCGGCATTCTATAATGCCTTGCTGAGTATAGCCCAAGTGTCTCTAGAGAGCCGGAGCAACTCATAGAGTGACAACTTTGCCGGAGTGTTGGCTAGCTGTGCGAAGATATCAAAGTTGTAGGGCTTCTCCAGCCCTTGAGCTATTTTCTTGCGTAACAGCTTGTCGAAGCGAGCCTCCTTTTATTTGGGTTTGTTTGCTGTTGGAGGTTGGGATGGTCCCGTATTAGACACGACGGGTGTAGTGGGTGCAATCGTTGGCGAATCTCTTTCGTCGGAAGCGTTACAGTCCCGCTGGTAGGTCAAGCCCGACCTAGTCGCCCCTGCCATGACTTCCTTAGTGGTGGGGGACACCATATGGCAGGACTTGGACTTCTTGCCTCTGGACTTGGTGGTAGGAGATGACGCCTGCTGCGTCAAGTCTGGAACGAGATCCTGATGGACCCAAATAACCTCCCCTCATAGTGTGGTGAGAGGTATTAGCCCGGCCATTGGGTATCGAGCCGGTGAAAGATTGACAACTTCCATAGTTGCCTTGCGGATAGGAATTATCCCGTTTGGGGCTTCCGTTGGTGGAAAGTTACCGAAATGTATAGATATCATGTTAGTGGTAACCGTCATGTCGTAAAAATCAAAGGATAAAGCCTTGGTGTCAATCAGACGTTGGATGTACTGCTTCAAGGTATAGCACTCCTGCGTCGGGTGGTGGACGTAGCGGTGGAAGTGGCAACACTACGGGTTATTCATGTCTGCCGTCCGGTTGGTTCTTGACGTCGGGGAGGCGAATCTTACCTCCTTCTATTAGCATGTCGAAGATGGGTTTGACATCACCATCTTCAAAAGAGTAGGTCTCCTTTGGTTTCGGAGGCTCTGCTTGCTTTTGCTCAGGCTTCTTGTTTACGTTGGCGACCATAGCCTGCTTTTTCTTTGCATCGCGGTTGTTGTTGCCACTGTTGCTGTTGTTGCCGGGACGTTTACTTTTTTCCTCAGCCATAAGGATATAGATTCCCAAGCGCCGAGCTTCTTTGAGCTTCTTTTCAGCATTGACAACACTTATAATGAATGTTGTCCAGTCCTTGGACTGGCTCTCGTCCACCCAGAGGCTGACTGCCAAAAGCATATTTTTCAGGCACATCTCCATTAGTGTGGCCTCGGGATTGCCAGGGGGCAACCTTAGTGCTGTCTGTCAGAATCGCTCGATATAGTTTCATGTGGGCACCTTTTCACCTTGGGCAACGTCCATCTGAGATGACATCATCATGTTATTTCCAGCCTCATAGAATATGTTGAGGAACAGACGCTTGAGGTCATCAAATAATGAGATGCAGTTGTCTTCAAGACTGCAGAACCAGTCGAAAGCTACCCCTGATAATGACCAGACAAAGAGTTCGGTAAGGATAGCATCGCTGCGGGGTAAGTGTCCCATTGTGATCTCAAAGTAGCTCATAAACCGGCGAGGGGAGGACTTTCCGTCCAATGGGTTGATGTTGAAGGGTTTATACTTGGGTGGATATGGTACGTCCCTCCATTCTATCGGGTATGGTTGTCGTACCCCAAGATCACGGAATGAGTCCCAATTGCCCATAGAATCTAGGTGAGCCCATAGTTATCGGACCTCTCTCATTGCTTCTTTTGCCTCGTCTTCCGCTGATTAGCTGGGCAGGGGAGGATTGTCGCATGCGGATGGGGCATTTTTGTTTGAATCCCCATTGGTTACGGGGTCCAAGTTTGCTTGCCCTAACGCCCTTGCTTGTTGGGGGGTTCATATTTACCTTGATTTCCAGCATTGTCTGGGTCAAGGTTTGCATTAATTCTCTCATCGTATGCATCATGGCCTCGAGAACCTTGAGGCATTGTCGGTCACCGGGGCATTCATCGTCAGCCATGTAAACCGTCCTTACTTGGGAAGAAACTGATGGGACAGTTGAGGTCGTGCCTCCTGTTTCATACCCTTGTAGTAGGTATTCTTCGCGGAGAGTATGTGACGATGTATCCTCGTCTGATTCAGAGGGGATATTACCTCCAGTGTAGAAGATAATGTCGTCTTGGTAAGGGTAGATACCCTCAGAGATCTAGGGGTCTGTCCCGTGGGGATAATTGTCTTTTTGGAATTCTGGATTGTTGCGCACCTCCAGGGGGTACTAACCTCAACTTGGGCCACCCCCAGGGGTTTTGAAGAAGAACAACCCCCAAGGGCTGGCGGCTTTCTCCTTGAGCGGGTGCCCTGGAAGACGCCTTTCACAGGTGCTGTTGTCAGCCCTCCGGGTAATAGCCTTCATGATACAGTTGTAGAGAGCGTCGGACTGGAGGTGTTCGACTGCTTTCTTCCCTTGGTAGGGGAAGCCTTCAAATTGAGTACCATGAGGCAGAGGGCAACTCCTCTTCCTCTGATACTTGCACCTGATCTCCGGGTTGCTGTCGGGTAGGTGCTTTCTGGTGCAGTCGCCGGAAGGCCGACTGCTTGTTTGAGAGTACTGCTGCTTTATTATAGTAGCAGTCGATGATAATGTTGGTGCAGCAGTGCCTGGAGGAGGACATGTCGCACGCCGTAGTGGTTTCCTTGCTTTGCGCTTGTGAGTGATCACTTCACGCAAGTCGTGCGAAGGGTGTTTTACCTTTGCATCTCATTTGCTAGTCTGGGCATCTCGGGCCCACGAAAGTCCAGGCGATGCATTTGCTCTCAGGCCTGGGGTTCATACACGAACTTGCCCCGAGGTACTGTTGAAAGACTTTTGGAACGAACCATGACCGTTGGTCCCTATGAGTTGGACGCATGGGTCAGTTATGTACAACTTTTCTTCATAGGCCCGCGTAATAATTAGCGATGCATGTTGGCGGTTATTCGCATGAGTAGTGGCTTGAGCTCGACAAGCTCGTACTATCCTAGACATCTTAAATTTAGGACTCGCAGGCGCGTAGTACGAAGAGTCCAGATTTAGGTTTTTGCCACTCCCAGTAGGTCGCATAGGATCTGCATCGCATGAGATACGGTCGTAAATAGAAGTTTTGTTGCCGCCTGTGGCAGTGAGTTGGAACCGCATAAAAAATATTATGCAGCCTCCTTCTTGGACGCATAGGCCCTGCCCCAGCTCCAGAACGTCTGGCATCGTAGTATTTTTATTTGCTAGATTCTGAGTGCTGAGTAGTTCCTACACCAGCCGAGGATGCCGCATAGACGTGGACTTCCTCGACAACAGATTGAGAAGCGGAGGCGGCCTCCTCCGCAGTTGGGCTAGGCACAATGTCCTTTGCTACCCACGTTCTGTGGGTCTTCTTGTGCTTGGATTTCCTTGGCGAATGATTCACACTTTCTTCAGAGAGCATTTCCTCAAACGCTTGCTGGTCGAAGTGAACTACTAGTATCTTTTGTGTTGAGCCAAGTTTGGCCGCGTCAGATTACGTCACCAATTTCTCAATAGAGGAGAATTCGGTCCCCAACAGAGTCACCATAGTGTTTGCCATTTAAATCAAAAAGGAAGAACTAAGAGGACTTGATTTTTTATTAACAAACTTGAAAGTACAGAGTAGAGTCCTAAGAGACAATCTAAGTACAAATTTATTTTGATCAAAGGGGGTGACGATGGAGGGTTAGGAGTGTAGCAACTCTCTTTACTCCTTGGATGATCCGAACGCAGAAAATTCTCTCATTGGTTCTAGTGTGAATCCGCAGATAGCCAGCCCCTTTTGGTTCGGTCTCTCTTTGAAGCAGAAAAAAACCCGACCTTTATAACGTTCTAGTTGCTCCTATTTATAGCCCTCGTGCCGATGGGCTATGGGTGCCACATATGCCTATG
Source organism: Iris macrosiphon (assembly GCA_036927795.1). NCBI lineage: Eukaryota > Viridiplantae > Streptophyta > Magnoliopsida > Asparagales > Iridaceae > Iris > Iris macrosiphon. Next base: position 15,988,670 of record JAYESA010000015.1, on the reverse strand, counting down.
TTTGGTGGCCGCATAAGGCTCCTTCAACTGAATACGGTTGCAATTGTTGCCGCATGATGCGGGCAAGCCGCTACATGGATTTGGTTATAATTTTTTCTATTTGAAAAGATCTCGGGACTGTTGAGTGCATAACTCGGTCAATTAGACACTTGGTCAATACTAACTATGCAAGAAATCGTCTTCGGTTGTAACAGAAAATTTTGTGAGTCGAGAGCCGCATACTGTTGTAGTCGCATAAAAGCTCTCATTTTGCCTTGGTCGGAATGACCCTCTAGCCGTATGTGGACGAGGCCGCATGGGTCTTGAAGTCGCATGCGTACTCTTGTTTGTCTTTGGTCAGGTGGACGCTCTGGTCGCATGATGTCGAGGCCGCATGGGTCTTGAAGCTGCATTCGTACTCTTGCTTGGCCTTAGTTAGGTGGACGCTCTGGCCGCATGATGTCGAGGCTGCATGGGTCTTGAAGCTGTATGCGTACTCTTGTTTGGCCTTAGTCAGGTGGATGCCCTGGCAGCATGATGTCGAGGCCGCATGGGACTTGAAGCCGCATACGTAGGACACGTGGCATGGCCCGTTTGTCGAGTCAATTAATGCAGTGATGTGACTTGTTATCTTTTCATGAGTCATCGTCTGCACGGATTCTGAAGCATCTCACGGTCATGAGTAAGGTGTCAGAGCTTCTGACAGACATTGAGATATGTGTCAGGGGATTTTATGCGACCGCCCTGTTCTGTGGTCATTCAAACCACATATAGTATACTATGCGGCTTCTAGTGGACTTGGTTGATCAGCCCGCATGTGGCTTCTTTACGCATCTATTTTGTTCAGGCCGCATGAAGGCTATTATGTGGCTTCGGTCTGGCCGCATCTATCATGTTTTATGCGGCATAAGCTGTATGCGGCATGTAGTATTTTTATGCTTCTACACCGGCGTTGCTCTAGTTGATTCACTCGGATGTCTGCGGTCCTATGAAGGTAAAATTCATTGGTGGTGATTCTTATTTTGTAACGTTTATTGATGATTATTCCAGGAAGGTATGGGTCTTTGCCTTAAAGACCAAGGATCAGGTGCTTCCCACTTTCAAGGACTTTCAGGCCTCCGTTGAAAGGTAGACGGGCAAGAAGCTGTTATGTATTCGGTCGGATAATGGCAGTGAATATATCGGTTACTTTGATGCATACTGCAGAGATCAAGGGATACGACACCAGAAGACTCCGCCAAAGATACCTCAGCTCAATGGTGTAGCGGAGTGGATGAACAGGACGCTGATGGAGTGGGTACAGTATTTGCTGTCAAAAGCAAACTTATCGGCCAGCTATTAGGGTGAGGCACTTTACACAGCTGCTTATATTATTAATTTATCTCCTAGTGCTCCTTTGCAGGGTGATGTGCCTGACAAAGTATGGTACGAAAAAGAGCCATCATGCAATCACCTGCGAGTATTTGGTTGCAAGGCCTTTGTGCATGTACCGAAAGACGAGAGATCCAAACTTGAGCCGAAGACGAGGCGGTGTGTCTTTGTCGGTTACGGTCGAGATGAGTTTGGCTATAGACTCTATGACCCAGTAGAAAGAAAGCTCTACAGAAGCAGGGATGTGGTACTCATCGAGGATCAGACCATGACTAACACTCAGGATTTTGAGATGCATTCTGAGACTGAGAAATTGCTTGAGTTAGAGTCATTTCGCTTCGAGTAGTTTTTAGAGGATATCGTAGAGGATCCAGTTATGGGGAAGCCAGTACATAAAGTTGCTCCCAACCTTGATCATCAGCCTACTGATAGTGGTCAGGGTGATCTTAAGGAGGATGAGCATGCCGATGAGGCAGTTCCTGAGGAGGAGGCTGTTGGTATACAGCCAATACCGGTAGTTCCATTAAGGAGGAGAGATAGAGAGCGTCGACCATCTACGAGATACTCACCGGGTAAGTATGTGCTACTGACTGATGGTAGAGAACCCGAAAGTTTCATAGAGGCTATAGAAGACGAACACAGACAGGAGTAGATGGAGGCCATGCAGGAGAAGATGAGTTCCTTGGAGGCCAATCTACTTATGATCTGGTGCGGTTGCCAAAGGGCAAGAAGGCTTTGAAGAATCGATGGGTGTTCAGAGTGAAGCAGACAAATGATGCTACTCTCCCTCGATACAAAGCGAGACTGGTGGTTAAAGTATACGGTCAGTAAAAAGGCGTAGATTATGATAAGATTTTTTCGCCAGTCATTAAGCAGTCGTCTATTCAGGTGGTGCTAGCATTGGCAGCCAATTTCGACTCGGAGATCGAGCAAATGGACGTGAAGATGACATCCTCCACGGTGATCTTAAGGAGGAGTTGTACATGGAGCATCCAGAGGAATTCTGTTAGAAGGTAAAGTCACACTTGGTCTTCCAGTTGAGAAAGAGCTTGTATGGTCTGAAGCAGGCTCTGAGGTAGTGGTACAGAAAGTTCGAGTCATTTATGGGGGAGCATGGTTACGCACAGACGACGTCGGACCACTGTATATTTGTGAGATATTTTTTCGAGGATAATTTTATCATTTTACTACTCTATGTTGATGATATGCTACTGGTGGGTCGGAATGCCACTAGGATAGCGGAGTTGAAGCGCCAACTGGGCTCGACCTTCTCTATGAAGGATTTGGGCACAACGAAGACTATTTTTTGGATGGAGATCAGCCGAGAGAGAGAGAGAGAGAGAGAGAGAGAGAGAGAGAGAGAGTCCAAGCTGCTATACTTGTCCCAAAAGAAGTACATTCATGGGTACTTCAACGTTTCGGGATGGATGGGTCGAAGAAAGTGAGTAACCCCCTTGCGGCTCACTTTAAGTTCACTGAGGAGCAGTATCCATCTATCGAGGATGAGAAGGAAGATATGGAGCGGGTTCCATATGCCTCAGCTGTGGAGAGTCTTATGTATGCTATGGTGTGTACGAGGCCAGCCATCACTCACGCAATTGACACAGTTAGCAGGTATACTTCCAATCCTAGAAGGGTACATTGGAGTGCGGTCAAGTGGATTTTATGATATCTTCAGGGCACTACCGATTGAAGACTTTCTTTTAGTGGTGAAGACCCGAAGCTGGTTGGGTATACCGACGTCGATATGGCTGGAGATGTAGATACGAGACGATCGACTTCGGACTATGTGATGATGTTTGCTGGTGGAGAAGTATCATGGCAGTCGCAGTTTTAGAAGTGTGTTACCTTGTCGACGACAGAGGCATAGTACATTGCGGCGACAGAGGCTTGCAAGGAGTTGATGTGGATGAAGAAGTTGTTATAGAAAATTGGACTAAAGTAAGAGTAGTATCATTTGCTTTGCGATAGTCAAAGTGTTATTCACCTTGTGAAGAGCCAAACATTACATAGCCGATCCAAGCACATTGAGACCCGGTATCATTGGATACGTGAGATTGTGGAAAAGAAGAAAGTGTCGCTTGAGAAGGTTCATACAGATGACAACGGAGTAGACATGTTCATAAAGATTCTTCCAAGGAAAAAATTTGAGTACTGCAGGAGGATCATTGGGATGACGACCCCCTCCACATAGTCGTGAAGGGGGAGATTTGTTAGAGTGTGTGGGGTTCCCAACCTATGTGGAGAATACATCGGAGTGCGACGAGCGTCATCCGTGTATCAAAAAAGCTCTGGGATGTGCATCGAGTGTCGTATATTGGAACACTTATAATAAGCAAATATTATATTGGATTTCCATCTTTGACTTTAATTATATATTTATGATTGGATGTTTCATATATTAACTTTCCATATAATTGAATTTTCAATTTATGGTAAGATAATTTATGATTTGATTTTTATTAAATATATGATTGAATGTAATTAAATTTTGATAAATATTTTTGGCTTCCATATATAGATTTTCATATGAAAACCCTAATTCATGCAAGGGTTTATAAAAAGGCTCATACAATATACAACAAAAATAGAGAGGAAAAAAGGTAGCAAGAGTGTCATTGCAACTTTGGAGAGGAGAAAGAAGGATTGTAGGCCGTTTCGGAGAAGGAGATCAATTATGGGTATTTCTCATTGTCTTTTTTCTTTGTGGTTGTAATCTATTTTCTGTTCCAAAGAGTTACGGTGATCCGTGTTGGATCGGTGAGGAGCTTGTAGATGGTGTATTATCTTTATTCCATTAGTGGAGGTTCTTCAGGGTTGTACTCCGATCGTCTCGTAGTTTTTTTCATCTAGATTTTCTACGTAAAAAATTTCGTGTCTATGATTTGTGTTTGGCATTTTTGGTTTGTGCGTTTAGCTTGGTTCTCTCGCAGGTACTCTCTGATTTGGAGAACGATTTTCGCGCTTTCGTTCCCAACAGAATCTTATATAGTATTATAAATAGAAATTTTTATGTCGAAAGATAAAAATTAGCAAAATTGGTTATAGGAAGAAAAAGTTGGAGTACTTTTGTATAGAGCGACAATACATAATACAAATTAGTATAATTTTTGATTGATTTAAAAAGAAATCAACAAATACGCCAGTGGGATTAATGTACTTGCAATAAATATGTCAGACGGATACGTCAGTCCGTCTGATGTATCATTTGTTTTTATTCTTGTTTAAGAAATCAATCACAAACGGACTGGCGTAACAATAGAGCCATTCCACCCAAAGCTTGTTATCCTTCTCTGTTAGAAACTTGTAGCTTCGCACAACAGGTCTATTGGCCACAATGTGAATTACTTGTAGATGCTCATTCTTGTTGAGGCCATTTTTGTTTACCCACCAAAACTTGGATAATGTTTACCATTCCACTCAATACATGTCACGTGTCAACCTAAATCGACTTTTATTTTTAATTTAATTTTTCTCATCTCATAATAAAAAAAAATGGTTTTAGGTTGACACTTGACATACAGTGAGTGGAATAGAGAACGGTGAACATCATCCAAGTTTTGATAGGTAAACAAAAATGGACTCATTCTTGCTCTTAGGCGATTCCTGTCAAATCATCAATGACAACAGAAGAGTTCTAAGGTCTAAGTTATGATTTGGATCACATGGTGTTTGATTTGGACAAATATTAATGGCACTACAAAAATTACTATGGACAACACACTTTTGTCAGTCATAAACATCAAAATATTCAACCCCCCCTCCCCCCCCCCCCCCCCCCCCCTTCCCCTCTTAGTTTAGATTTTATAATTAACAATTGGAAAGTGAGTTTTCTATGACAAATATTTTTTGTTGGCTAGAGAGTGAAAACTAATAATTTGTCATTAGTGATGACAAAATAGTAATTTATATATAGACTTAAAAATGAGTGTTTCATTTAAAAGAAGTAAACCGAGTTTCCATGATTTGGATCTAAACTAGATTTCGTTAAAATTTTCAGTTTGGTGTTTGGTGGTTGATCCTGTAAATTTGTTAAGTTTTTTTTTTTTCAAACAACAAACTAAATAATAGTTACCAATTTATTTATTAGTTTATATTTTCCATCCCATTTTCTATTTTTCAATATTTTTTTTGTCTTTGTGGGTGTGGTATACAAATGCAAAATCTCGTCATATTCCACTCTTTGTCCGTGATTGTTGTTTAGTGGCCAAAAGATAAAAAAAAGGTGTAACATCTTTGGCTGAAATAATGGTTTCAAGGACGGTTTCACTTTTTGTTTCAAAAAAAAGAAAAAAAGAAAGAGAGGACGGTTTCACTTTAGCAATGAACACTTTTGCACCCCTAGTGTGTGACATCACAAGGTTTGGGTGGATTAAAATCAAATTTTGGACAAGCATGCTTCCTTTGGTATAATGAACTTAGTAGGTACAATTATTATTGTTATAATAATAATAATAATTATTATTATTATTAGGATTATTTTGTATAAGGGTGTCTAAGTTTAGGATATAATTAGACTTTGGATACTGGGTTTGTTCGTTTTAGAATATCATTTTTTTAGTGACACATTTTAGTGAAGAACATTCGTCATTAAAAGACTCATTTCGTCATTGAAAGTTATTTTGGCACTCAAATGTGTCACTAAAAAAATTAAATATCCAAAGTTTAAAACGGATAAATCCAGTACCCAAAGTCTAATTAGGTCCTAAAGCTTGTACCCTTATACAAAATAATCCTTATAAATACGGTTGGGTCCAAATGGAGCTAGATATGGATAGATTCTTACATGTTCAAATTTTAATTTGAACCTTATCCAAGCTTTTCGTCCATTCGAATTTTCCACATAAAAATTCAAAGGTAATTAGCATTTAGACTCTTAATGTTATATCAGCCTAAAGTTTAAGTTCTAATATGTCTAATTTAAAAGTTTGAATTTTGAATTTTTTTTTTTTTTGGTTTTTTCTTTTTCTATTATATCCTTAACATGAATACAAGAGACAACAACCAAGTACTTATTCAAAATGAGGGTATAATGAAAAAAAGTAAAACCAAAAATAAATATTCAGGATCCAAAATGTTCAATTGGACATGTTATGACTTAAAACTCTTAAGCTGATATAAAATTCAGGGTCTAAACGCTAATTGTAATGACCCGTTCCGTTCAAGCCGATAGCCGATTCAAACGACGCAAGTGCAACGACCCGACCCGCTTTGTTCAGCGAGAAGACTCGTTTGAGACAAATGATTTCCGTAGTTGGCCCTTCAGGAGATTAGACTTAGACTTTCAAAGGCTCGCTCGGAGTATCGCTCGACCAAGGCGAATCATCGTTAAGGTGGGTGGCTACGATAAACTTGTCTTTACTTAACCAACACACTTAAAATATGGACGATACATGCTAGTCGCTAGGTGAATCACCCATTGCATGCTAATAAAGAATACAACACACCTAGCTAAGGGAATACTCCTATCTTGTATTTCTTGTCTTAGAACATGGAAATAAAACTTGGCTTAGAACATGGACCATCGCATGCTACATTTGCTTCGTGCAAGTAGACCTTGCTATGCCTCGATTAGATCATTATATACTCTTCCTAGTGCATTACTTCACTTGTTTACACTGCTCGTCCCATAGATTATGTCCCTGTACGATTTCACTCATCGCACTGCCCCTTAGACCGTGCTAACGTAAATGCTTATGTTTCATATAAATGCTTGCCTGCCTGCTTATATTGTAACTTGTACTCATTTCCTCGTTTTAATGCTTGTCACACAATTTATGCCACGACCGTGTAACACTATCCTTGCCTTGCATTCATCTAAGTTTTCCGGACGACTATCGAATAGTCGTTCCACACAAGAATGAACCTAAAAGTATTCGAGACCGTTAGGTCGCCGAGGCAGTTCCGAACTAGGGACTGCATCATGACAAGTTAAACAACACTCGTCCTGAACTGAATCGAACGGCTCGGGGAGTCGATATATTTATGAACAATCTTGAACTTGAACTTGAATCTGACCCAAATATGTACCTGACAAGAGACCCAAGACTGGAGACTTGCATGGTCACGGATAACTCGTGCACGAGGTATCTGATTCCTCGGACGATCACCGGAGCACCGACCTAGGAGGAATGTTTGGTGTATTGCATGCCAATTTCTGTTTTGGTATGCGACCCTATTTTAGGGCAGGGCAATACACGGTATTCTGGCCATGGTAGGGCATACTACCTTGGACTAGCCGTCTACCCTTCTAATAGTCGCATGAATCGGCGGGATGGCGTGCGATGGCTCTTATGTATCACCTGTTCGCCTTGAATTGATCGTCTTGTATCAAGCGTTGCACCATATTCCGTCACGAGACTATAAATCGGTCCTTTATGGCTAAGCCAATGACCTCATGTTCATATAGACTAAGTCATCCTCGCTTAGCGGCAATCCGCGTACTAGTCATTGCATCACACCTAGTAATCTGACTCGACTGAACGGATATGAGTATAAGACAATTGTACATATTTGAACACTTGGACCTCTTCTGTAACACACCTGAATAATCCGTGTAACTCGTGCACCTGAAACAGAACCTCGCTTGTGACACTTGTGTTTGCTTATGTGATTGCCCCTGGATTTTATTATATATACTCATGCTTGGTTTAACTTAGTTTACCTTGGACAGGGAATGATGGATGGTAAGTTGGTAAGTCTCGCCGTACTACTCTTATATCACACGATGCACCGCCACATGAGTTAGGCTTTTCATTATGCCATGAAACTGATCCTAGGGCAAGACTAGAAAGATAACTTAATAGATGGTGCACGGAACCTATATAACATGTTTGGATTTGTCGAGCAGGCGAGAAGCCTCCATACTAGTGCATTCATGTACTAATAATCCACCAGATTGCTTGTAGGGATACGAGAGAACCTCGTTCGGTGCGGAAACCCCTTCGTGCGTGCTAAGGCATAGAGTTCGCTCTGGAACGTTGTGTCCGAAAATGAAGCACATATATAAGACATAATATTGGAACATCGTCTATGCATCATTCCATAATTGTAGCCACTTGGCACGCTTTATCATTTCAGAGAGATAGAGACTTGAGCGACTTGTAATCTCGGCCTAGCGCCGCTTGTAATACTTGTTCAATATCAATAAAGTGATTATTTTACTTTTATACTTGTGTTATTCAATTCTTCCGCCATGACGACTATATGAACTTGTTACCAATCGCATGTTCGTTTTTTATTCCGCTGCATTCGGACTATCTGTGCGACTCTGTGGCTTAGTAATTTTATCGCATGTTCGGATCATGGCCTTGCACGGGCGCAGCTTGTGCTCGTACGATATCACGTTTATATGGGAAAAGATTATCCCGCCGGAGCGTTGGCGCCGTGATTTCGCGACTAGTGGGGACGATCGATTTCTGTGGGAGATCGGGGCATGACATATTGGTATCAGATCATTGACTTTACGTCTTTGGACTTCTTATCGATTTTCTCGGTTTCGAAAGCTCGTTCGTGGGTTATGTGCATACACTCTCTCTCATTGATCCGTTGGGATGTTCCATACAATGAGTCTAAATAATTTCAAAAAGTGCATGTGATTGATATGATTGCTTGAACTGAAATGTAAAGACCTTTTTTTTGACCTGTGTTAGACTTTGTAGGTATAAACTCGTGCTTCAAATTTGCAAGTTATGTGCGAACCTGAATACTTATACATGAATTCCAAGCTGGTTAGTGTACGAGATAGAATTTTGTTTGGACGGTTATCTATGTACACAACCTTTCGGCTAAGTTGTGTAGAGTATCGCTCGCCAAGACCTTTTTGGTGCTAGCAAGTTTGTAAGCAAAATTGGAATATCATTCAGAAAATGATAAGTCAGACTTATAATGCCAGCCGATAGAAATATTATCAGATTTTCGCTAAGGCAAATATAGAGATCGTGCTTGGATTTTGGAAAATAGCTCAGACGGTATTTCGTATCTGGAAGATACAAATCAAATATGGTTTACTTAAATGACTATCAATGGAGATGTATATACGAGACTAAGATTTATCAGTCAATGCTTAGGTATCGCGCAGGAGTTCTAAGGAACGACTTAGTAAATATGCTAGCGATTGTGAACACGATTGAAGATTTAATTGGAGGACTCGATTTCTGAGTGGTGTATGGATCATTTTGGAAATATTCAAATAAATTCATAGGTCTCGTCCGATAGTTGGTTTAAAAGATTTGGGAATATCATGAACAAGTGATAAGGCTTATATCGAGTAGGGATTCAAGGTTCGCTCGATAGAAGTTAACCCGAGAAGGAATATTGTGGTTCGATGAAAGTACTAAGCGATAACGGATTTGACCTAAAGTTTAGAATAACAATATTAAATCAAGTTCGAAAGATAACTCTCGACAATCAGTCCCAGCCGAGAACGATTATCCCGAAGGAGCGCTGGCGTGGTAATTTTACGTCCGGCGGGGATGATCGAACTCACGGGAACATGTTTGATGATTATTCCAAATGAACTCGATGAAATAGAACGTACCAAAGGTGGATAGACTTTGGCTTGATTATTTAAACTTAGTTGTTTAAAGAATGTCAGAAGTAGACTATAAAATTATCAAACGATAACATTGAAGTTGGACGATTGGCTAGACGAATTATGATCACGACATGAATAGACATGACTTGAAGGATTATATATATATCTTGGATGGAGCAAAGTGTAAATGATATGGTGTCTCGATCGTTTCGATGATAACCATAATGTTTGACGTTCTTGTCTTGTGCGAGCGTAACTCCATGCTCGTACATGCGTCATGCCCGGATTAGGACGATTATCCAGCGGGAGCGTTGGCGTGTGATCTCACATCCAGCGAGGATGATCGAACTTGCGGAAGACCAAAGCATGACAATTAAAGGATTGTCTTGACTATTGGTTCGACACAATAAGACGAGTTTGGGAATATAAGTGAATCAAAGTATTTCAAGGATAAGTTAATCTAGAACCTGGAATACGACATGCTTGATGGTTTCGTGAATGGATACATGAATCTTGTTGAACGACTTTGACTTTATGATTGAGATGGGTGATTGAAAATTTAATCATGGCTTGGTAGTCTAGACTTAGAATTGATATATAGATTATATCAAAACATGTTTGAAGAGATAGACTATGCGAATTGTCAGGCTTGTCATACGACTTGGATATATCATGAATTTGACTGAACGGACTCGAATCATGTACAAATGAACATGTTAATTTGAGTAGAATGATCTGTACTCGATATTTAGAAATATGAGTGAAACAAGCTTGGATAGAATATCCTGTGCAAATGAACAATGGTTTGACCTTAGGAATTAGGGCGAGTATTGTGCGACGAATTTGCTTGATGAATCATGTGCTTGAACTTGTACCTATGACCTTATGAGCTGACCTAGTAATTAGGCAAACGACCATGTGCCGAGTAAAAGAACTTGTGTAACCGACTTTAGAGTATTACTTGAGCAAGCCATAGAACTGGGGCAGCAAGACTTGGTGTTAGACTGGGAACGGTGAACGTGTGCTTTGTTTGACACGAACAGAATGGACGATTGGACATGGACGCTAGTCGGTTGATCGGATAGATCGTGCTTGACAATAGTGCAATGCTTGATTTGAGTGGGATTAGAATGACTTGGATTTGATTGACCCCGTTGGTGGTATCATCGTAATTTATAAGACGATAACCCTTGATACTTTTCGCAAGTAGCTTGTCCGACTTCACTATCGCTAAGTTTGGTTGAATGCATATGTTTGAGGGACGTCTTGAACGTGTGCATGATCCAAGACTCAATGATATGTTGAACTCGAGTGCAAAGAATTCCCTATTGCTAAATTGGTTGACATACATGTGTTTGAGAGACGCCTTGAATATGTGCATGATTTGAGAGATGCCTTGAATATGTTCATGATCCAGACTCACGATATGCTAATCTCGAATGCTAGTGCAAATGAATATGTTAGATTCGCATGAACGAGTATAACAATTTGGATAAGTTTGTCTCAGCCTTTGATCATCATTCAAGATGGATCATATCGTACCTCGCGTTAAGCGATATGTTAAGGCACAGTTGAGACCAAGTCAGAGCTTGGATCGAATAATAGAGTCATTCAATGTGAAAGACCCAGCACACACGCGACACAGATTGATATGCTCAAGATAGATTCGATAGTTTACGATATAACGGTTTACGCTCAGGAAGTCTCGAGGACGAGACTTTTTTTGAGTGGTGTATAATGTAGCGACCTGTTCCGTTCAAGCGGATAGACGATTCAAACGGAGAAAGTCTCAGCGAGAAGACTCGTTTAAGGCAAAGCATTTTCGGACTTAGCCCTTTAGGAGTTCAGACTTAGACTTTCAAAGGCTCACACGGAATATCGCTCGACCGAGATAAATCATTGCTAAGGTGGGTGGCTACGATGAACTTGTCTTTGCTTAGACAGCACACTTAAAATATGGACGATATATACTAGTCGTTAGGTGAATCACCCCTTGCATGCTAATAAATAATACAACGCACCTAGCTAAGGGAATAATCCTATCTTGTATTGCTTGTGTTAGAACATAGAAATAAAATATGGCTTAGAACATGGACCCTCGCATACTACCTTTTCTTCATACAAGTAGACCCCACTATGCCTCGATTAGATCATTATATACTCTTCGTAGTGCACTACTTCACTTATTTACACTGCTCGTTCCATAGATTATGTCGCTTGATATTTCCCTGTACGGTTTTACTCCTGGCACTACCCCTTAGACCGTGCTAACGTAAATGCAAATGTTTCATATAAATGCATGCATGCATGCCTGCTTATATTGTAACTTGTACTCGTTGCCTCATTTCAATGCTTGTCATATAATTCATGCCACGATCGTGTAACACTATCATTGCCTTGCATTCATCTAAGTTCCCCGTAAGACTATCGAATAGACGTTCCGCACAAGAATGAACCTAAAAGTATTCGGGACCGTTAGGTCGTCGAGGCAGTTCCGAACTAGGGACTGCATCATGATAAGTTAAACAACACTCATCCTGCACTAAATCGAACATCTCATAGAGTCGATATATTTATGAACAATCTTAAACTTGAACTTGAATCTGACCCGAATATGCACCTGACAAGAGACCCAAGACTAGAGACTTTCACGGTCATAAAAAACTCGTGCACAAGGTATCTGATTCCTCGAACGATCACCGGGGCACCGGGATCGTACCGGCCTAGGAGGAATATTTGGTGTATTGCATGCCAATTTTGGTTCTGGTATGCGACCCCATTTTTTGGCAGGGCAACACACAGTATTCGGACCTTGGTAGGGCATACTACCTTGGACTAGTCGTCTACCCTTCTGATAGTCGCATGAATCAGCGGGATGGCATGCAATGGCTCTTTTGTATCACTTGTTCGCCTGAAATTGCTCGTCTTGTATCAAGCGTTGCACCTCATTTCGTCACGAGACTATAAATCGGTCCTTTATGGCTAAGCCAATGACCTCATGTTCATATAGACTAAGTCATCCTCGCTTAGCGGCAATCTGCATGCAAGTCATTGCATCACACCTAGTAATATGACTCGACTGAACGGATATGAGTATAAGACAATTGTACATGTTTGAATACTTGGACCTCTTCTGTAACACACCTGAATAATTTGTGTAACTCGTGCACCTGAAATAGAACCTCGCTCGTGACACTTGTGTGTGCTTATGTGATTGCCCCTGGATTTTATTATATATACTCGTGCTTGGTTTAACTTGGTTTACCTTGGACGGGGAAGAATGTATGGTAAGTTGGTAAGTCTCGCCGTGTTACTCTTATATCGCTTGGTGCACCGCCACACGAGTTAGGATTTTTATTATGCCATAAAACTGATCCTAAGGTAAGATAAGAAAGATAAATTAATAGATGGTGAACGGAACCTATATAACGTGTTTAGATTTATCGAGCGGGCGAGAAGCCTCCCTACCAGTGCATTCATGTACTGATAACCCACGAGATTGCTTGCAGGGTACGGGAGAACCTCGTTCGGTGCGAAAACCCCTTCATACGTGCTAAGACATGGAGTTGCTTTGGTGTAGTGCCTCAAATCCTGATCCGACCGGGATGTGCACTACGTAATTGGGCTTGTGGCTAGTCTGTTTGAGTCATAACTTAGAACTTCGACATCTTCTTGCCACGGACAAAATGCGATGATCCTTTTCAACTCATGGAAAGGCCTCTATTGAAACGAGTCCAATAGTTTTCGTGTTTGGTTGCTTGGTTTTCTTGATTGCCGCTTTGGGATTTGATTTGGTGTTGCTTTCGATTTGCTTGGTTTTCGCTGCTGGTTTTATCGTTTGGAGCTTTGATTCTTGGGGAGTTCGGCAAGGAAGGATAGGCAAGATTCTAATTGGTGCTCGTGCTGTGCCGGTCCGCGTAACTGACGTTTGATCGTCGCTAGGCGAGAATCTTTGTTTCAGTTACCCTTTTCCTTAACCAGTGAGTGGTTTGGACCCTTCTTTCCTACTTCTTCACGCCAACATCTTTAATGTTTCAAACGTTCACTCGGTGATGCCCGGTTGGACGCCTAGGAAATCCTTTGCCACAATGCATGCCAGCCACTAAGAAAGGAACATGGGATTTGTAGACTAATATTTCTATATGCTTGCACACCTTATAACTGAGTTGGTTTATAAAGGGAATTGGTTGTTGGTGGCGGCCTAGTGCCTCGGACGGAGTTTGGACCTATGGGATATCAAAATCGGAACACCGCGTTGAGAAAATATGAACTGTTGCATAAGATATATATTGCTGCTTAACTTCTTTTGTTTCAATCGATGCATTGTATGATATATGAATTATTCATGCATTTGCATGGTCTGGGACAACTTGTGCACAAGGTTTGGCATTTCCTCGAAACGGCTTTCCGGGGCACTAGAACCGTATCGATCCGGAGGGAAATATTTGATTCGTGCTCGTCACGATGCATTGCGGGACCTCCAGCAGGGCTTGCTACCCGGGCTGATAGGGCGCGCCGCTAATGCTTGAATATGTCCCTAAGGTGTCGATCATACCAATGACCGCATATAATAGAACATATGCTAATTTATTGTCTTGTGCAGATGGTAAGTATACTTGTGTTTCGTGCAGGAAAGGCGTGCATCGGTTGAGTAAGCAATCGATGCACTGGTTGGACCCTATGTTATTTTCATTCCTATCAAAACATGCAACTGATATGAATTGAATTCACTTGCCTCTTTATAGAAGTCATCTTAATGCATGCTCGCCCCTAATAAGCTAGTATCGATTTAGTCGAGTGGGTTCATCCCGCTCACCAGTACAAGTTGAGTACTGACCCACGTTGTGGGCAACTATTTCAGGCACTCAGACGGTGCAACGCTAGTGGATAGACGAGAGGCGTTAGGAGCACCTCTATTTTGAAGTATAGTTGGAGTCAGATCATTTTGGAGGCTTGGACTTTCAACCTTTACAAGGGCATAATGTATGAACGACATGGACTATCTGATGGAGCGCGCCCTGCCTTTTGAGTTATCTTTTTGTAATGCAAATCAAGTAGCCGAGGGGCGCATCAATGTAAACTCTATGTAAATTACTCTGAATTATCAATAAAAAAGCATATTTCTCCCTGCACTTGTGTTCAAATATCTGTGAATGTGTTTTATAAATTGTGTTTCAAAATGGGTTCCTATAACTGCAAGTTCTTGCCTTGTACGAGCGCAACTCCAGGCTCGTACGGCATCACGCCCCAAGCGAGGATGAATCGGTTCCGTAAAGGATCAAGCGAGGACGACCGACCCTTTCGGGATCGGGGCATGACATATTGGTATCAGAGCCTAGGCTTTACTTCCACGGGATTTCAAAAGATTATAAAGGAGTTTGATGCGCCTCTCAATTGAGTTGCGTTCGGCGTCCGCTGCATGGGAAGAGTCGCTTATACAATGAGCCCATAGATATAAAATCTATCATTTTTGGAGTGTTAACAAGCTACTCTCTTTTGTAGCCATGGCTAAGAAGAACACTGCAACTGCCAGCAGTGCTCAACCCATTCAGAGCGATCCAGCAAGCTCTGGAGAATCCGGAGGAGCGGGTTCAACCGGAATGGCGGAACGGCTTATGCACCTCATGGAGGCGTAGCAACAACAAGCTGTTACCCAACAAGCTAACATACAAGCGCAGTTTGCTTCTCAACAGAAGCAAATGGATACAATGATGCAACTGATTGCATCCCTGGTACCAAGCAACGGGACATCCGCAGCGACGCCTGTCACGCCGCCGGCCGTGGCAGTAGAAGACGAGTCAGAAGAGACTCAGCCTACAGCAAGGAACTCCTGCCGTGCAGCAGAGTTCACAAAAATGCATCCGCCAACGTTCAATGGACGAGCAGAACCGGACGTGGTGATGGGGTGGATTGCTAAGCTGGAGGGACTCTTCAACCTGGTTGGCATCCGGGGATCCAAGCGAGTTGCCTGTGCATCGGTTCAGCTGGAACTGCGTCCGCATGATTGGTGGGAGGCAACGAAGCAAGGGATTTACGATGCCAATCCCAACTGCAAAATTACTTGGGAGATGTTCAAATCTGCGTTCATTGAACAGTATATCCCCCGAGCAGTTAGGCAACAAAAGGAAGACGACTTCAGCAATCTGGTACAAGGAAGTCTGTCTGTGGATGATTATGATTCAGTATTCGCTAAACTAGCAAAGTTTGCTGGGCACTTCCTGCCTAATCAGCAGGCGTGGTGCTATCGGTTTCAGAAGGGTTTGAATGATGAGTTGCGTAGGGACGTCATCAATCAAAAATGTCAAACCTACAGGGAGTGCTATGAGGCAGCCCTGAATAGCGAGCGGATCTTTGGGCGCCCTCTCCCAAAGGCTGAGGTGCAAACCCCCCGTACGAATAACAATAAACGTCCTCATGAAACGGGAGGGTCTGGAGCACACAAGCGTTCGCATACGTCTGATAATAGGGGCCAGTCCCAATCACTGAACTGCAGCCGGTGCGGCAAATCAGGGCATAAAGTGAATGAATGTCGGGTTCAAGGATGTTTTAAATGTGGTCGCCTGGGCCACAAGCAATTTAACTGCCGTGAGGGCAAGCCAAATCAGGGTAATGGAAATCAAAACAAAGGGCCTCCAGCAAGTGATGCCAATGCTGTGCCAGTGAATCCACAACGCCAGGGTGCTCAGGGCCGAGTCTATGCATTGACTCGGGATGAGGCATCTGTATCCGACACTGTTGTAACAGGTACTCTACTATACCGAGAATTACCCGCTAGAGTCTTATTCGATTCAGGTGCTACGCATAGTTTCATATCTGCTGATTTTACTGTTGAGCATAAATTAGCTTCTACTGCTTTAAATATGAACCTCTGCGTAAGTACCCCTTCGGGAGTCGACATGCCCGCCCATGCGATCTGTAGGGATGGTTATATCTGTATCGGGGGAAGGAAGCTTTCCTTAGATGTCATTGTACTAGACATCAAGGACTACGATATTATTCTCGGAATGGACTGGTTGGGTGCTTGCCATGCAACAATCGAGTGCGCGGAGAAGCGAGTCGTATTCCGTCTACCCGGCGAGGCAGACTTTTACTATTCGTGCAGCGCTGCACCGAAGACGGCAATGGTGATATCAGCAATTTCGGCTAGGCGTATGTTGCATTCGGGCTGTGAAGGGTACTTAGCTTCTGTTCGAGACACCCGGCGGGAATGTGCAGATGCAGCTCAGGCTGAAGTTATTGCAGATTTTCTCGACGTGTTCCTAGACGAGCTGCCTGGAATGCCTCCTGATCGTGAGATCGAATTCAGCATTGACACTTTTCCGGATTCGCGACCGATATCGAAGGCACCTTACCGCATGGCCCCAGCAGAGCTTAAGGAACTTAAAGTTCAGTTGCAAGATCTGTTGGACCGAGGATACATTCGTCCAAGCGTTTCTCCGTGGGACGCTCCGGTGCTGTTTGTGAAGAAGAAAGATGGATCCATGCGGCTATGCATTGACTACCGAGAACTGAATAAAGTGACCGTGCGGAATCAGTACCCTTTGCCAAGAATAGATGACTTGTTTGATCAGCTGCAAGGTGCTACAGTTTTCTCTAAAGTTGATCTCAGGTCAGGGTATCACCAGTTGAAAATCAAATCAGAGGATATTCAAAAATCTGCCTTCAGAACCCATTACGGACACTATGAGTTCCTCGTGATGTCGTTCGGCTTGACGAACGCCCCTGCAGCTTTTATGGATCTGATGAACCGCGTATTTCGGCCGTTTGTGGATAAGTTTGTAGTCGTGTTCATAGACGACATACTAATCTATTCCAAGAACGAGGCGGAGCACAAGGAACACCTGAAAATCGTGCTGCAGACATTACGAGAACATAAGTTGTTCGCTAAGCTCAGCAAGTGTGAGTTCTGGTTGAACAGCGTGGCGTTCCTTGGTCATGTCATCTCGGCCGAAGGCATCGCCGTAGACCCGAAGAAAATAGAGGCGGTGGTGGACTGGAAACAACCTACGTCACCCAGCGAAGTTCGAAGCTTTCTGGGCCTTGCGGGATACTACCGTAGGTTCGTGAAGGATTTCTCTAAACTGGCCTCGCCTATGACTCGCCTTACTCAGAAAGGGATTGCATACGAATGGGGTGATGACTGCGAAGCCAGCTTTCGGGAACTTAAGCGGCGTCTTGTTTCAGCTCTGATTCTTGCACTTTCAGATGGGGTAGAAGAGTTTCAGATATCCAGCGACGCTTCAGGACTCGGCTTAGGGTGTGTGCTCATGCAGAGGGACAAGGTAATATCGTACGCCTCCAGGCAACTGAAGCCGCACGAGAAAAACTACCCGACGCATGATCTGGAATTGGCGGCAATTGTGTTTGCACTGAAGTTATGGAGGCACTATCTTTATGGTGTTGCTTGCAAAATCTTTACCGATCACAAGAGCCTCAAGTACCTATTCACTCAGCGGGAATTGAACCTCCGGCAGCGGCATTGGCTAGAACTTATTAAGGACTATGACCTAACGATCGTGTATACACCGGGCAAGGAAAATGTTGTTGCTGATGCTCTGAGTCGGAAGCACGTGGGCTCGTTATCCATAGACAACCGTTTACTTCGAGATCTTGAGGCGATGGGCATCGAGTTTCGAGTTCGGCATCAAGGAGTGCAGCTGGCACCACTCCATCTTGAACTGGGTTTAAGAGATAGAATCAAATCAGCTCAGGAAGGCGATCAGTTCTTAGCGAAGGTACGCGGACTGATCTCGGCGGAGAAGACGTCTGACTTTGTGGCAGGCGAAGATGGGGCCTTACAGATGAAAGGGAGGCTATGTGTTCCTAACGACCCAGAACTCCGGAGGGAAATTATGGCAGAAGCACACTACGCGAAGTATTCTTTACATCCGGGGAGCACTAAGATGTACAAGGACTTGCGCGGGACCTTCTGGTGGCACGGTATGAAACGGGATGTGGCGACCTTTGTGTCATAGTGCATGGCCTGTCAACAGGTGAAAGCTGAACATCAGAGGCCCGGCGGGGAACTGCAGAACCTCGCTATTCCCGAGTGGAAATGGGACAACATCACTATAGATTTTATTGTGGGATTTCCGAAGACGCCGCGGGGGCACGATGCGATTTGGGTCATAGTTGATCGTTTGACCAAATCAGCCCACTTTTTGCCTATAAAAGTTACTTGGAGCGTCGATCGGTTAGCACAAATTTACATAGATGAGATTGTCCGATTACACGGAATACCTGCCTCAATCGTTTCTGACCGTGACGGACGCTTCTTATCTCGTTTCTGGACTAGTCTACATGCTGCTTTGGGAACCAAGCTACAGTTCAGTATCGCATACCACCCGCAGACTGACGGACAGACAGAGAGGACAAATCAGATACTTGAAGATATGTTACGGCTGTGTGCGATCGATTTAAAGACTAGTTGGGACACGCATCTTCCTTTGGCGGAGTTTGCTTACAACAACAGTTACCAATCGAGCATCCAGATGGCACCGTACGAAGCACTATATGGGCGTATGTGTCGATCTCCAATCTGTTGGGACGAAGTCGGTGAGCGGCAGGTACTCGGGCCAGAGCTGGTAGAGCAGGCAGTTGAAAAAGTTCGCTTGATTCAGGAAAGACTCCGCACAGCGCAGAGCCGATAGAAAAGTTATGCTGATGCACATAGAAGACCTTTGGAATTCTTGGTCGGGGACCATGTCTTCTTGAAAGTGACGCCGATGCGGGGTGTGATGCGTTTCGGCGTGAAGGGCAAACTGAGTCCCCGGTTTGTTGGCCCCTTTGAGATACTTGAGCGAGTGGCAGTTGTGGCATACCGGATTGCATTACCTCCCGCCTTGGCAGAAGTGCATGACGTATTCCATGTTTCCCAACTACGGAAGTATGTGCATGACCCAAGTCATGTGGTTAGTTTTGTACAGTTGGAACTGCGCGCGGACTTGTCATACTCAGAAGAACCGGTGCAGATCCTGGATCATAAGAAAAAAGTACTTCACAACCGTACGATGTCCTTGGTTCGCGTGCTGTGGCGGAACCATTCAGCTGGGGAATCAACCTGGGAAATGGAATCGGAGATGAAGGAGAAGTACCCTTCATTGTTCATTAAGTCGGAGGTAGGGCCTTGTTCTTAAGCTTCGGGTCGGCCTTGTTCTTAACTTTCGGGTCGAAACTTTTTCTTAGTGGTATATTATGTAGTACCTCAAATCCCGATCCGACCGGGATGTGCACTACGTAATTGGGCTTGTGGCTAGTCCGTTTGAGTCATAACTTAGAACTTCGGCATCTTCTTGCCACGGACAAAATGCGATGATCCTTTCCAACTCATGGAAAGGCCTCTATTGAAACGAGTCCAATAGTTTTCGTGTTTGGTTGCTTGGTTTTCTTGATTGCCGTTTTGGGATTTGATTTGGTGTTGCTTTCGATTTGCTTGGTTTTCGCTGCTGGTTTTATCGTTTGGAGCTTTGATTCTTGGGGAGTTCGGCAAGGAAGGATAGGCAAGATTCTAATTGGTGCTCGTGCTGTGCAGGTCCGCGTAACTGACGTTTGATCGTCGCTAGGCGGGAATCTTTGTTTCAGTTACCCTTTTCCTTAACCAGTGAGTGGTTTGGACCCTTCTTTCCTACTTCTTCACGCCAACATCTTTAATGTTTCAAACGTTCACTCGATGATGCCCGGTTGGACGCCTAGGAAATCCTTTGCCATAATGCATGCCAGCCACTAAGAAAGGAACATGGGATTTGTAGACTAATATTTCTATATGCTTGCACACCTTATAACTGAGTTGGTTTATAAAGGGAATTGGTTGTTGGTGGCGGCCTAGTGCCTCGAACGGAGTTTGGACCTATGGGATATCAAAATCGGAATACCGCGTTGAGAAAATATGAACTGTTGCATGAGATATATATTGCTGCTTAACTTCTTTTGTTTCAATCGATGCATTGTATGATATATGAATTGTTCATGCATTTGCATGGTCTGGGAAAACTTGTGCACAAGGTTTGGCATTTCCTCGAAACGGCTTTCCGGGGCACTGGAACCGTATCGATCCGGCGGAAAATATTTGATTCGTGCTCGTCACGATGCATTGCGGGACCTCCAGCAGGGCTTGCTACCCGGGCTGATAGGGCGCGCCGCTAATGCTTGAATATGTCCCTAAGGTGTCGATCACACCAATGACCGCATAGAATAGAACACATGCTAATTTATTGTCTTGTGCAGATGGTAAGTATACTTGTGTTTCGTGCAGGGAAGGCGTGCATCGGTTGAGTAAGCAATCGATGCACTGGTTGGACCCTATGTTATTTTCATTCCTATCAAAACATGCAACTGATATGAATTGAATTCACTTGCCTCTTTATAGAAGTCATCTTAATGCATGCTCGCCCCTAATAAGCTAGTGTCGATTTAGTCGAGTGGGTTCATCCCGCTCACCAGTACAAGTTGAGTACTGACCCACATTGTGGGCAACTATTTCAGGCACTCAGACGGTGCAACGCTAGTGGATAGACGAGAGACGTTAGGAGCACCTCT